>OZ038500.1:35125824-35588324 GCA_964036315.1 Acanthosepion esculentum | reverse complement strand
TTGAGTATTTATTTTATTTTTTTCATTCCACTTAAGAGTGTTTTTACTGATAGTTCAAGATTACATATACATTTCCGGATATTATAGCAAACACCTGAACCTATTGAAAACAATTATAATGGTTAAAGTGGTTAAAATACTTGGAGAAATAATCTTTAATCCTGAATCCTTAAAGTAAAAAAATACTTGTAAGAAAACAAGAGAATATTAGATAAAACAAATTCTAATATATTTCCATAATCATCAATCAAATATATAAAAACCTACGAACATAGACACAGAGTATACATACATACATATATACAGCTACACATGTGTGTGTAGTGTGTATATGTAATAATCTTTTTGTCACATTTGCTTTAATTCCTAGCCACTGAAAATTCCTCTGTTTTGAGTTTCACTAGAAATTTATAGAAATTTGTCTAAAATAAAAAATAAAATGAGTTTGAAGCATACACGCAAATCAGTTTGCTACCCATAAAATGTGTTTATTGAATTTTTTTTGTTTCTACTATACACTTTGATACGAAATTTAAAAGCTTCAAATAATTTTTCTAAGAGGGTCACTCGTCCCAAACAATTTTTGCAAAATAAAATAGACGAACTGATCAGTATTATAACTGATTGTAAATGAATTGCTTGATGTCGTTCAGCTTTTCTATTTTTGTTATGGGAATAGTTTTTATTATCTTATTGCCTTATTCAGAATAATGCTGTACTTATTATACTAGAAATTTAATACGGATTGGTGATTGATATGCTAAATAACTTCATTATTACATTTTCTTAGTACTGTAACAGTGAGAAGAATTTGTACACATTTTTATACTTGACAACCGTAAGTCTAAATATCGAAAAGTGCCATCTAAAAATGACATGAACGGACTTTGAAAAGCTGGATATACACGGTCACACTTCACGCTATTAATCCGCCCATCATTTCCTTTTTTGGTATACTTTGAAGGATATGTTCTTGGCTGTATTATTATGATTTTTTTCTAGTTTCTTAAAAGACCAGTCTTTTATAATATATCATAGACAGAATTGTACCAACAACATTTATCTCAGAACATAGCGCTGGCTATTTTCAGAATACAAAGATGTACTGTATTTTAATCATTTGGTCTGCGATATTAATTACCCCAGGCTAAGCAGAAGACGAAGATTTTAGATTAGGCTTTATAAGTGCTTGTCTTGTCATAGACGTTACAAATATAGCGAGAAAATTGGACATGTACTGATTCCATTTTAAACAAAAGATCATAGATGAATAAAATGGACTGAAATTGCTATTCAAAATCTTGCCCACTTGTATGCTTAAATGTCGTATCCTTCAATAAATTCATACGCTTTTGAAGTTCATATGAAGAATTAAAATTGTTTTGCTATGGCCATATATTAAAATGTACATATATTATGAGGGGTAACTGAAAAGTTCTCAACCTGACCCAACATTATTTTGATAGCCGAGCATGCCGACTTTGGAGAGTAGGTTGGATCGAAAACTTTTTCAGTGCCCGCTCATATTTTTCAATGCATTTTGTACTCAATGCCGTAGCGAAAACTCTCTCTCTCTCTCCCTCTCGATATATATATATATATATGTATAAATTTACATATACATATACATATATATATACATATACATATATCTATATACATATATATATAAATATATATATATATACATATATATATAAATATATATATATACATATATATATAAATATATATATATATACATATATATATAAATATATATATATACATATATATATAAATATATATATATATACATATATATATAAATATATATATATATACATATATATATAAATATATATATATACATATATATATAAATATATATATATATATACATATATATATAAATATATATATATATACATATATATATAAATATATATATATATACATATATATATACATATATATATATATACATATATATATAAATATATATATATATACATATATATATAAATATATATATATATACATATATATATAAATATATATATATATACATATATATATATACATATATATATATACATATATATATACATATATATATATACATATATATATAGACATATATACATATATAGACATATACATATACATATATATATATACATATATATATAGACATATATATATAGACATATATATATATATACATATATAGACATATATATATATATATATATAGACATATATATATATATACATATATATACACATAGATTTATACATATATATATATATATATATATATATATATATAGACAATATTAGTGGTGAATATACACATACATATGCAATTATATATACACATACATATATGTATAAAAATAATTCCAAGAGGATATGATCCAGGTAGAACTCGATGTCCAGGACAGAGTAAGGATATAATAAAAAGACTTAAACACTAATATTCCATGGTCATAATTTATTCCATTGGAATCGCAAAAACGATCCAATTCATCAGACCTACATATGTGTGTGTAAAATACATGTTTCTTAATTGACAAAATCAAACGAATAAGTCAAATTAATTAGAGATCAGTTCCTTAGAAACAAATAAAAAAGTTCTGGATTGCTATACATCCTCTTATATAATAGTGAATGTCGGACAATCTCTCCATGTATGAGGAGAAAGCTGGATGCAACAGAAATATGGTTCTACAGAAGGATACTGAAAATTCCAGGGACGAAGCTAGTATGCAACGAGGAAGTCTTAAAGAGATGGCAAGAAGTGCGCACTTATGTTCAGAATAAGGTGAAATTCCTTGGATACATAATGAGGAAGAAGTGTTTGGAAAACCTAACTCTCACAGGACATATTGAGGGCAAAAGCGATAGGGGAAAGCAGAGAGCCACGTACCCGACAAGCTTATGTGGATGCAAAGGGAGAAAAACTGCTAAGGTCTACAAGGAATAAAATGTTTTGGAGAGCCATGATCGCCCATATCCAGAAGGGATGAGGTACATAAAAGAACCAAATATCGGATCCAGAAAGATTGTATGATATTACTTATAATTGTTTCTTCTGAGATCAGTTATTTTTAGAAAATCAGAAATATGAATTTGATCCTGTCAAATTTCATAGAAGTAAAAGAATTCAAAACTATTTAGCCACATGGAAAATTTTAAGGCAATACATGACTTGTGCATTGAAATTTATTTCCCTTAGACAATAGCATAATTTTTAATTGCGTTTACTGAGTATTATATGCATAAGATTTCATTGTAAAGAAAATATGACTGTTTATAATCAATATTTTTATTGTTCAAGAGTATTAGTAACGGTTAATATTATTTAAATGCTTCTATAAGTTGTAGGCTTGTGTAGAAGCCGAGAGATGTTTAAAATGTTCTGATGTAAAACAAATATTTAATAAGAAATTCATGAATATTTTAAAAAGAATTAGGGTTTGATACATACATGCATATATATATATATATATATATATATATATATATATATATATATATTCATAGTTTCGACAGTGAAAATGTAAAGTATTTTTATTAAAGAAATTTTTACACATTTAATTAAAAAAACAAAAAGCATAAGTACAGTTACGTAGAATATGCTTATATACAATATTTGAATAACGAATAGATGCTCAATTTTTACTAAATCTTTGATGGAATATTACTAGTTTCCGTAACTATATTTGAATGAATATATTATATGCATGCATCTCTCTATGAAGAAAAGTAGAGTTATTAGCTGTATATAACTACCTGGGTGAATTTAAATGCAATTTATTACCAAAATAGGTTGTATCTTTATTATACACTGATTTACTTCATTTGGTTTGATTTTATCCGAAGTATTATTTTTTCAACATACCAACATTGAGCATCAATTAAAAAGAATATTTATAGAAATTAATGATTTTCTATCATCAAATCGAGATTATTTTATAAGATCTCACAGTGTAAAAAAGTATTAAAAATTATATTTGTATATTTCTTAATTGTATGCATGTGTACCCGTAACTGAGGACATTATGAGCAGTTGAGTTTATGATTATACGTCTATGTGTGTCAATTTCCACGTATAATCAAGCGTATATGCAAACATGAATAGATTGGTGTTGGTATCCGATTTCACTAAAGCATATTTAGATCTATGTAAAGAGTTGGTTCTGTTTTAATCGGAAGAAGTCTTTACATTCTAAGCCTTTTTTGGTGGTTTCTGTAAAGAGAATAACAGAAGTAGAGGGAGCTGGTCATGTTGGTGTAAGGACAAACCATCATTATTTGTCTTGTCACTGGCTTCATTATGCTCTTGATAGCAGCATGGAAACACAACATCAGATTAACAAAGAGCTTTTGTAAGAGATGATGCCAGCGTATCAGCTAACGGTGGGTTGCTTCTAGCAACGTGCATCTCAGCATATCTTTCATTAAGTGTATACGAATATAAAATGTTGAGATCACTTTCGCAAAAGTAGGCTCTTGAATAAATGTACCGAATTGGGTAAATCTTCAGTAAAAAAACCAACAAACAAACAAACAAAAACTAATGTAGTATTTTCACCAGTAGAAGTTTTAGATGCGTATAGAATTTTAGATGCTTTGTAGAAACATATAACAAAATATATTTCAGTGAATGTAATTGCGGAGTTGTATTGATCGATACATATCTCAGTAAAGATATTTTGCTCAATTTTTACTATAAATCGAATTTAAAACAACTACAGACGTCAGAAGCAAAAACGTTAACTGAAGGCACATAATACTAATAATATCAAATGCACCACTTATAAGCATCAGCCTCAGTAGCAATGTAAACATGTGCAATGTGTTATTTAAATCAAAACAGATCTATTATATAAGCTTATATTATTTTATATATCGAATCCCTGTGTATCCCCAGTTATGGATATCTATTGTGATGCAAGCTCATTTTGCATACCAATTTCGTAGTGTACTGAGAATGATCTTCGCTCAGTGCTCGACTACTGTAGCCTTGTGTCAGAATAAGCTGCGTTTAGTAAATTAATAGTATTGCTTAGTGGAACTTGATAGTTGTATCAGTGGTCGGTGTTCGAAGCCTTTATTGATAATTTAAGAGACCAGAATGATAATCATCATTGTATTGTGAACAGTAATCGGATACATTCTCCTTTCTTATCTTTTACTTTCTTTGAAGAGATTTTTGTTTTAATAGAGCACTATATACCCACTTATCGGTCAGTACTGTATGAAGTAAATTCAAATATTCGTAATACATGATTTTAACTTTGTTCTACTGTGTACAAAGGTTCGTAGTGTTTTTTAATAGGTGACCTTTGAATATATGATTTCGTTTCATACCTTAATGCCTCTTTCTATACGATTTGTGCCTGAATTTTAAAGGTTTGTACGTTAAAAGTGAACATAGGGAGAAATGAGGTGCACTTTCATCATTTAATGTTCTTTTATTTCCGGAAAAACGCTGTACAAACATAAAAAAGGATGTATACCGTTTATGGAGATGGTGCCATAGCTATTTGTAGGTGGTTTTCTAGCTCCAGAAGTGGAAATTTTGATCTGCAAAACCAAGAAAATTCCGACAGGTCTACACTTGTGGGGATAGAACCTGAAGAGGGGGAAAGGTAATGGAACGCATGTCACATATATGGTTCAATACAGATGTGCACAAACATTTAAACATTGTCTTTGAAATTCACTTAAAAACGCTACGAACATTGATTCCGACACAGTATATATATATATATATATATATATATATATATATATATATTATTTGTTTTCGAGTACATCCGCTTAATAGGGTGTCTAACTAAACTCTTTTGCGAAGGCCCGCTCAGACATTTGTGTTTCTTCAACACTTACAAAGCCAACATGTTTTATACTGTAACCATGGTAAACAGACCCTAGACCATGTTATGCAGACCTTCATTACAGTTTCTGGAAGAGGGCGTATAATCTAGCAAGATCAGCATTTTGAACAAGGGCGAACGTTCAAAACCTCGAGCATAACGACTTCTGACATTGTGCTCGCACAACTATCTACAGCGCTCTCTCTCTGTACACATACACACACACACACATATAGATATGTATTTATATATATATATATATATATATATATATATATATATATATATATATATATATATATATGTGTGTGTGTGTGTGTATGTATGTATACATAATTGCATTTTTTAAAAGTTACAAAAGTCAGATAAATCTAATGTTGATTATCCAGAAGATTGATTCGTATTTAGCAAACATCACTAGATAACGCAGACTATTTTTCTTATGTTCATCGATAATTATTTAATATGATTTTCTGGTATTTATTCTACCATCTTATTTTGTCGTAGTTTATTGCCAACTGACCTTAACTCACATACGCATATGCAATAAGAACTTATATACTGAACGGCATGTAAAAGTTTATAAAATAAAACATTTAAATAGAAGAACTCTTAAATTTGTCTACCTTTTAAATAAATATTAAGAGAATTTTGGCATCTTTGGGATAAATTTTAGAATAAATTCTGAGGCAAGCATAAATAATACATAAGCAGTTAAATAATTTAAATAATTTCAAATTGATAATATGCAGTTTCACATCACATATTTAAATAATTAGATACATAATATTTCCAGAGTTTTCTTATTTTTTAATCGAAACTATATAAAAATCGTTTCTATTAATTTGCATCTATATACACACACACAAGCACACACACACACACACACACACACACACACACACACACACACACACACACACATATATATATATATATATATATATATACAGGTGTAATATGAAATATTCTGGACCTTTTTTGCATGATAAAAAGCACAAAAATAATGGCCTATTGGTTTGTTCAGATTTTGAGATTCTATAATTATTTGCAAAATATATAGTTTGATGTTAATTTGTGATTTATTTTGTCTTCCAGAAGCAGAAATGATGTTACCAATGCATTTTCGGGACTTGAGGTGCAAGTGTAGATGCTACTAGCATCGTCTAAACAGTTCTGAATTAATAAAAATGAGATTTGAAATCAGTACACATATTATCAATACCACTAAACACCAACTACTTCATTTGCCAATTCATATTATAGCTGGAAACACCCCCAGAAGTTACTCCATTTCCTTTTATTGCCCCTTAAAATGAAATCCTGCCTACCAGTCGAGTTATTAACCAACCAGCAGCTGTTATCATAGACCGAGCAACAATTAAATCAGTTCGTTCTTTCTTACACTCCCACTTAACAAAGACTTTCTTGATGAAAAAATTTTGCTCTCAAGCATCCCTCCCTCAACTGGCTTGATCACACGTACGTAAAACTTTTAGATGCTGACGTGTTGATGCTGATCTTCCCTGTCCAAGTATTGTAGAAGTCTAATTCGGCTGAATCAGTTTGAAGAGCATTTGCATCATGGCTTTCGTTTCAAGAGGACTCTTTTCACCTTTGGTCCTTCTCATAACTGCTATTTTGGTCTCTTATCACATAAATGGCAGTAATGGCCAGAGATATTTGGCGTCAGTCCTTGAATTTAAACCAGTATCTCCATCACAAGGACACAACGTAAGTAGAAGTCGAGCACTGGGATATATGAAAACAAATATTGACACTTATAAGGAGCAAGCAAGAATTGCCGGTGAAAAAGTAAGTACAGATTTTAAATTCTCTTTCATTTTTTGGTATGAAGAAAAGCTGAAGACAAGTAGAACTGGATTATTGTTTCGCTTTCAAGCATTGAATAGATATAAGCGCTAAAATTTATGCCTGGAAAGATAGCAACATGTATTTTAATTATTTTCATATCCTGAAAGTCGTTCTTTTGTAAATTCATGTTTACTGTAAATTTGTTAAATCTCAGCGAATTATGAATATAAGAATAATATTTAAAGACAGTATCATAAGGTAAATTGATAATTAGGAGTTTTGAAGGACACTTGATGTACAAGTACAGAAGAGCAAGCATTTCCCGAACGTTATAGAATGTCACAGATGCACGAGTTCATTCTCAATTCCGAGAAAGATATTTCGAATCAAATAATTTACGCTACAATTTACATTAAATTTGCGAAATTATGCTGGAAAATAATAATTTTTAACAATTTAGGATTAATTTGTAAAGCAAATTTTAGAATGCAGCAGCTAACATATTTTGGGATCTGGATTTTTAAAATAGAAAATATTCTATCAGTTTTAATAAACTAACGGAGGACTTTCTTTAAAACAACACATTTAGAAAATCAACTAAATAACATTATATATAGAAGTGCCGTTATTACAACATTTAAATAAAAGCCAAATCTGTTGCGTTCTCTTTGAGCTAAGGTTCTTGAGAATGGCATGAACCATCTTTTTTTTCTTCCACCTATGGGGAAAATAATAGGGAAATCAATCTAAGAGAAGGAAAACCAACTACCAACACATTGGTAACTAGGGTAACATCTATGTTTTGAAGTTATGAGAGAAAAGTAGATCTAATTAAACATTTACAAAATATCAGATACAAAATTTTTGGCGTACAATAGGAATCGACTAATAATCATGCATAGATAGAAAGACAGACACACCCAGAAAGTCTAATATAAGTGGGGTAAATAAATGAAATGGTATTAATTTGAAAATATTTTGTGGTGCGCGGATGAATATTAATTGTCCAATCTGACAGCATATGAAGAGCAGTTTATTTATTTGTAAAATTAATGTGTTGAAAAGTTTGAACTGAACTCACCGTTTAATATATAAAGATTTGAACTGAATTTCCGAAAATTATTTTAAATAGGAAAGGTCAGAAAGACTAGAATTAGAAGAAGAGGAGGAGGAAATTAAATAACATAATTATGAGTAAAAAGATGTACAATACAAAAGAAGATCATATATGTAATAAAGAATTAGAATTGGTTATTCTTAGAGAAATATCAATTGAAATTATTTTCTCGACGCATTCATAATCATATTGAATGGTCTATCCCATCATGAATTTGTAAACATTCCAAACAGTGAACAAAAACACGATTATTATAATCACTGTTACATGTAAATATACACCATTCTTTGTGTATGTTTTTGTTAAATGATGTTTTGTTCATTCTCAAGGAAGAAATTCCTAACAGTTTAAACCTAAATTAATTTACACGTAAACTAAAGACAATAAAAAACACTTTACCAAAAGAAACGCAAATATATATATATATATATATATATATATATATATATATATATATATATATATATATATGTAAGAATAAAAGTATTTAGCCAGACCGGAGTCAAACCAGAGGACCGATATTTTAAGGAAGTGCTCAATACACAATTTAAAAAATTGATTGCGTAGTAATAGTAGTGTTCAAAGATTGGAAAAATTCGCCGTTAACATGACGAGGGTTTCAACCTGACTGTCTCATGACTGTCTCATTTTGGTAAATATATTTAGGTAAATATTTACCAAAAGCCACCCGATGAAACCGTAAGGTTGAAATCCGGGCCATGTTAAAGATGATATATATATATATATATATATATATATATATATATATATATATATATATATAATGAAATGGGTGTGGCCAGATTTTTCAGTACCGCATTGCATATATATATACATATTACGAATTGGGATACAGAAGGAAAATAAGAGTTACTCACCTTGAACCATTAAAGCAACGATAATGGCTAGTATAATATATTAATATATATTTTTAACCTCGCATAATCTGGTAACCCTGAATCTGAGCCCAACGAAAAATCGTTCCCTGCGCCTAACTTGTTTAGGACTTTTAAATAAGCTATGAATCACTGAAATCAGACCAATGGGAGCTGAGGAGTTGCTTGAAAACATACAGGTACAAACACAAATAAATACAGTGTATTTTATCTATAAAATATATGCTCAGACTTTGCGAAATGGGTGTGGCCAGAGCTTTTCAGTACCGCATATATATATATATGCAATGGTCACTTACATTTCGCAAAATCTGAGTAAATAACTGCCCATCAGAAATAGCAAATGAATTGTACATTTTCAGGACAAAAGCTATTTATATTTAAGGAAACTTACAAAAATTAACATGGTAAATTCCCCTGACCCTCACTATAAAATTTCCTTCTCTACGCCTAAACCCCCACACATGTATATAAATTATGAGATAAAAAAATTGTAATTTATTAGTTTTTTTTTATGTAGTTCCGCTTCTTTGAATAAGGATTGCGCAGAACTTATCCCTTGTTCTAATCGTCAGTTCTCGCGCTTTAAGTTTTTCTCTGGTCATCTTCAGGAACAAAACATTGGTATTATGTATCAGTTGAAGTTGAAATAATGACTTCAAACTGACGTCGTATCTATTGGAGAATGTCATGTTTGAAGGAAACATATCACTGGAAATTGTAATCTTAAAAATGAAACACCTAGAGAAAGAAATGAATAAAGATAATAAAAATGCCTTTTCATAAAAAAGATTCTCAATTCAATTAAATGAATCTTAATCTCAATTTAATAAACCTTTGTTACAAGATGAAACATTATTTTCAATGATATACTGCAAGAGTTGGGAATAAAAAGGAAAACTAATAACAAATTAATGCAACTAATATGCTAAAGGCATTTGAATATTTCCCAGATAAGAGGCTTAGGTGTGTGGGTCATAACTTATCCATCTGAAAGACTCTAAAAATGTACAAAGTTGACAAAACAATCATGGTCATATAATCCACGGCTTCTCGAAGCTAGAAGGAAAAAAAGAGACTTGAATGAAAAGCTAACTGCTGGCAATATGCGAGATGCTCTTATGTTTGAGCGTTTTCTCAGTCGAAAGCAGAAAATCGATCAAAGGTAGATAACGGCAATATTGTTTTGAAGCAATTGTTTCCCCTCTGAGCAATTTTTATCAATGCACTTACTTTGTCGACTTAAGTGATATTGTCAGTCCTCATGTTTATTCAGAACCACATTCCCTATTATGGTGGAAAAAGACAAGGTGTCATTCTTGATGAAGGAAACGAAAAAGGTGATGAGGGAAGACCTTAAATGGGAGACAAAGAAGGCAAGGAGTGTCATGTACATGTAGACAAAGACGGCAAGGAGTGTCATGTACATGACTTGTTTCAGTGACCCCACCCCACTTTTTAGATGAGACTGAGGTAATTGCACCAGTTGATAGCTTGATGATGCCACCGGCACAAGTCAAGAAGGAACCTGAAAATCACATCAGCAATTCCGCCTTCAAAACTAAAGCCACACCCCTGGAACGACATCTAAGATGTAAGGCTTGAGTGAGATGCTGCTTAAAAAATAACCCCAACAAGGCAGCAACAGAGAAGTGAAGAAGTGAAGACTCAGATTCTTACAACCAGAGAAGATAAAGCGAAGAGATTAAGTTTTTCCCATCTCTGTTACCCATTTCGAGTCACGGAAGGACCATACACTAATATCATATCTTATCAGCTTTTGTACATCCCAGCAATCAACGTGTCATGAAAGAGTCTGTTCAGTGCCAGTGGATACATTGTCGCACAGATCACTGCTTAAACCAGACAATGTAAATCTGCCGACATACATTTTAAACAGAAGAAGAAAATGCCAAATATTCAGCTCGGGCCAGTGCTTCAAAATATACTGAAGATTAAATCATTACATTAGAAGAAAATTTGAAGAAGAAATGACTTTTTGCTTGTGATTCCATCCCCTTATATGTAATATGTATCAACTACAGTTAACTCTCATAGTCACATGAGGCCATTTTAGTGCATATATCCCATTTTATATTAATAGTGTCCTTATTTCAATACTTATGCATACAGTAAGTGAACAGTGAAGCTAATTTGTCTAGTGAAATGATTTTCATTACTTTTTAACAGTATCAGAATATTTCGAAAATACGGCGATAATACAACCGTGATAATTTTGGTCACAATTTCGTGAGATTAATTTTCATAATGTTGCATCTCTACTTTAAGATAATAATATATCCATATATAATGTATAATTTTAGGTACAATAAATTGCATACCCTACACTACTGTGCTATAAGATATTTGGATATATATTTTTGCCGAAATGGTATAGCAGTTCTTTGTAGAGCACTATATAAGCACACACATGTCAGCATTGTATGAAATAAACTCAAGTATTCATAGCACGTTAGACTTTATTCGATTTAATTTATGAAAATGGTATGCAATGCCCATTTTTTTACAAATTTTCAACGCACACACACGCACACGCACACACACACACACACACACACATACATATATATATATATATATATATATATATGAAATTAATATTAAAATTTTTAAATGTTAAAAAGTCAAATAAATCTACTTGGGATTTTCAAGGAGTTTGATTCATATTTAGCAAACATTACTGGATAAGAAAGGCGGTTGGGAAACGACACACAGTATATTCAAATTTCTTCAGTAAAGAAATGAAATAAAGATATTTTTTACAAATATGATATTTCTTCTTAAATAGTTCTTTATAACACAGGAACAAATCTTCACATATGTTTAACTAAATTCCAGTGACACGCTCATACCAATGTTGTGTCTGTTCATACAAGGGAGTGGTGACAATTTCTCAGTCTTTTCAAAAAATTTGATGTTTGGGATAGGTTGGACAGAGTACTTTGTACCCTCAGAATTAAAAGATAAACAAGAGCGAAATTGGTCAGTTTATGAAACTTAACGTTTCATAAACTAATCAATTTCATTTAAAATAATCTTACACTGTTTACATTATTTACATGGGAACAGTTTTCCTCATCTTTGTTGTTGTTGTCACAACGTTTCAGCTGTTGTGCCATCCGGACTTCATCAGATGTATATCGATCGGGTATTCTACAAGGCATTTCGAGCTGAAACCTTTATTTAATATACGTAGCAAGGTTGTTCTAGTTCGAATGCACATGTCATGGGATATCTATGTCTACTTCTTATTTAGTACTACTCAGTTACTGCTCGCCCCGTTTTCACTGAGTCCAAATATACCTGGAACAGTGACTGGACTCGCAATTACTATCTGGCTATATGCCTTTTTCACTTCCCCTGTCTTCCTTTTTTTCTGTTTAGCGGCATATCAACTTCTATGGTTTATTTAATGCTGAAATCTCTATATAAATATACCTGGAACAGTGATTGGACTAGCAATTAATATGTCAAAAATTCATGAACGCTTTAATCCACTAGGCTATTTTACGTGGAGAACCGCGTGATAATAACAAAAAGGATGAGGGTAGCAGTTCACATTTAAATAATGTAAATAATGATAACTCCTCATCCCAGAAATTAAAACTGAAATTACTAAAAATTTATTGAACATATTTCGTCACGAAATGATTGCTAAGATAGACAGAGGGCGAGAATTGAAACAAAAATGTCAACATTGGTATTATTAATGAATTCATGTATAATTTCTCTTTTATATGATATGAAGATAATCAATAAATATTACTACGTCTAATTACTTCTGTAAAGGAAATTATCTGCATTATCGACGTAATATAGAAAGTTTTGAAGGCAAAAACACGTGCTTATATATATATATATATATATATATATATATATATATATAATAATCTTATAAATCTAAGTAAATATACTCGTCTAGAAAAACCTTAGATGTTTTGGCTTGTAAATGAACAAACCAATACCCAACTAATAATAAGGAATAAAAAAGAAAGAACTAAGAACATGTACTTCAGGCGAAAACAATCGTCCAGAACCCAAGCTCTGAGTCCAAAGAAATAAACCTCCAACACGAGTAAAACAAAAGTAACTAAGCAAAGTGCTCAGTACACTAATTAGAGCAAATCTAATTATGAACCTAAAGAGCCAGGCAAACCTACCTAGGTTTCACCTACGCGTGGGTGAAACCTAGGTAGGTTTGCCTGGCACTTTTCAGGTTCATAATTATATATATATATATATATTTATACGTACTTATTTTATATATATATACTTATTTTATATATATTTTTCTTACTTATTTTTACTGTGTTTTTCTTTTGCAGAGAAACGACATCATAGTTTTTCCAGAGTATGGGTTATTTGGAATTTTTGGATATGCCAAATACGCTCGTCGCTCGGACATTTATCCGTTCTTGGAAACTATTCCTGATCCAAAGAAAGTATCATGGAATCCATGTCTTGAAAGAAGTCCTCTTTATCCTTCCACTGAGATCCAAAAAGAATTAAGTTGTATGGCAAAAAACTATGACATTTATGTGGTGGCCAATGTCGGTGAGAAGGTTGCGTGCAAAAAGCGCGATGACTCCAGTTGTCCAAGAGATGGTAGATATCAGTACAATACGAATGTTGTATATTCTTCAAACGGCACACTGGTAGCTAAATACCGTAAGAAGCATTTATTCAAAGAAAGTTATTATGACAGTCCTTCCAAAACAGAAATTGTAACTTTTAATACTCATTTTGGGAAGTTTGGTTTGCTGACATCTTATGACAGTTTATTTAAAAATCCAATTATAGATCTTGTTCATCGATACCAAGTTCGAGAAATTGTGATGCCCAATGCCTGGATAAATTCACAGCCATTATTTAGTGCCATACAATGGCATTCTAGCTTGGCTCAGGGCCTAGAAATCAATTTGTTGGTAGCTACAACTCACGATATCCACTGCAAGTCATATGGAAGTGGCATATACGGACGGGATGGCGCGATAGGATATTTTTCCGAAAAAAATAGCCAGGAGGAAGAAGCGCTTTCACTATCTGTAAGGTCCATGAATTATTACACACCCAGGGAACAAAATCCAGTTATTCCAAGATGGCCAATAAGCCAAACAAAAACCTATAATCATTCTATGGCGTTTCTTGACCAGAACGTTACTTTCAAATTTATTGAACTTTCCCGCACAGTCGACGACATAAATATTTGCCATGGCCGATTCTGCTGCCGATTAAACTATACTGTCAATGAGAGAAGAATAGAAAAATATGCTTTGGCTGTTTATAAAGGGCCCGTGAGAACACTAGGCCATTTACTGGAAATGGAGGTATGTGCTGTTGTTCGCTGTTCCCCAGAATGTGGTCAGCCGATACAACGTGCTTATACTTACTTCGATAAATTTCATTTGGTCGGAGTAAACTTCTCCACGCCCTACATCTACCCACAGGTTCTGACTCTTAGTGGCTCTAATCCTGTACTTGCCACATATCAATGGGATTATAAACATGGTCAGATCATTTTCAACAAAGCGCTAGAAAACCCACTTCACTCTGCTTCACTCATAGGAAGGGTCTATGACAGAGATCAGGTAGATTATCGAAGAAAATATATAAATGATACAGATGGAAGAAATAAATATGGGAACTATGCTTCTGCACAATGTATTTCCAGTTTTATTTTAATTGTAGCTTTTATTGCTTCTATCATTTTTCCCTCCTGATTTAATTAAAAACGTCAACAGGCGAATGAATTTTGCATACATAAAGCTAATTATCAAATTTAATTATTCTGACTAATTTGCAAATCACTTAAACGTTTATACGTTTCATTCTTATGTATATTGAAAATGCTACTTTTTATTTGTATTTTCCGATTTCTTCAATTAAAGTAACTATGGCCCTTTTGTATGGCGTATTTTCTTTTTGTGTCTATCCTAATGTAGCTTTCTCTTTCAATTTCTGATCGCCTTTTGTTGATTGAAAATATATAAAATTAGAAATATTTAACGAGAATTGTAGTTGATTTTCATTTGCTATTTCTTACAACACGATATTGAACACATTAACTATAACATTCGGGTCGATTTAGGCGTCATTTGTTATTGATGGGTTTAAGCAAGTAGGGGATCAGTTGAACAGTGTTCTGTGCAAAAAGAAATTCTAAATATAATATAATATGATGGGTATTCATTTTAAAGTTGACGATTCCAGTCATAATTCCTTCTCTTGTTGAAGAAATTGTAAACACATAAAAAAAAAAATATATATATATATGATAACTTGTTGATAAATCGTTCTCACTTCTTGAGAGTATTATGTGTAGGTACTTCCACTAATTCGGTATACGTAAGGTTTAAAATAAATTTAAAAAAATGGAAATCTTTCTTGAAGGTTTAATTATAGCTTTAATTGAAAGCTAAAGGATTTAAAATTTACTATTTCCAACAAGTATTCTGTGGTGCATTTCAAACAGAAATTATATTGAACAGAATCGATTTTACTATTAAAAAATCGATTCCGTTCAATATAATTTCTATAATTTCTGCCATTTTTGTAAACAAAAGTTAATTCTCGGTTTTTGAAATCTTGCAAAAATAAAATATATGTTTCTGAAATATTATTTGAGGATAATTAGCAAATTTAAATTTATATTAACCTGATTTGAAACAAATATTACCAATAGCTTAATGTTGTATACAACCATTTCTTAAGCATGGGATCTTGGTTTTCTGACGTCTTGATCGAAAACTTACATGTTAATTATGGTAACGCACAATTGCTAGAAAACGATAAATTTTATATGAGGGCTTTTTCCGTAACGGGGTGGGGACAACTCTTAAAATACTTGACCTTTTAATGATAATGTCATGTACGAACTCACATACTTAGTAAAATTAGGACGTTTAAAAATAAAAAAAATAAAAATTCTTTTTAGAAATATTCTGGGTCGTTAGATTGTAATAAGCTTTGCAATATATGATTAGTAAATATGTTTTACTTAATATTTCCTGAGACTAAGAGTTACACCATTCAAACTGAATTTTCAAAGATTTAAGAACTTTATAAATTTTTCAATTTAAAATTGTAAATAAATGAAAACAAATCTTGTTGAAAATCTTTTTCTTCAGACAATATTGTCTTTAATATATATTATTCCAAATTAAAAGCTTCTCTAATTAAATAATGTCTTAGTTTTAGTGCGTTTTTATTCTTCGATTCAGAACAGATTTTCGGTAAGACGGGTTCCGATTTTACAAAAAAAAAATTCGATGATTTAAATGCTTCAATTTTTAGTCACTAAAAATTATTACGTTGAATTTCTCAAGTTTTCATAAAATTTAGCAACGGAGTGAAACACAAGTAAATAAACCTACCAAGATTTTCTATTAAAACAAAAATTGATAAATAACTTAATTCATTTGTCCTGAAAATTTAATTAAAATCGCACAATTATTTCCAAACTAATGTGTCTGTCACTGTAAAAAAATAGGTTAAAATTTGCTATGCTAAATGTAAAAATTTTGTTTCTTTTTTCTCACTCTCCTACCAACTCCTTGTGCCAGACACAAGATTTAGTTGGCAGAAGAAACGATAGCTGTCGTTAGTAAGCGCGAGTTAACGATACAAGACAAACCACTGCGTAAAATTTTAAAAACAGGAAAAAACATTTATTGTACAATTATTTTACAATTATCACAAAGGTACAGACAAGAACAAGAAAGGTTGCACAAAAATTTCCTTCTGAGCGCCTAACGCGGCAGGATAACAATATTTTCCTGGGGTTTCTAAAAAGGAAATACTCACAGAAACCAGCTATGAAATTAATTGTTTAGTCCAACTCTGGTTTTTTTAAATTTTAGACCATTTAAAAATACAAAAGGATAAAGTTTTTTTTTTTAAAGAGACTAACACTTAGCAGAACTCACAAAAGCACCCACCTCCTTTGAAGAATTTTCGTTGACAGCAGACCGGATTGGTTTTGGAAAAGGTTGGTTTTTTGGTAGTTGAAGAAAGGCTGATTTATGGCCCATTTGCCGGTCAATGTAGAGAGAGGGTGTTAAGTGGTCTGCCAACTGTGTGTCGTCTCAGATCTCTGCTTCGGCTCCCTTTCGTTATTTTTTCGTTTCTACCCTTTCGTTTCCTAAAGCCCTCTCTTTTATTTGAAAGAGTCGGCTCCACTTGGGGCCATCCGGAATTTCTACGGGTCTCGAAAACTTAATTTTCATTGGCCAATATATAAAAAAAGGCCCTTCAGAAATTTCACTTCTGGCGGCTATTCCTGATCCGAAAGGGTCATAAAAATCGCACAATTTCACACAAGAAAATCAGAGTTTGGCAAACAATTTTGGCGGCAAATTCCTGATCCGAAAGGGTCATAAAAATCGCACAGCTTTTTTTTTTTACACACACCGACCGGCTTACAAAAAATACACCTCTCTCAAAAGACGTGTAAATAAACAAACAAACAAACAAACAAAACAATACCTAGACGGTTTTACATTTAATTTGACATTTTTTTAAAAATTCTTTTTTTTAAATAGAAATAAAATTTTTATATAAAAGTTAGTACATCCGCTGACGCAAGAAAAACAAGTTTTTTAATCAAAATTTCGAATCTTCTAAAAAGGAGTAAAAAATGTCATTAAATGTTAAGAAAATACTTTCATCCTTCCTCTTAATAATAACAAAGGTTTTGACGATAAAATTATGTTTTCATTGCGTTTGGAGCATGTTTTCTAGTTTTCATCACGGTATGCTGATTTTTTTAGTAATTTCGTGGAGGTACCTATGTAATAGTGTAATTCTTTATTTGTAAATATATTCATCAAACGGTACATATTCATTGTGAATTAATTCTTTTAATATCAGCGTATTTTTAATTTCTAATTTTTAAAAAGTTTCTATTTTATTCTCTCGGTGTTTAGAGTTTGACCAAGATTTACTGGATGCCTGAGATTGCCACAATATTTTTATATCCCTTTTGGTGTGCAATCAAAGTAATCTGAGTCCATTTGTACATTTATGCACGTAAGAATAATGATTAGATGCACAGCAGATATACACAATATGGTTTTAACACACACACACACACACACACACACACACACACACACACACACACACACACACACACACACATACATATATATATAAGCGAAATATTTATATAGCGATATGTATAAATACATATACACAGTTACAATATATATATATATATATATATATATGCATGTGTAAATACATGTTGTGTATATACACATTCAGCGTGGGTCTATTCTTGTCTATTCTAAATTTATGTATCTTAACGTGTCTGTGCTGTCTGAAATTGTTACTCTAAAACTCACAATATGCAGAAGGTTTTGATAAATAAGTCAGAAAAACAATTGACTAAGTGAAAATTCTAAGAACGGTTACATATTTTCGAAATTGTCAATGCCGATGGGTTATTTATCCACATTTTCCAACATGTATTGATTTAATTGTATTTATATTAATTATAATTTCTATATTTTTTATAGTTTTATAGACTAAAAATATTTTCTTGATCAACATTTCTGAAGTCTATATAAACTTACAATTAATTTGTACAAATTTCTGTTTGAAAGCATATTGAAATTTCAATTCAATATATCTGTTAATGAATTAAATGTAACCATTGGACATATACTCATACGTTTGTAAGTGCTTTATTTACATTATGTTATGTTTATGTACAGCAATACTGGTTATTAGCTGGCATAAATATCGTGTACACGACACCTATACATTTTGTTGGCGACTATTCTCTGAAGGGCCCTGATTACATGAGAGTCTCACTTAACTTTTCAGTGAAACAACTATAGCAACAACAACAGGAGAAACATCAGCAGCAATAACAACAGCAATAATAATAATTTGCCAAATTTGTTGCCACAAAAAGTTCATTTGTATTTGTAATTATTACGAATGTATTTATTCAGAAATTTGATAATAAACTGCCCCATGTTAACATACTGAATTTTTAAAAAATAGTTTTGCAATTGCAATGTTTACTGCATGACTATTTCAGGATTTTTATTTAAGAAATAACCTCTGATGTTGCATGTAAGAATAATAATCCTTTTTCAATCATTAGAATTAAACATACGCAAGAAGGCTAACAATAATAAGTGAATAAATATAATAATAGCAATTTATTCCCAAGTTTTTAAGGTAGAACAACCTATGTTACTATTACAATAAAATATGTCATTATTAAGCAGAGGGGATCAAGCTGCATGACCGGTAAATATATAGTCACATTATATATATAATAAGTCCCCGGGTTACGACAGTCTGACCTAAGACGATTCGTGGTTACGACGCAATCTCAATTTAATCTTCTTTCGACATGCCGTTTGTCTCTTACATACGACGGAAATTCCCGATGAATAAAAAAAACAACATGAATTTGCTTTTCTTTCTACACCGGATTTACTACTGATTCCGCGTACTACAAGAATAGAGACAAGATATTACACTTCATCTCATCTACCGAGAGCCAATGACATCACTGGCAATGAATATGCGAGCAGCTTAAAACAATTTAATTTCATTATATCTATTATTTTCATTTCATTATATGTATAATATTTACGTATTCCATGTAATTTTTAGTCCTAATTATGTTAACATGTTATAGAAATGTGTTGTTGTTTTCATAGATCGGTAGTATGCAAACTTTTCAGAACGAGGGCCGCATCAGTGGGCCATGAAAAGTCAAAGAGCCGCACCTTTTAAAATCGGGCGGTGCGCTCTAAGATAATACAACATATAGACAACATGGTTAATAAAGACAAACAAATACATAATCTAGCACAGGCAATTTTTTGAAAAATGTTTCTGGTCACAATTCTGCTTTACAATTCTTTTAAAGTCTGGCACAAGGTTGCTGCATTTAAGTTTGTGTCTGACAACATGGACCTATTCTTGAACTTATTTATCTCCATGCATGAAGACCTCTGGACACAGATGTAAGTGGAACCAAAAATAGAGAATAATCTGACAGCAAAATTTATTAAACATGGAAAGCATTGAACAGAGAGTGACTTTTAAAACTCTACTAATGAACGTTCAGATTGAATGTTTATCAATTCAATCTGTAATTCATCAGGTGCTGCATCAACATCAGCAGATAAAAAAAGAAGCTAATAAGTTGAATTTAAGCTCAATCTATTTGAAATCTTTAAACCTTCTTTCATTTGACATGCTTATACATTTCATGAGCCAAAAGTTCTTTTTCCTACAATTTCACATTAAAGTTCTACTTAAACAAAAATATAGCATAATGTAATTTGTGTTACATTAATGTGAAAGGGAAACATTTATTCTAAGAGTAAATTTTAGAAAAATTACAGTAAAAAACTTTTATGCGGATGAAATAGTTTCGTTGTAATTCTGAAAATTGTCTTGGTGTCGAGGGAAACAAATTAATGGGGGTTAAATAATATCGTCGTGTTGGAGTGAGTCACCAAATAATGGATGTTAATAATATCGTGTCATGTCAGGTTGATCCGGATAATGGGTGCGCTATATTCTAAAGGCTATATTCTCCCACTTTGCACGTTTCCCATTATTTGCATTATATATCAACACGGACGGAACGGAATAGCTGAAAGAAAATGAATGACAAACGTGCTTTGTTTTCAGAGTTTTATACAGCTAAGCCATACACAAAATTATATACATATATTTACATTTGTCCCACGCAGAGAAAATATAAAACATATATGCAACAAGAAGCAGTGTGAAAAGAAAGTCTTACGTATAATAATTCTCAAGTGATATTGGAGCTGCCAGAGATTATTCCCTGTTTCTGGGGAAGGCATATTTAGGATTTTCAATTAGAGCAGGTCAAATGTATCTGCTGTCGCTAACAAGGACCTATTCCACTAACGAGAAACGGCGAGTCCTGGATTTTTACCAAATTGAGGATTACGACTCGAGATATTTTCTATTATCTTGTGAAGTTATATTTTTTATAGGAAAACGGTACAGTAGGCTATTAAGCTGCACCACATGGCTGGTTGGGGAGGGTGTCAGATTTAGCCTTAGACCGGGCTAATAAAGCACTTGCTCAGTCTGGTGCCTGGACCGTAGAACTGCCACTTCTGTCACTATACACTGGCGTCACTAAGCGGCTGTTACGTATCTCATGTGAATTAACTCGACCAAAGGGAGATAATCGCCTGGTGTATCCCTACAAAATTATACAAGAAAAAATATATAGAAAGATAAAGATTTGTTTTTAAAATAATAAAAACTTAAAAGAAGTTACGCTTAAGTACGGAAGTAAGTATTGGTTATTCTTGTATACAAGAATCTGTAAATAAATGCAGACGCGCGAACAAAAATTGAATAAGGAAAACACCTGTACCGATTAATAAAAAAACTATGCATTCAAGAGACAAAAACTGACTTAAGGGGAGATATGAAATTAGATTAATATCATAATACTCTTCCGATATTGAATAGTAGCCAATCAAAGCAATATATCAATATTATGTCCCATAACGAAAATAATCTAACATTTGCTAAAAGGAAAAAAATTCTTTTAAAAATGGTTCAGACTCGAAAATGGTAGTAAACTTTACATCTTTGATTCTTCAAAAATTTCGTTATTTAATAAAAGAAACATTTGTGGTGAACATCAATGAGATGGATTTGAAAATGACATTGAAAAATTACAATTATTTTTAAAATAAATATTAAGTGTAGATTTTTTGCTCTCCAGTCTGAAAGAAAATTATCCAAGCATGAATGCACAAAAAATATTTTTTTGAGTTTTATTGAATTATTTTTGGTTAGATGCGGGCCGAATTTTTCGTATGTTCACACTTGATATTACATAATATTTCTACTGAAATACTATCTTCAGGGATTTTTTTTATAAAACTGTAAAAATATTGAACGAACACCATCAAATTAAAAAGTATATAAGAGATGTCGAAAAACGTGGGTGGGAGGTGGACATACTTCTCTAAATATTTTCCCCAAGTATTTTAATAAAAACCTATTCAGTAGAAGATTCATTCATTAATGAATAAGTACTGAACATTTCGTTTGAATCGGATAATTCCCTGATTTTTGGTAAATATTTTAAAACAGCGGGTAGCAATATTTTGCTTACATTTCGGAAAAAAAACTATTTTAGTGATACTGTAGTGAGTACAAAATAATAACTCTCATTCACCCACTCCTTTCGAATTCGGAGAACTGAGGAAGAAGAAGGAAAGAAATTTGTGAGCCTGTGCGAAATTGTTATAGACCAATGAAAACCTTGCCTTCACAGAAATCAGCGGCTTAGCTAAGAAGAAGAAAAGAAAGGGGCGACCCAGTCCGAGATTCCTTTTGATATTAAATGAAGAGAAAAATTAAAGAATGAAAGAAGTCATATGAAAAGTTTCGTTTCAGTTCCCCACGACCAGCGTTGAAGTACTCACCAGTGTAAAATTACTCGCCAATTATTATTATTATTATCGGCCTCTAACCAGCATACTGCACTTCAAAGCATATTCTCTCGGCAAACCAAGAAAGCTAAGTATTTCAAACTATCTCTCTTCGTCTACTTTTGCACGTATGCAAACCATGTATGCTTTCTGTGAACTATCTTACCTTTGTCTCAAACATTTTTTTAATATTATTTTATGTCAGATCATTTAATCTGTTGTATGAAAATTTCCTCTTTATGACATCATACTCGAAAATGGTAGTAAACTTTACATCTCAGTTTCTTCAAATATTTCGTTATTTAATAAAAGAAACATTTGTGGTGAACATCAATGAGATGGATTTGAAAATGACATTGAAAAATTACAATTATTTTTAAAATAAATATTAAGTGCAGATTTTTTGCTCTCCAGTCTGAAAGAAAATTATCCAAGCATGAATGCACAAAAAATATATTTTGAGTTTTATTGAATTATTTTTGGTAAGATGCGGGCCGAATTTTTCGTATGTTCACACTTGATATTACATAATATTTCTACTGAAATACTATCTTCAGGGATTTTTTTTTTATAAAACTGTAAAAATATTGAACGAACACCACCAAATTGAAAAGTATATAAGAGATGTCGAAAAACGTGGGTAGGAGGTGGACATACTTCTCTAAATATCTTCCCCAAGTATTTTAATAAAAACCTATTCAGTAGAAGATTCATTCATTAATGAATAAGTACTGAACATTTCGTTTGAATCGGATAATTCCCTGATTTTTGGTAAATATTTTAAAACAGCGGGTAGCAATATTTTGCTTTCATTTCGGAAAAAAACACCCAATTTAGTGGTACTGTAGTGAGTACAAAATAATAACTCTCATTCACCCACTCTTTTCGAATTCGGAGGACTGAGGAAGAAGAAGGAAAGAAATTTGCGAGCCTGTGCGAAATTGTTATGAACCTTGCCATCACAGAAATCAGCGGGTTAGCCAAGAAGAAGAAAAGAAAGTAGCGACCCTGTCCGAAATTCCTTTTGATATTAAATGAAGAGAAAAATTAATCAATGAATGAATGAAGTCATATGAAAAGTTTCGTTTCAGTTCCTCACGACCAGCGTTGAAGTATTCACCAGTGTAAAATTACTCGCCAATTATCATTATCGGTCTCTAATCAGCATACTGCACTTCTAAAGATATTCTGTCGGCAATCCAAGAAAGCTAAGTATTTCAAACTATTTCCCTTCGTTTACTTTTGCACGTATGCAAACCATGTATCCTTTCTGTGAACTATCTTACCTTTGTCTCAAACATTTTTTAAATATTATTTTGCGTCAGATCATTTAATCTGTTGTATGAAAATTTCCTCTTTATGACAATACCTTAAAACTACGGGCTTTAAGAATTCACATTCATTTTCCTAAAACGAACCACTGACACGACGTCAAGCGTGTAAATTCGTAAATAAATCCCTTATCCTGTTTTGTTAAAATTACCCATGTCATTATCATCCTTGGCGTGCGTAAATCGACTGTTAATTTTAACCCTTAAGCCCATAGTACATAATTTTTACTTATCAATAACAATTCTGCGTAATCATTTTAAAAAATTCTGTTTGATTAAAAAGTATGTGCTAGTCAAATTTCTGCTCATCTGTTTTTATTGCAACAAAGGAATTAAAATAACCAAATAATATTTTTAATTAAAGCAATGGTGATTGATTCTTACTAATTTACTTCGATCAATATTGAACAATTGTTATTTATATCTCCGGCTTACCTTTCTGCATTTGTTAAAAGTTGGTTTCATCTTTTCTTCTTATATCTAGATTTTATGACTAGCTTTAACTTCATATTCTCTCTATATGAAACCTGGATAAAAGTATACCTGTAGGAGAAATTATCTACTTGATAATTTCTCCAGCAGGTATGTTCTGATATACCTTCCCCAGAAACAGAGAAGAATCTCCGGCAGCACCAATACCTCTTGAGAATTATTATACGTAAGACTCTCTTTTCGTTTTCTTTTCTCACTGCTTCTTGTTGCATATAATGAAGATAAAGAAGAAGTTAATAAGTTGAATTTAAGCTCAATCTATTCGAAATCATCAAACCTTTTTCAAATTCTTCAGTCAAACTTATCAACTGATACTTAATTTTTGAGAACACATTTGCAGCAACTTTCTCCTTTCCCAACAATGAAAAATGGGTGAATTTGCCCTGACTTGCTTGCCTCGAAAACAAAGATAATTTTGCTTGAAAAGATTTGCCATGCTTATACATTTCATGATCCAAAACTTCTTTTTCCTGCAATTTCACATTAAAAAAATATAGCGTAATGGGAAACGACACACAGTATATTCAAATTTCTTCAGTAAAGAAATGAAATAAAGATATTTTTTACAAATATGATATTTCTTCTTAAATAGTTCTTTACAACACAGGAACAAATCTTCACATATGTTTAACTAAATTCCAGTGACACGCTCATACCAATGTTGTGTCTGTTCATACAAGGGAGTGGTGACAATTTCTCAGTCTTTTCAAAAAATTTGATGTTTGGGATAGGTTGGACAGAGTACTTTGTACCCTCAGAATTAAAAGATAAACAAGAGCGAAATTGGTCAGTTTATGAAACTTAACGTTTCATAAACTAACCAATTTCATTTAAAATAATCTTACACTGTTTACATTATTTACATGGGAACAGTTTTCCTCATCTTTGTTGTTGTTGTCACAACGTTTCAGCTGTTGTGCCATCCGGACTTCATCAGATGTATATCGATCGGGTATTCTACAAGGCATTTCGAGCTGAAACCTTTATTTAATATACGTAGCAAGGTTGTTCTAGTTCGAATGCACATGTCATGGGATATCTATGTCTACTTCTTATTTAGTACTACTCAGTTACTGCTCGCCCCGTTTTCACTGAGTCCAAATATACCTGGAACAGTGACTGGACTCGCAATTACTATCTGGCTATATGCCTTTTTCACTTCCCCTGTCTTCCTTTTTTTCTGTTTAGCGGCATATCAACTTCTATGGTTTATTTAATGCTGAAATCTATATATAAATATACCTGGAACAGTGATTGGACTAGCAATTAATATGTCAAAAATTCATGAACGCTTTAATCCACTAGGCTATTTTACGTGGAGAACCGCGTGATAATAACAAAAAGGATGAGGGTAGCAGTTCACATTTAAATAATGTAAATAATGATAACTCCTCATCCCAGAAACTAAAACTGAAATTACTAAAAATTTATTGAACATATTTCGTCACGAAATGATTGCTAAGATAGACAGAGGGCGAGAATTGAAACAAAAATGTCAAAATTGGTATTATTAATGAATTCATGTATAATTTCTCTTTCATATGATATGAAGATAGACAATAAATATTACTACGTCTAATTACTTCTGTAAAGGAAATTATCTGCATTATCGAGGTAATATAGAATATTTTGAAGTCAAAACACGTGCTTATATATATATATATATATATATATATATATATATATATATATATATATATATATATACGTACTTATCTTATATATATATATATACTTATTTTATATATATTTTTCTTACTTATTTTTACTGTGTTTTTCTTTTGCAGTGAAACGACATCATAGTTTTTCCAGAGTATGGGTTATTTGGAATTTTTGGATATGCCAAATACGCTCGTCGCTCGGACATTTATCCGTTCTTGGAAATTATTCTTGATCCAAAGAAAGTATCATGGAATCCATGTCTTGAAAGAAGTCCTCTTTATCCTTCCACTGAGATCCAAAAAGAATTAAGTTGTATGGCAAAAAACTATGACATTTATGTGGTGGCCAATGTCGGTGAGAAGGTTGCGTGCAAAAAGCGCGATGACTCCAGTTGTCCAAGAGATGGTAGATATCAGTACAATACGAATGTTGTATATTCTTCAAACGGCACACTGGTAGCTAAATACCGTAAGAAGCATTTATTCAAAGAAAGTTATTATGACAGTCCTTCCAAAACAGAAATTGTAACTTTTAATACTCATTTTGGGAAGTTTGGTTTGCTGACATCTTATGACAGTTTATTTAAAAATCCAATTATAGATCTTGTTCATCGATACAAAGTTCGAGCAATTGTGATTCCTAATGCCTGGATAAATTCACAGCCATTATTTAGTGCCATACAATGGCATTCTAGCTTGGCTCAAGGCCTAGAAATCAATTTGTTGGTAGCTACAGCTCACGATATCCACTGAAAGTCATATGGAAGTGGCATATACGGACGGGATGGCGCGATAGGATATTTTTCCGAAAAAAATAGCCAGGAGGAAAAAGCGGTTTCAGTATCTGTAAGTTCCTTGGCTTATTACACACCCAGGGAGCAAAATCCAGTTATTCCAAGATGGCCAATAAGCCAAACAAAAACCTATAATCATTCTATGGCGTTTCTTGACCAGAACGTTACTTTCAAATTTATTGAACTTTCCCGCACAGTCGACGACATAAATATTTGCCATGGCCGATTCTGCTGCCGATTAAACTATACTGTCAATGAGAGAAGAATAGAAAAATATGCTTTGGCTGTTTATAAAGGGCCCGTGAGAACACTAGGCCATTTACTGGAAATGGAGGTATGTGCTGTTGTTCGCTGTTCCCCAGAATGTGGTCAGCCGATACAACGTGCTTATACTTACTTCGATAAATTTCATTTGGTCGGAGTAAACTTCTCCACGCCCTACATCTACCCACAGGTTTTGACTCTTAGTGGCTCTGATGCTGTACTTGTCACATATCAATGGGATTATAAACATGGTCAGATCATTTTCAACAAAGCGCTAGAAAACCCACTTCACTCTGCTTCACTCATAGGAAGGGTCTATGACAGAGATTATCGAAGAAAATATATAAATAAAATAGATGGAAGTAATACACATGGGAACTATGCTTCTGCACAATGTATTTCCAGTTTTATTTTAATTGTAGCTTTTATTGCTTCTATCATTTTCCCCTCCTGATTTAATTAAAAACGTCAACAGGCGAATGAATTTTGCATACATAAAGTGTTGTGGATTCCGGGATAAATCCGATATCAATGAATAACAAACGCCAGGAATGGATAAGGAAAATAAATGTATTAACGTAATAATACAAACTGGTAATACGGGTTAGTAGCTCCAGGAATGCGGGTTAGTAGCAATAATATATATATATACAGTATTGGTATTGAAGTAACGCGGTATGACTCCTTACTGAGTCTAGGTGCTCACTAACTGTGATGCTTGCCGCCGTCTCTGTGTGTGACATACTCTACTACCACTCTCCTGTCGTTCCGTCTCGACTCCTTCACTCTACTGTTCGGGTATTCACTGGTGGTAGTATAAGTATACCTTGGGTGAGACCATTTGTGTGAAAAAGAAAGACCCCTTAACATAAAGCTAATTATCAAATTTAATTATTCTGACTAATTAAAAATCACTTAAACGTTTATACGTTTCATTCTTATGTATATTGAAAATGCTACTTTTTATTTGTATTTTCCGATTTCTTCAATTAAAGTAACTATGGCCCTTTTGTATGGCGTATTTTCTTTTTGTGTCTATCCTAATGTAGCTTTCTCTTTCAATTTCTGATCGCCTTTTGTTGATTGAAAATATATAAAATTAGAAATATTTAACGAGAATTGTAGTTGATTTTCATTTGCTATTTCTTACAACACGATATTGAACACATTAACTATAACATTCGGGTCGATTTAGGCGTCATTTGTTATTGATGGGTTTAAGCAAGTAGGGGATCAGTTGAACAGTGTTCTGTGCAAAAAGAAATTCTAAATATAATATAATATGATGGGTATTCATTTTAAAGTTGACGATTCCAGTCATAATTCCTTCTCTTGTTGAAGAAATTGTAAACACATAAAAAAAAAATGATAACTAGTTGATATGTTACTTTCAAATCTATTGAACTTTCCCGCACAGTCGACGACATAAATATTTGCCATGGCCGATTTTGCTGCCGATTAAACTATACTGTCAATGAGAGAAGAATAGAAAAATATGTTTTGGCTGTTTATAAAGTGAATAATGAGAATATTAGGCCATTTACTGGAAATGGAGGTATGTGTTGTTGCTCGCTGTTCCACGGAATGTGGTCAGTCGATACAACGTGCTTATACTTACTTCGATAAATTTCATTTGGTCAGAGTAAATTTCTCAACGCCCTACATCTACCCACAGGTTCTGACTCTTAGTGGCTCTAATCCTGTACTTGCCACATATCAATGGGATTATAAACATGGTCAGATCATTTTCAACAAAGCGCTAGAAAACCCACTTCACTCTGCTTCACTCATAGGAAGGGTCTATGACAGAGATCAGGTAGATTATCGAAGAAAATATATAAATGAAATACATGGAAGAAATACACATGGGAACTATATATAGGAAATGATGCAATTTCCCGTCAAGGAAAGTTCGCAAAAAGCTGAATCAACCATGACTCAATTCTTAATATATATATAAAAAACGCCTATGCAAGTTTTCTAAAAAAATATAAAACACTAGACCACATTTTTTAATATAAAATATGGTGTCGCTTGTAAGAAATTTGTGGAGCTAACGCGTGTGCGCGTGATCCCTTCAGAGCATTTAAATAATGTGAATATTTCAGTTTACTTGTCCGGCAAGATGAAACACAACTGTCTCTCACCGCAAGCCTGCTCCTTTGACCGCTGAATGAACAGTGTCAAATTACAATTCTCAACTTGGCGATAATGCTTTTAAAGCCACGCAGCTGCTGATATTTCGCTATGACTCTCAGAGACTTTAAAATAAAACGAAACACGAACGATTAATTTTTGTTATCAGATATTTCTACAAGTCCTGTGTTGTATAAAAAAAATAAAATATAAAAACTTCGTACTCATGTTAATCGTTTTCTATTAACATTATTTTCATTACAAATTTGGCGACCTTGCGACTACACAACAGTCAGTCCAACAAAAATTTGAAAGCACACATTCCTCATCACCAGTACACCTTTTAGACCACAGCCGATTTTTCAAATTCGAGTACAGCAACACATTTACCATGGAAGCCGAAAAGAATTCCTTGTCACCAGAATATCAAAACTCCAAAACTCTTCGTATTCCGCCTACAACATAAACAGATGAAGGGTATGGTTCTGTTGTGGGTTATCAGTTATAGTGAAGTGTATGAGTGTTGAAACAGATTAGCTTGATTTGGCCTTGTTAGTTAGATAGCCCACCATAAGAGGGGTATAAAACAAGAAAATAAAATTGTAAAGTGAAACAACAAATTTATATACATATAAATCAATTTAGGTCTCTACAAATAAAATTAATGTATTTTGGTTGATACAAGGTCGTCAAAATGTTCGTAGTAGTCCTTGCAAGAATGAGTTTATGTGTACGTAGGCAGGAACGTATGTGTGGATTCATGTATATATGAGCGTTATTGTAGGGTAGGAATGTCTTTGACGCAATCGCTGAGTCTTAAAATTAAAAGAGGTGATTCGGCTTGCGAAAAGGTCCGTAAAAGAATTTGTATTAAGCAATCGATAAAAGGTAATGTCAGGTAGAGATAATGATAACGATCGCTTGACGTTTTTCAAGGAACATGTTAATACGCTTGTCTCCTTCTCTCTGGTGACAGGCGAACTTGCCTGTCTTTTAATTTGTTTGTAGGGCTTGAAAAGGTCATTTGGGAATTCACTCCCGGATATGAACAAACTTCGCGTCGGCTTGCGAAAAGGTCTGTAAAAGAATTTGTTTCTGAGAATTGAAGATTATTTGAATTTTGTTTTTAAATGTTTCCTCGTTTTCTATTGACCGAAAAACATTTCGTATCAAGGTGTGAAATTTCACGACTTTTGTTTTGGATTCGCTTTTGCGTGTGTGTTAAGCAAAGTTTGTAAATTCGAGTCTTTTTAATTTCTAACAAAATCAATGAGTCAATGCTTAGTATTTGAATTTTAAATCTAGATCTTGTTTTGTTCACTACGGTTCCACCACCTCGAAGCAATCTTCATCAATCGAAGAATTATCTCACAACGAATTATGTACACACACGTTGTAGCGACTCTCCCGAACGAAATCGCGGAGGAAGTAGAAGACCACTCGGAAAATCCGCCTACAGAGAAACAATTCGACTTGATGAAAGAAGCAGTTCTCCAAAGGCTTGAAAGATCGGATAATGCAAATTTGAAAGAACTTCCCTGTTCCTACTTGAAAAAAAAAATTGAGAAGATTCGTCGGTATCGTCACAGACGTTTCGTCCCAAAGTGTTCAGACATACTGGCGGAATAAACAGACATCCTCAAGTCGAAGGACAAGGATATAAAATTTAATGACAAAGCTGTAGAATCTTTCAACACTGCTAAACAATCAATTGCAAATTACACAAAATTAAACTACATGAGCGGTGACTCCTCTTCAAAACTGGTTTTGTCAACAGATGCATCTGATTCTGCCGTTGGTGCTGTATTACAGCAATCGATAAAAGGTAATGTCACACCTATTTTCTTTTTCTCCGTGAAACTAAAAGATACTGAAAAGAGATACAGTGCTTTTGGACACGAACTTTTGACTATTTATCTCTCCATCAGACATTTTCATCATTTTTAGAAGGTCGAGATTTCATCATCTTCACAGATCATAAACCTTTGACTTTCTCATTTAGCACGAAAAAGGACAAATATTCACCCAGGGAAATTCGTCATTTGGACTATATCTCACAATTTTACACGGACATTCGTCAGGATTTCCGGAAACGACAACATAGTTGCCGATGTATCAAATATCCACATCGACGAACCCCTGAATTATGATTATATTGTACAGGAACAAATGAAGGACGCTTCAACGAAACAAATCTCTGCGCATACTTCAGTAACTTCAACAGAATATTGAATATTGCTATTTAATGGCAAGAAAATATTATGTGACAATTCCAAAAATGATCCTCGTCCTTATGTGCCTCCTTCATGCAGAAAAAGAATCTTCAGTCATTTTCACAACGTCTCGCATCCTGGCAAACGAGCTTCACAAAAACTAATCTCTGACAGATTCTTCTGGCCTTCACTGAACACCGATATTCGCACTTGGACTCAACATTGTATTTCCTGTCAAAAAACTAAAGTCCACAGGCATACAAGAAACAATCATGGTGTATTTTCAATTTCCGATGGTCGTTTCTCACATGTGCACGTTGACATTGTAGGGCCGTTATCTACATCCAATGAGCACTCATATATCTTGACCATGATCGACAGATTCACTCGCTGGCCTTCGGCTCATGCCATCAAGGATATTTTTGCAGAAAATATAGCAAAATGTTTCATCGAATGCTGGGTCTCGAACTTTGTTATTCCTAATGCGGTCACAACAGACAGAGGCCATGAATTTCTATCAGCTCTCTTACAAGAGCTAATGCTAACCTTTGGAACTACCCACATAAAACTACGGCATACCATCCTTGCGCTCATAGCTTGTTGGAAAGATTCCACTGTCAATTAAAAACTGCACTTGATGCTCAACCTGACCCAACCAAATGGAGTGAATATTTGCCGATAGATCTTCTTGGACTCCGGTCCGCGATTAAAGAAGACATCAAAATCACTGCAGCGGATGGTACAACCTTACGGCTAGCTGGTGAATTTTGCACACAACATAACCAAAATGTTACTTCAGCTTCAAATTATATGACTCGCTTAAGACAACACATGGCAAAACCTCCCTTTACACTTGTGTACATTCCAACGTGGCATATCTACCTCCTAATATTAATTAGTGAGCTTGTTTTTGTGCGTCGGGAAACGATTAAGAAATCGCTGCAACCAAATTGCGACACACCTTACCAAATATTAGAACGATCAGATAAGTTTTTCATAATTGAAAAAAACAAAACAATAAAGGGATTCTGTCTCCACTAACAGACTCAAGCCAGCCTACATTGAGAAATCATGTGATCAGCCTAGGGAAAATGAACCCATCGTACACGAAGATAAAGACGAGGACGTCTCGTCAGCAAGCGAAAAAGATCATCCAACCAGACAAACTAAATCTGGTAGACATGTTCACCAGCCTACCAAGCTCAAAAATTATGTATCACAATGCACACATACAGACATAAAGAAATATTAACAGACTAATCATAAACTCTTCTCTTTCGATATATTCTGTCGATCCGGAAAGGGGAATATTTATAGGAAATGGTGCAAGGAAAGTTCGGGAAAAATCGAATCAACGGAATATAAAAAAACGCCTATGCACGTTTTCTAAAAAAATAAAACACTCGACCACATTTTTTGACCAATCGGGTGTACAAAAAAATACGCGGTCGCTTCGTATGAAGTTTGTGGAGCTAACGCGCATGTGCGTGATACCATCAGAACATTTAAATGAGAATATTTTCAGTTTACTTGTCAGGCAAAGTGAAATAGAAGTGTCTTTCACCGCAAGCCCGCTCCTTTGACAGCTGAATGAACAGTATCAAATTACAATTCTCAATTTGGCGATAACGCTTTTAACGCCACACGGCTGCTGATATTTCTCTATGACTCTAGAGACTTTAAAGAAAAACGAAACACGAACGATTAATTTTTGTTATCAGATATTTACATTGTACCGCCATGAGATCGCTAAAAAAGAGTATAGCATTATGAAAAAGACGCCAAACTTGACGAAAACGAAATTTTATCGTCTAAATGTTCATGTTATTATTAAGAGGAAAGATCAAAGTATTTTTGGGGTATTTTTTTTACATTTTTGAATCGTTCCTAGCACGTCCGAAATTTTCGTTAAAAATCTTGTTTTTTTTTGTGTCAGCGAAATTGATAGATAATCAATCATGGCAAACATTTTTTTCCATTTTATAAAAAAAAATGAAAATCTCAGTTTGAAATTCTATTAAAAATCAATTATCATTTTTTTCAAAACTTATTTTAAGAAAATCAGAAATTGTAATATTTATTTAAAATATTTTGAACTATATTTAACTTAGCTTCTGCACCGAAGAGATGTTGTTCGAAAATAAAACAAAGCAGGTCATAACCTTTCGCGTCACTTGATAGGTGATGAGTGACGTATGACGGATTACGTGAGGATAATTTGTTCTACGGAAGGAGAAAAGTGAAATTATTTAGATTTAAGTGAACAAATTATTTACATCGTTATTTTTAAGGAAAACTTTCAGCGCTCTATTTTTTTTGTTTTTGTACTTACCTTTCACCTTTACGTTTATGATGCTTTATGGAAAATATATTATAAAGAAATTAAAATCAGACTGTTAAGAGTGAGATTAAATTTCATAAGAAAGGTATCTAATTAATTTATCGATACCTTTCTTATGAAATTTTATCAGAAGTGTACATAAAATACTATAATTTTATGTACATTCATTACATTTTACTGTGTTATTTGTATTTCCATTCATTTTATTATTAATTTTGATATTTCATTTATGGAAAAATGGCATAACTGAGATTAATATAAAAATAAGATCATATAAATTTCATAAGATGATACTGATACTTGAAGGTATCCTTCTCAGTTGAAATTGAAAAGTCAAATTAACTTCTCCACACGTGTTTCGCAATAGTAAAAACCTTAACAGCGGAGAAGAATGCTTAACTCAAATAACGCAACTTAATTGTATTCTGGTTGTTCTTCCGTACTTTATAATTACAGCCCGATTATAAACACAAAATTACACTTCTTAATTACTGCGGGTCTTCTGATTAGTCAAAACGATGCAATTTACAACGCGCTAAAAAAAGAACATAAGGACACTTACGAAAGTGGATGCGGCTTTTAATTAATTTTATAATATTTTAACAACTTAAATGTAAAAATCTATTATAATTAAAGAAATAATAAATAATTGTATTAAAAATTCATTTTTCATCGAAAAAAATTTTTGCTTTCAAAAAATATTGTCCATATTCATAAAAACAACTAAAAGCATTTGAAATTAAATAATATCTTTGTTTTATTGAGTTTCGTATGTTACAATTCAGAGCTGATTTTCAGGTAGGGGGGGGGTCCAATTAAAAAAATGATTTGCATTCCTCAAAACCTTGTGCTTTTAACTATTGTAACACTAAACTGGATTCGATCGAATTTCTAGAGTTTTCATAAAATTAGTTATGGGTGGTGGGTAATAAATATAAAAAATATTTCTTCCACGGCTTTAATAAAAAAAAACATATTTATAATAATTTCCATCATCTATGAATAGTTTCTGAAAGTTTCATTAACATCCGACAATTATTTTTGCAAGATTTTCCAAATTAATGTGTCATAGAAAAAAAAAAAAGAAAAAAGTATGTTAAAAATTGTATATGTTATTTTACTAGTTCTGGTAGAAACAAAGAGAAACAAGGTTTTTTTTAATCAAAATTTAGAATGTTCTAAAAAGAAAATTTTTTAAAAATAATTAAAAAAAACTTTGGTCTTTCCTCTTCAATGATTTATTCAGACGATAAAATTTTGTTTTCGTCAAGTTATGCTCTTTTTTTAGCGATCTCATGGAGTTACCTATATTTATACAGTGTAACCCGGATATAAGATACCCGGATATAAGAGAAACCCGGATATAAGAGAGTTTTTATATAGTCCCAAATTAGAGCCTGTGTTAATGTATATATAATAGACCAAACCCTGATATAAGAGAAACCCGGATATAAGAGACTTCTTCTCCGCTCCTGACAACTCTCTTATATCCGGGTTACACTGTATAAGTCTTGTGTTATAAAATAAAAACTTCTCTATTTTGCAGCATTCATGCTAATCATTTTCTATTAACATTATTTCCACTACATATGCTTCTGCACAATGTATTTCCAGTTTTATTTTAATTGTAGCTTTTAGCATTTTTCTCTCCTGATTTAATTAAAAACGTCAACAGGCGAATGAATTTTGCATACATAAAGCTAATTATCAAATTTAATTATTCTGACTAATTAAAAATCACTTAAACGTTTATACGTTTCATTCTTATGTATATTGAAAATGCTACTTTTTATTTGTATTTTCCGATTTCTTCAATTAAAGTAACTATGGCCCTTTTGTATGGCGTATTTTCTTTTGTGTCTATCCTAATGTAGCTTTCTCTTTCAATTTCTGATCGCCTTTTGTTGATTGAAAATATGTAAAATTAGAAATATTTAACGAGAATTGTAGCTGATTTTCATTTGCTATTTCTTACAACACGATATTGAACACATTAACTATAACATTCGGGTCGATTTAGGCGTTGTAAATAAGAGATTGACTGTGAGACTCCTTTACGACAACATATTCGTTTACGGCCCTTTCTCTGGATTACGACAATCAGCCATATTCGAGAATACTAGGAGCATGTGATGTGAACCCTGCTTGTATTTTGCCGAATAAAGCTTGGATTAATTTATCTTCCGAGTCTCAGTCTTCATTCTTGACAATTTATTCGGCAAAAATATCTTATAAAGCGCCATGTCGGAGTCTGTATCAAGTTTTGGCTATAAACCAAGAGTATTGGATATCGACCCAAATTCATCACATGCCGCCAGAGAATGGCAGCACTGGCGTACTATATTCACCAACTATTTAGACGACTATCAAGACAGAATCCCCATCAAACTACGGGCATTGATAAGCTTTCGAATTCATTGAATCCTGCGAAGATATCGAATCGGCACTAAATCGACTGGACTCAATATACATAAAAAAACCGTCTTTGCCCGCCATCTACTGGCCATACGGAAGCAAAGACAAGATGAATCGATTGACGATTTTTTCCAAAGTCTCGAAAAATTAAGGCGAGACTGCAACGGCTAAGCAAGTCGGTGATGAAGCTGTGAGAGATGCTTTCATTTGTGGGATAACATCACCAGCAATTCGACAGAGATTACTGGAAAATAAAAACTTGGACCTGCAGACAGCTCACGAACAAGCACTAACACTGGATTTAGCCCAGAAAAATAATTCGGCTTGCGTTTCTCTCTCCAATTCAGCCATTGCAGTCATTAACAACAGGAGACCACGTGGCGACTCGACAGGCAGTAGTAGCGAAGAAAAAAATAATCAAACCGCTGTCTCTGCCGCATTCAATCAAAGATTTAACAATTCTTGTAAGAAAGCTTGTTTTTTCTGTGGTATTATACCTTACCATAAACGATCTGTTTGCCCGGACGTTGCGTAATTTGCTATCGCTGTGATAAGTAGGGACATTACCAAAAAATGTGTAGGTCATCAAATGTGACAACTAATGCTATGATTCATTCAGCTTCTTGTATTTCTGTAAACACTACTAACGTACCAGTGGGACTTTCCTATGCTGCTACTTTCGTCATGGTTAAAAATAGAACCTTCAATACTTTGATAGATTCTTGTGCTTCTGAAAATTTTATCAGCAAAAAAGTGGTGGATTTATTGTCCCTGAGGATTTTTCCCTTGTCAAAAAAAGTAAGTATGGCCCAGAAAAGTATTAATAGCCGGTCTAATGGATTTGCAGTAGTCGATTTTAAACTGGGTCTTAACGATAAATTATATACTTCCGTTCCTTTGACTATCATGAAGGACCTCTGTTGTGATGTTGTTCTTGGACGGAAATTTCAATCCCGACATCCTAAGGTCACGTTTGAATATGGCAGTTATTTACCGGAACTCGTTGTGAAAGGCACGGGTGCCTGTCTTGCCTTGGAAGCTGCTGATATAGTTGAACCAACTTTGTTCCCAGGAATTTCAGCTAAATGCAAACCGATTGCTACTAAATTAGGTATATCCACTATCTCGCTAAAAAGTGGTATACCTTGACGAAAAAAGGTCCCCAAATTGATAAAACAATTTTTAACGTTTAAATGTTTATGTTGTTATTAAAGAGGAAAGACCAAAGTATTTTCTGAATATTTTTTCAGATTTTTTAATCCTTCCTATGAATGTTAAAAATTTTATTTAAAAATCTTGTTTTTTTTCGAGTCAAAAAAATTTCGTAAATTCGAACTTATAGGCCTTTCTGTCTGAGTTTGTAACAAGATCATAGTTAGTTAGTTAAAAAATCATGTAAAATTCAATTATACCTTTTTCTTTTGTTATCTTAGGAAATATAGAATGATTAAACTATATTTAATGTAATTTGAAAGGAACATTAATTACTTTTTAGCAGAAATTTTTTTCAGAGAGACATTTGCAACCGTGGTGCTTGCTTTGGAGCGTGTTTGAGGAGCGTTAATTGATGTACGTCAAGATATTGACAACTTACGCCAGGGGAATTTATCGGACGGTAGCGCAGAAGTGATATAATTCGTTCTAATTTTAAGTGAATCTGGTTAGTAGATTAAAAAAAAATTCACTTTCAAATTTTTTTTTTTACGTTTGAGGAAGAATTCTGCACTGAAAATAACATTTACATTATGAAAGAAAATCAAATTTTACAAGTAAAAATAAAACAGTAAAAACATTTTTTTAAATTGAGGTTTATTATTTCAGTCATGAAATATTTTTCTGAGAATATAAAAATTACATGAAACACCATTAATTGAAACAGGTTAACTTAATGAAATGAGATTTTATTTCTTTTTATTAAGGCAGTTTTTTCTATTTATTAATAATTGTGATATGGCAGTCATGAGAGTTTTATACATATTTTATTTATTAATAAAATTAACATGCTATGCAATCGATTTAAAACTTGAAAATTTGGGTGCACTTCCAAAGGCGTTTTTTTTTGTAATTGTAAATAGTCGATATTTTCTTTTATCCCACTATTTGATTATATTTGAAAAGAAAAAGAAAAATTGAAAATGCGACGATATTCAGTCAGAAAACTTGACAAGCGTTGTTGTGTTGAAAAGCGATTTCTGAAGTAAAAACAACTTGCTTCTATCAAGGGAAACTACTCACGTGACATTATTTCAAAGCTGTGCATCCATACTTTCGTTGGAGACGATTTTAAATACAATTTTGGAATATTAAAAAATTATTTTAAAAATATCAATGGTTGTCAGATTTTAATAAGCTTTCAAATTTATGATCTTTAAAAAGTAAAGAACATAATATATCATTTCCATAAAGTTGTATTAAGAACTTAATTTATAAATATATAACAACCTTTTGTCATATTGTGTATTTAAAATTGAAAAACAAAATTAATGTAAAAATTCATTCAGGGTTTTGTACATTTAATTAAAAAAAAATTCAGGTTACAAATAAATTTTTTTTGAGTTTTCATAAAATTAAGTTCGAGGTGGGTAACAGATATAAAAAAAATATATTTATACCATGACTTTCAAAGAGACAAACATTTCTAAAATAATTTCCTTCATTTGTGAATAAGTTCTGAAGTTTTCATTAAAATCCAACAAGTACTTGATTTTTGCAAGAATTTCCAAATCAATGTGTCTTCCAACTGAAATAGTAATGCTAAAATAGCCTAAAATGGACATCCCTATACTAAATCAAGACATTTTTTTGCTGTGGAAATTAGTAAACTTCTGGAAGATGGGATTATTGAACCCAGTATTTCACCGTGGCGTGCACAATTAGTAGTAGTTAAAGATGAAGTGTGGACTATTCCCAAACCATAAATATCTACACAGAACTAGACGCTTTTCCATTACCAAGAATTTCCGATCTGGTTGCAAATCTTGCCAGGTATAAATACTTTTCAACTTTCGACCTAAAGAGTGCCTACCATCAAATCAAGCTCAAACAATCTGACACGAAATATACTGCTTTTGAAGCAAATGGCCAACTTTTTCAGTTTACCCGTCTCCCATTTGGGGTAACTAATGGTGTTCCTGCTTTCCAACGTGCTATGAATGAAATTTTAAAAGAAGAAAATCTGACTGATACATTTCCCTATCTTGATAATGTGATAATTGGAGGTGAAATAGAAGAGGAACACGATAACAATGTGGAAGATTTTATGAGGGTAGTGAGGAAAAGACACTTGACTTTGAATACTTCCAAAACCATAAATAAAGTAACTACATTAAATACCTTAGGGAATGGGAAGATAAAGCCTGACCCTGAACGAATGAAGCCATTGCAGGAACTACCACCACCTAAAAACACGAACAGTCTGAAGAGAATCAGGAGAATGTTTGCTTACTACGCTAAAAGGATCCCTGAATTCTCAGAAAAAATACAACCCTTAGTGAAAGCGGATCGGTTCCCATTGGAAGAGAAGGCACTTAAAGCATTTAATACATTGAAATCGGAACTGTGTAGAGCGACCTTATGGGCTATTGACGAGAACCTACCCCTTCAGTTAGATTGTGATGCTTCAGACTATGCTGTATCTGTCATACTTAGGCAAAATGGAAGGCCCATAGCATTCATGTCAAGATCACTCCATGCAAGAGAAAAGGGATATAGCATCGTTGAGAAGGAAGCTCTAGCCATAATAGAGGCCGTACGAAAATGGAGGCATCTCCTGTCTCCACATCACTTCAAACTATACACAGATGCAAGGTCTGTAGCATTCATGTATGATAACAGGAAGCGCACTAAAGTGAAGAATGTGAAAATCAATGAATGGAGAATGGAACTCGGCGAATTATCCTTCGACATTGAATATCGACCGGGAAGAAACAATGTAGCTGCGGACACTTTCAGTCGCACTTATTGTGTATCATTAAGTTGCCAAATCTCAGTTCTGGTGGAATTACATGAAAAACTATGCCATCCAGGTGTCTCAAGACTTTTACATTTTGTGCGATCAAGAAATCTCCCCTTTTCAATTGAAGATTTCATGAAAACCTGCGCATCCTGCAAGATTTGTGCAGAACTCAAACCCCGGTTCTATCGACCAACTGAAGGTACACTGATAAAAGCCACTGGTCCGATGCAAACGATCAGTATTGACTTTAAGGGCCCCCTCCCAACGGCTTCCCGCAATCCATATTTGTTAGTCATCGTTGATGAATATTCACGATTTCCATTCTTATATTCCTGTCTAGACATGCAAACTTCCACAGTCATAAAGTGCCTGGAACTTCTTTTTAGTATGACTGGAATGCCAGACTACACACATTCAGATAGAGGCCGTTCTTTTATATCCCAGGAACTAAAGGAATATTTACTTGGTAAAGAGGTTGCTACCAGTAACTCGACACCCTATCACCCACAGGATAATGGTCAAGCCGAACGGTATGTAGGTGTTGTCTGGAAAACAATCCAATTGGCGCTTAAGTCACTCAAACTATCAGATAAACATTGGGAGCAGGACCTACCACAAGTTCTTCATTCTATGCGGTTCCTGTTATGTACTACAACAAATTGTACGCCACATGAACGTTTTTTTTAAATTTCAGAGACGCACAACCCGTGGAAACTGTTTGCCATCTTGGTTGATGAATCCGGGACCGGTGTTGTTGCGACGATTCATTCGTTCTACTAAGAATGACCCCTTAGTGGATCGAGTTAACCTGATCGATAGTAATCAATCATTTGCATGCGTCAGATATCCAGATCCTGCTAGCTCCGAGACATTTTTACTCCAGCAGATGTTTCAGTAGTCCTCCGAGGAGATCCCTTCCAAACCAGCAAGTGTTGAATCGTCAACCATACAAAATGAGCCCAGGAAGTGATGCCGATATAGAAGACCACGATTCGTCATGCAGAGAGATTGTGCAAACACTACGGAGGTCAGGTCGTATGTCGGTAACCCCAAAAAGGTATGGCTGGGACTAAAATAAGTACTCCCTTCTAGTGGGGAGGGATGTCGTAAATAAGAGATTGACTGTGAGACTCCTTTACGACACCATATTCGTTTACGGCCCATTCTCCGGATTACGACAATCAGCCATATTCGCGAATACCAGGAGCACGTGATGTGAACCCTGCTTGTATTTTGCCGAATAAAGCTTGGATTAACTTATCTTCCGAGTCTCAGTCTTCATTCTTGACACGCGTCATTTGTTATTGATGGGTTTAAGCAAGTAGGGGATCAGTTGAACAGTGTTCTGTGCAAAAAGAAATTCTTGAAGAAATTGTAAACACATAAAAAAAAAAATGATAACTTGTTGATAAATCGTTCTCACTTCTTGAGAGTATTATGTGTGTGTACGGCCACTAATTCGGTATACGTAAGGTTTAAAATAAATTTAAAAAAATGGAAATCTTTCTTGAAGGTTTAATTATAGCTTTAATTGAAAGCTAAAGGATTTAAAATTTACTATTTCCAACAAGCAAAATACTCTGTGGTGTATTTCAAACAGAAATTATATTGAACGGAATTGATTTTACTGAAAAAAAAAAATCGATTCCGTGCAATATAATTTCTGCCATTTTGTAAACAAAAGTTAATTCTCAGTTTTAAAATCTTGCAAAAATAATATATATTTCTGAAACGTTATTTGGGGATAATTAGAAAATTTAAAGTTAAATTAACCTGATTAGAAACAAATATCTTACTTATAGCTTAAAATGTTGTATACAACCATTTCTTAACCACGGGGTCTTGTTTTTCTGGCGTCTTGATCGATTTAGCGATCAAGGCTTCGGAATACTAACGTGTTAATTATGGTAACGCACAATTGCTAGAAAACGATACATTTTATTTTTATATGAGGGCTTTTTTCCGTAAAGGGGCGGGGACTACCCTTCAAAACACGTGACCTTTTAATGATAAAGTCATGTACGAACGCACATTCTTAGAAAAATTAGGACGTTTAAAAACAAAAACAAAAAAAAAATGAAAATTCTTTTTAGAAATAATCTGGGTCGTTAGATTTGCAGTATATGATTACTTAATGTTTTAGGTTTTACTTAATAAGAAGAATATTTCCTACTAGTTACACCATTCAAACTGAATTTTCAAAGATTTAAAAACTATAAATTTTTCAATTTAAATTTGTAAATAAATGAAAACAAATCTTGCTGTTTGAAAGTTTTGTGATGTCAACGAACACTCGTTTGATACTTTTGTAATGTCAACGAGCACTCACTGTCACTTTCGTTGTAATAGAGACTTTGTAACCGCAGATACAACTACAGTACGCCGTTGAACAATACTGGTGCCAGACGCCTTCTAATAATCTCGCACTAATAGTACTTGCTCGATAATAGTCGTTCGAATAGTAATCCGTATAGTGTTCTACATAGAGAAATAGTATAGTGAATAGAGCAGAGAATAGCGGTTCGTATACTAGAGGTTAGAATAGAAATAGCGATCCGAATACTAATAGAGGATAGAATAGAAATGCGAACAATCTAGGCGTCATGCTATTTCCTATATATCCGTCACGTGATCCACTTAATTCAATAATAGGATCTCCTGTTTGCTCACTGGCGATCTATGTTCAAACTCAAGTGTCGGCAACGACACTTTATTCCGAAAAACAGAAAGTATATTGGAATTTCAATTCAGTATGTCCGTAAATGAGTTAAACACAGCGCTGACAGTCTGTTTCATGCTTAAACGCAATCTTTAGATCATGTGTGTTCACATAGTCTGCAGATTGTGTTTACGTATGAAACAGGCTGTCGCCGATGAGTGTTGTACATAGGCTCTATTCCTGCTATTGAACAACTTAAACGATAAATATCGCATAACATAAATCTATATTTTTAACATTCATATCTATCTATCTATCTATCTATCTATCTATCTATCTAAATATATATATATATATATATATATATATATATATATATATATATATATATATATATATATATATATATATATATATATTTTAAATAAAAACAGATTACATTAAGGTTCCATATAATAAATTATTTCACCACAGCCCTTCCAAAGGATAGTGGATCATCAGATTTATTTCCAAATGTTGAAATGAAAATATATTTACACATTTATGACGGGCAATAATAAGGAAACTCACGAAGTGGGGCAGTGTAGGGAGGTAGAGAGACAGCGTTGAGTTAGATGTAACATTTCTATTGTTTAAATTTGAAATTTATTATATGGAACCTTAATGTAATCTGTTTTTATTTAAATTATTAGCTGTGATTTACATTGAGCTCTCTGGATTCTATCCTCATTGGGTCTACCCATACGGATTACCTAGTTTTTCCTAAACTAAATATATATATATATATATATATATATATATATATATATATATATATATATATATATATATATATATATATATATATATATATATATATATATGATACAATATAGTTTTATGGTATGCTATATTTAAAGATTAAAGTGCAATATTTATGGCATGACTATTCCAGGATTTTTATTTAAGAAATAACTTCTGATTTTGCATGTAAGAATAATAATGCATTTTCAATCATTAAAATTAAACATACGCAAGAAGTAAATAAATATAATAAATAAGTAAATAAATATAAATAATAAATAAATAAGTAAATAAATATAATAATAGCAATTTATTCCGAAGTTTTTTTTTGTAGAACGACCTGTTACCATTACAATAAAATATGAAGGGATCAGGCTGCATGACCGATAAATATATAGTCACACTAGCAGCATGGCTCGGCGTTGCCCGTTCTTGATTTAAAAATCTTACGTTTAGGTAGTTTCCTCTTACTTTTCAACGAATATGTGTAAACTGATTTGCAGTACAAACGGTAGTTACGCTCACCAAGCGTTTCATGTGACAAAACATACTGCCTCCGTTGAGATTGACTGGAAAGCCTCAAAGAGGCTTCCTCCTCCCGCTTTCTCTTTGCCACAGAGGCTCTTTTAGAACTCCTGCTAAGGTTGCCTCGCGTGGGTGTTTTTGCAGCCTTCGCAGAGCTGCCGGGTTGGTCATCGCCACGGCACGCAGAAGAGTGCAAAGCAGAGGTTGAAGTAGACGCTATATGATCATCTGTAACCGGAGTTATTATGTGCTCCTCCGCGGTCGCCTGTTCTGCATGTGTAACGTTAACGGTGTTAGGGGTCTTCAGTTGCTGAAGTGCGGATGTTCGTCGTGTAGGAGCCATTTGAAGGGTTGTAGAAATGCTGTATAAGAATGCGAATAGAAGTTGATGCCGAAGCTGAAGCGGTGCAACCTCGTTGTATACGAAAACTAAAAATGCAGTGGAATGGTATGGAAAAAGCTTCTCCTAGCTATGGGCCGTGCTTTCTGGCAGCACGAAAACGTCGCTGTAGGAAGAGGTTACGCAACCAAAACGTTGAAGTGTTGAAGGTTAAAAAGTAGTGAAACACTGAGGTATACTGGGCCGCGTAGTAAAGGCAGAAGAGAAGTAACTTGCGACAGCAGTTAACTCTCTAATAGCAAAACTGAACTACGAAAAGGTAGAAATAGGTATGGAACGCTAAGATGGACTGGGCTGCGCAGTAGAGGTAGCACGCGGAGACAAAATGGGTAATACAAACGTTTAAGCAAATAAGTAACTTGTGGTAGCAGGAAGCTGTCAATTAATCCAAGGAAAGATGCGTTAATGGCGATCAAATCAAGAAATGAGTGCGGATGGAGCCGCGCTGAAGGGTTAGGGAGCGTGAAGGGAGCGTGACTTGTCATTGATTGATGTAGCCTGGACAATGGCCATGACTTAGACCAATGAATGAGCTCACGCTAAATGGAAGATGCTAGCGGGCATTCACGCACACGCGCATGATTTGGCAAGCGCAAGGCTTGGCCGTAAACGGGGTCAAGCTGCATATGCAGCTTGGCTCTAACGCACGTGATGCCAGCGACGAGAATGCAAGGAGCAATGAAGCGTTTGTTCGTTTGGTTTGTGCGACAACGAAACGCCGCTAACCGTTTGCCGGCATTAGCTTTGTTGAAATGGATTGGGAGGAAGCCCTGCTGTTTTAGCGCAAAAACTCCTCGTCAGGTCTGGGATGCGGCCTGGGCTAGTGGAAAAGGTTTAAAGAATTGGAAAATGGACTGCTGAGGGCGGAACCATTTTCGCTCAGCACGTATGCGTTTTTTTTCAGTAAAGACGCGAATAAAGGAAGTGCTTATTTTGGTAAAGCAAAAGTTTTGACAAAGTCGAATATGTCATTTGTCATTTGTGGCTCAAAGTCAGACCTGATAGCAGGGATAAAAAAGCCGAATTTCAATGGCCCTGCACCCATTCCAGAATTTGAGGTCAAATGTTTTCTTCCACTCCACTGCACGCACTGACCTGTTTCTTCCCGCGCATAGCGTGACCTTAAATTAATCTGCATTAGGAAATACCCAACCGGAAAAAAACATTTTTAAGGCTTGACCGATTATCGATTTCCACTCTGTGGGAGGGGGGCACTCAGAGTTGAAACTTCATATGGTGACTCCCAATGGTCTCCTCATAAATCCGGTCGGTTTTCGCTAAAAACAGACATGCAGTTCAGGCGCAATCTGGGCGTATCGGTTTTTGGGTTTTATCGATTTTCCGCGCTGTTTAGGGGTCCGTGGTCATGAAACTTCTGGACAACACTTCTAATGGTAAACTCTAAGAGGGTGTCAAATTTGGTTGAAAGGCGATCATTCCTTCTGTAAGCAGATTTTTTCGATTATCGATTTTTTCAGAACCTGAGTCCGAACTCAAAAATCGGGCTCCGTCATGTCCTTACGGCAGCCATTTGCAAACTTGTGGTGAAAACCAAATCGAAATCGGGTGAGAAATATATATATATATAAGTCCCCGGGTTACGACAGCCTGACCTAAGACGACGCAATCTCCATTTAATCTACTTTCGACATGCCGTTTGCCTCTGACATACGACGGGAATTCCCGATGAATAATAAAAAAAAAAACAACGTGAATTTGCTTTTCTTTCTACCCCTGATTTACTACTGATTCCGCGTACTACAAGAAGAGAGACAAGATATTACACTTCATCTCATCTACCGAGAGCCAATGACATCACTGGCAATGAATATGCGAGCAGCTTAAAACAATTTAATTTCATTATATCTATTATTTTCATTTCATTATATGTATAATATTTACGTATTCCATGTAATTTTTAGTCCTAATTATGTTAACATGTTATAGAAATGTGTTGTTGTTTTCATAGATCGGTAGTATGCAAACTTTTCAGAACGAGGGCCGCATCAGTGGGCCATGAAAAGTCAAAGAGCCGCACCTTTTAAAATCGGGCGGTGCGCTCTAAGATAATACAACATATAGACAACATGGTTAATAAAGACAAACAAATACATAATCTAGCACAGGCAATTTTTTGAAAAATGTTTCTGGTCACAATTCTGCTTTACAATTCTTTTAAAGTCTGGCACAAGGTTGCTGCATTTAAGTTTGTGTCTGACAACATGGACCTATTCTTGAACTTATTTATCTCCATGCATGAAGACCTCTGGACACAGATGTAAGTGGAACCAAAAATAGAGAATAATCTGACAGCAAAATTTATTAAACATGGAAAGCATTGAACAGAGAGTGACTTTTAAAACTCTACTAATGGTAGGGAGTGAAACACTTCCTTCAATGAACGTTCAGATTGAATGTTTATCAATTCAATCTGTAATTCATCAGGTGCTGCATCAACATCAGCAGATAAAAAAAGAAGCTAATAAGTTGAATTTAAGCTCAATCTATTTGAAATCTTTAAACCTTCTTTCATTTGACATGCTTATACATTTCATGAGCCAAAAGTTCTTTTTCCTACAATTTCACATTAAAGTTCTACTTAAACAAAAATATAGCATAATGTAATTTGTGTTACATTAATGTGAAAGGGAAACATTTATTCTAAGAGTAAATTTTAGAAAAATTACAGTAAAAAACTTTTATGCGGATGAAATAGTTTCGTTGTAATTCTGAAAATTGTCTTGGTGTCGAGGGAAACAAATTAATGGGGGTTAAATAATATCGTCGTGTTGGAGTGAGTCACCAAATAATGGATGTTAATAATATCGTGTCATGTCAGGTTGATCCGGATAATGGGTGCGCTATATTCTAAAGGCTATATTCTCCCACTTTGCACGTTTCCCATTATTTGCATTATATATCAACACGGACGGAACGGAATAGCTGAAAGAAAATGAATGACAAACGTGCTTTGTTTTCAGAGTTTTATACAGCTAAGTCATACACAAAATTATATACATATATTTACATTTGTCCCACGCAGAGGAAATATAACACATATATGCAACAAGAAGCAGTGTGAAAAGAAAACGAAAAGAAAGTCTTACGTATAATTCTCAAGTGGTATTGGGGCTGCCAGAGATTATTCTATTTTTCTTGGGAAGACTTATAAGAATATACCTGCTGGAGAAATTATCAAGTAGACAATTTCTCCTGCAGGTATATTTTTTATTCAGGTTTTATATAAAGAGAATATGAAGTTAAGGCTGAAGTCATAAAAAGTAGAAAAGACGAAACCACCAACTTTTAACCAAAGCAGAAAGGCAAGCCAACATCGAATTAAAAAAACGACAAAAGCATTGCAATTCGAAAGAGCGTTACTTCAAGAGCGACTGCAATGCAAAACTTGACTCTATCCTCAACATTCATATTAAAAAAAAATAAGAAAAACATCAACAACCTTCTCAACACAGATAAACAAACATATCACAGGTCATAACGCAGAAGTTGGAAATTCCCCAAAATTATAGGTGGATATTATACATGCAGGGCCGGATTTATATGGTCTATTCCACTTGTGATGCCTCACCAAATCCTCCATTCTCACGAGCATGGAAAATGGAAGAATGTTAAACAATTTGAGTAAATCCGAGGATGATGACGGGTGTTTAAAATTACTGAAATGCGTTATAACAGCCTGTGTAAGAAAGGTCTATGACAGTGTCAAAAATATTGTACACCTTGGTTTCAGGTCCCTTAGATTTTGAGGCCCTAGGATCCCGCCTACTAAGCCTATACGTAAATCCGGCACTGTATACATGCTATCTATGACAATGTAATTACATGCAGTAATTTCAAAAATCTCTATTCCTGCATATACATGCGTAGTAAATATAGCGCTAATTCCACTAACAAATTTCTCTAAAATACTTCACTCAAGTAAATCTAATAATAGTATCTTAGCCTTGTTAGATCTTGAAAGTCTGTTTACCACTGTTCTTGTCAAAGAGACTTTAAGCATAATATCACAAAACGCATATTAGACCAACTATTCTATCATGTACGACTTCATGATCTTTATGGTAATATTTGCATATTTCCTGTCCTTTGTAACTCTTAGTAAATGTTCTTTTTTCGATATCTCTCCTAATCCCTGTTCTGCCAACCATTTTCACAAGCTCGTTAGGTAGATTTTGCGCTGCTTTCCTCTGTCTCTTTTGCCTTCAAAATGTCCTCTGAGTATCTGTTGAGTCTTGACTCAATGTTGAATCTCGCCTATTGCATGGAATAATAATGCAACACAAAATGTACTTAGAACAAGAATGTATTATAACAAGAAAGTGTACACAATAAGTACATATAGTATTTCTGTATATTTCTGGGAAGACGTTCCTGGAGAATGTGTTGACTAGTCGCAGTCGATCAGAGTCTCTAGTTGGATCTCGTGATTCCTCCTCCTTGTCTCCCGGTACCAACCATTATTTATATAGTTGGTAGTCACCTATGCAGATTAGGTGGATCCTCCACAACAGTATCAAATTTTCTTAACCCCCTTTCCTCATTATGTGCACTGAAAAACTGTTTCTTTCTGATATATAAGTGTTCTTTTTGTTTCCATTTTTCGTAATTGCTCACATGTTCGGTCCATGGTATTCTCAGTATCCTTCTGTAGATTTCTGTTGCCTTTTTCATCTTTGAGGAGATTGTCCAGCATCCACTGTCATATAGAAGGTCCGATATTTTTTCTTTGTTGCTAACGATATTTTACTGTTTATTAATATTTTGCTTAGCTTTTGGAAGACATCTTTCGCTATCCCTATGGATATCCCTTCGGATTTCGGTGCCACACTTTCCGTTCTCCGTTAAAACACATCCTAGATGTACGAGTTTGTATGAGTTTGATTTTGGCATTTCCAATTTGTAATTCGCATGTTGGGCTCTTCTTTTTGCTGATAATTATATCTTCGTACAATTGATGTTTAGTCCTTATTTTTCGCTTTCATTTCCTACCTTCTGTAGGAAATCCTGTATTTTCCTTTCTGTTTCTGCTATCAACAACGTGTCATCTCCATATTTAATGAATCCTGGTAGACATCTAATTTTCTCAGAATCGCCTCCTGCAAATAAATCCGGTTAGAAGACACATCCTTTTCTTACACCCGTTTATATTTTTGTGTATTTACTGAATTCATTTTCTATCCGTATACAGACAGTTTGATTCAAGTATAAGTGCTGGGTTATTCCAATATCCTCTTCAAATATATCAAACTTACCCAAGTTGCAGTAGTTATTTGTAACTAACACTTTTACATTTATCAAACACTTTTACATAATCTATTATAACGGAAGAGAGTTATGGAACAAAGATTTATTCTCCCATTTATATTTTCCCCATTATGGACATTGTTATATCCATGATATAATAACCGATATTTCACGGACGGAACGGAATGGCTGAAAGGAAAAGGAATGACAAACATGCTTTGTTCTCAGAGACTTTTACATACACAAAACTATATGTACATATTTACACGTGTCCCACGCAGAGATTAATATATTAATATAGTGAAAGGAGAAGGAAAAGTTAAGGTTTTACATATAACATAGAGATTCTTCTGTGTTTCTGAAGAAGCCATATTCAAACGAGCCGGATTCATCTATTATATCACAAGCAAGAACATATTCCGTGAACAGGAAACGGCAAGTCTTGGATTTTCCCAAAATGAGGACTGCTAGCCAGAGATTTTTATATCCGGAGAAGGGAAACGGTGCCATGGACTTGTAAGCTGTAGTATTTGGCAGCAAGACGAAAAGCACGTCTTGACGCCAATAAACTTACTGACTGAATGAATAATTGACCACTTTCGTCACTATATGAAATGACGCCATTAAAGGGCGGTCAGGTGACTATCTAGACCAAAGGGTGATAATCGCCTTTTGTATCCTTACACTATGAAACAGATATATATTCTTTTGGATTTGTATTAGTCATTCTGATATCCTCAAACATAAACTAAACAAAAATATCACATTCCTTGTTCCAGTGTCTTTAACGAAACTACACTGGCTTGTCCTATTTCCAGTCTAATTCTGCTGCACTCTCTAGTCGTCAAAATTCGGATGATAACATATTATATAAGCTAATTCGGCTAATTTTCCGATGGCGTTCACATTCGTTTGTAACTGATTTCTTACGCAGCGCGATGAAAATGAAATTGCTTATACCTTCCAGTATAACACCACTGTTGTATATACCGATGACATATTCAGACTAACGAAAAACCTAGACGAAATAATAAAGAAATCTTAAAGAAACATTTGAGAATATTTCTGTTCTACGTTTTACTTATGAACTCAATATTAATAATAGAATCGCTTTTCTCAACGTTTCAGTTGTTTCCAACTCTCATAATTTTACTACTTCACTATATCAAAAAATCCACTCAATTTTCTCAATTACAATAGTGAAGGGCATTCACAGATATAAAATAGCTGCTAAGAAAAAACACAAGTAACCATACCAAAATAATTTCTTCTTCGGACACATTATTTTATAAACAGTTAAGCAACATTATCTTTAAAGGATTTAAGAAAAAATAACACCAGCAATCATCCTTATATAAACAAAAATAAAGTACTTAACTTATTCTGTCGTAACCAGATGTATAACAGAAAATAGGCAGAGCCGCATATACTTAGCAAAACGCAGCACATTTTCATTATAATTGAAAAATATATCCACTAAAGGATAAAATAACATCATTAAACCTGAAGTAGTAATATATAAAATAAATTGCAAGAAAGTTCCGTGAAATACATTTGTGAGAAATTGAAATAAAATAATATATGGATATAGGAAGAATCTTTTAAAAACATTACATTCAGTGCATCAGCCGTTAATCATAACAGGTCTGTCCATAATTTCGACTTAATAATGGGTATTGTTTAAGATAGAAAGGAATCTAAGGCGAAAATGTATTGAAACAGTACTAATTTCGGAATACTCTATGGTAAATTGACGCCCGGGATCATATATAGTATATATTATTTCCTCATAAATTACTACTAATTCAAACCAATTACAATAAAAATTAAAATGGTAAAGTGCTTCACCATTCAAGAGATTCAGCTGAAAATTTAGATACATCAGATGTTAAAATTTGATTTTAAATATTGAACATCTGTATCTTTAACGTTCTCATATAAATTTCAGCTGGTGTTTATACATGCAGTTATTCACACCTGAGGATTGTCTGTCCTTAACAGGAAGAGATTAGATTAAGACCACCCCCTGAGAACCGAATATCAAGGTAGACGCTGTATTAGGGTAACAGTGTGAGACGACGTGCTCCGCTAGTCTGTCGTTCACGGCATCTGTAAGGATATTCAAGGTCGGCTGTGTCTGCATATACACACTAGATAAGTGCACAGTTTTCTCCATTTGGCCGTAATCTAGGTCACTCCACTGAGAAACAGCATAGCATGACGAACAAAGGTCCCAAACTTAATAAAAAAACAGTTGTATCGTCAAAATGTTTAAGAAGAAAGACCAAAATATTGAAATTTGTTAATCCTTTCTAGCATGTTCGAAATATTAGTTATAAATCTTGTTTTGTTTACGTCAGTGATCGACGTAATATTTACGATTAGTGTTTTTGCGCTTTTTTCCGGTGAAAAACACATTGATTTGGAAATTCTTGTAAAAATCTAATAATTGTAGGATTTTAATGACATTTTCAGGAGATATTCACAAATGAATGAAATTATTCTTGAATTGTTTTTAGAAAATATTGGTAAAAAATATTATTTTATATATATTACCACCCACTTACTTAATTTCATGAAATTTCGAGAAATCAAATTTTTAGGGCCAAAATTTGTTTCATTAGTTAAAAGCAGGACTCCTTGTTTCTACAAGGAGCCCTGCTTTTAACTAATGAAACAATCAATTTTCTTTTGTAAAACAGATCAACCAGTCACCGAAAATCTGCTCTGACTTGTAAAATAAAAATATACAATGACATTATTTAATTAGAAAAGCTTTTAATTACTTTTATAAATAAGATTTTTTGGTAAATTTATTTTTTAATTCCGCGCTAAATAACTATTTAAATTTTCCCGAAATCGTCATATTTCCGTGTAAATGTGCATGCTGAACTCGAAATAACAATTAAATTATGATAAAACCTACTGTTTTGGTGTTATCGACAAGAAAAATTCCGGCTCACTCGCGGTCATTCGTCCGTCATTGCCGGCTTTACCCCTTCAAATCAGCAATGGCGCAAACCAGAACACTACCAACAATAGAAGCGCTGATAGAAGGCATGAGAGCTAAGGCCCTAATTGATACTGGCAGCACCGCAACATTAATTCGGTCGAGACTGATTGTAGGAGTACAAGTACTGTAAGAGCAGTGGATGGACAGGGTGCAGAGGGATCAGCACAGTGACGGTGGAGGTATGTGGACGGTTACTGAGAATCGAGGCAATTGTGATGGAAAAGATCATCGATGGTGTTGACGTCATTGTGGGCATGGATGTTATCCGCCAGCTTGGAGGGGTTACCGTTTACGGAAATGGTAACGTGGAGTTCAGAGGAGGATATTGTGCTATGAACATACAACCAAACAGCAAGAGTAGCAAAAAAAAAATCAATGCGAAGTGGTAGATAAGGACTTTGGTGCAAGATTTGATGGAAAGAAGTGGACCATGGAATGGAAATGGATTTCAGAACCCCGGATATTAAAAAACAACGTTAGTCACTATCATGCTAAACTGAGTAAGGAGAAGAAGGTTGAGTTCGATAGTGAAGTTAAACGGTGGATTGAGGAAGGAATCTTAACCCCGTGGGACCAAGATGTTCAGATGGGAGTGCTACCCTTAATAGCGGTGGAACAACCCACAAAAAACAAGGTCAGACCAGTTCTCGATTACCGAGAACTAAATAAATACATTATGTGTCATTCTGGTGGGGATGTAATTGACGTTTGTTGAGAAACAATGAGGAAGTGGAGGTAAATGACAACGGCATCAAAAATTGTTGATCTAAAGTCCGCATATTTGCAAATACATGTCGCGAGACATCTGTGGAAGTACCAGTTAGTTCGGTACGAGGGACAGACCTATTGTTTAACTAGGTTGGGTTTCGGACTAAATGTAGCCCCGAAGATTATGTCAAAAATCCTAAAAAATGTGCTAACAGAAGAGGAAAACATCGGAAAAAACACGGATTCGTATTGACGATATACTGGTGGATGAAACAGCGGTACCAGCGTAAATTTACCTTGTAAATCATCTTAACAACTTTGGCTTAACAGCAAAGCCACCAGAATCATTAGAAGGAGGAGCAGCATTAGGTCTTCGGCTTCATACGGATAAGGCAGGAGATCTGGTATTTGCGAGAGGGAATGACCTGCCTGAGGTGCATGAGGAAATGAGCAGGCATGAACTGTTCTCTGCCTGCGGAAAAATGGTGGGTCACTACCCAATAGCTGAATGGTTTAGAATCGCCTGCAGTTATTTGAAGAGAGGAGCAGAAGAAATCGATTGGGAAGGCATAGTGGATAGTGAAACAACCGGTGTGGTACGGGAAGAGGTTCGACATCACGATCCAGTTCGAGGGAGATGGCATGTTCCCAAATTGGAAAAGGGCGTTGTATGGTGCGACGCAAGCAGTATGGCCACTGGTGTATGTATTGAGATCGATGGTGTGATAGTCGAAGATGTGGCGTGGTTAAGAAAGAAACGTGACTACAACCATATCAACGTTGCTGAGTTGGATGCTACAATAATGGGCGTAAACCTCGCGTTGAAATGGGGTTTAAAAAAGATCGAGATTCGAACTGATTCGGTTACTGTCTGCAGTTGGATCAGTCTTATGATAACAGACGAAAAAAGGATCCGTACAAAAGGAGCGACAGAGCTAATTATCATGAGACGTTTTGGGGATTCTGAGGGAAATGATTGATGAATTTAACTTAAAATTGAGTGTAACGTTCATGCCCTCTGAGAGAAATAAGGCCGATGCTCTAACCAGAGTGAAAAAGAGTTGGCTGAAAGTAGAGAAAGCTATTACGGCGACGTGCCGTGCAGGCCGAGATGAGGTCAAGGAGTTGCACGGACGGCATTATGTAGGAGTAGACAGAACACTATATCTAATACGGAAAGTCTACCCGGAGGTGTCAAGACATACTGTACAGAAGGTGGTTAGAAGCTGCGATCGTTGTCAATCAATCGACCCGTCGCCAAATGTTTACGAATTAGGAGAGATCCAAGTAGAAACCAATTGGACCAGATGATCTATCGATGTGACGCATTATAGAGGTGAAACGTACTTGACTATAGTTGATTATACACATACCAATGGAGACATCCTAGAGTTAGATCATGTTTAACACGCTCTGACGGGCCTGAATCTATACGGATTGGAGAGGAGGTTTGGGTCAAGCCAACTGGAGCCCGCTGCACGACAAAATGGACAAGAGGAACGGTTACCGGGGCACAGTCGCGCAACAATGTTGAGGTGGATGGTATGCCAAGGCATATTCTTAACCATAGAGTAATTCAAGAGGATTTAGAGAATGATGGAGACAACGGGAGAAGTTCTCATGAGGCTCGGCCCCAAACACTACGGAGATCGCAAAGAGAGCGACACCCGCCCAGATGGAAGAATGATTATATAACGTGAGATGTGATCATAAGATCAGGGGGGTAGTTTTAAAAATATTACCTCATTGGCGTCGGTACGTAAAAAGTGTATCGCGGGGAAGCTATATATTGTTTTTAAGCTGGCAAAAATTAACGTAAAATCACGACGTTCATGTGATGTGGGTTGGGAAAAAGCTAAAATATGGCGTGTACAAAAGACGGTGAGAGAAGTGGAAGTTAGTCTACAAACAACAAAACAATACAACAAATACAACATCTACATTTTGTCACTCAGAATTAGCGTCTACTAAGGGAATTTAAGACAGCCTCTCGAATTTAAACTGCAGATACAAGTCATATTAATTAACCCTAACCCTGGGTAGAGAAGAAGTGGATTCATACGTTTCCCAATGATATTTGTGTGTAACGAACCCAACTGGGATTGGAACTCGGCTCTCCGATGAACAATTTTGGGCTATTACCCATTACACCACCAGTACACCCACACTTATAGCATATTTATCTGTATTCTTCAAACGGGTTACACTCGTTTTTTTGGTCTCTTTCGTATTATCTATTTTGTTTTTATTCTTGCACATTTCATATTCAGCTTAAGTGTATACAGATACACACACGCAAATAAGTACGCAGAAATTTCATTCAGTTGTCCGTTCATTCATGACTAATGCTTATAAAATTTAGCAATGGTCTGACATTCTTGTGTTTATTAATCAAGACGCTAATCTTCCACGTAATTGTTACTCGTTCAAATATCAACAACTTTCAAAATTAATTCCACTGAGACGCAACTGTTTGGAAACAGCACCACTTTTAGGTAAGTTCATGTGGGTTGGTCACGTTTCAGGATGCTATACATAGATGTTGGCAATGTCGAGTTAAAGATATGTCTTTCAAGCGATAACAAAGAACACTATCTTCATTCATAACCGCCCTTTTTCAGTTTCATTAGTAACGACAATAACTATTTCTAGAAGCATCAGGCATCATGTCGGAAGAAGATTGTGAAGTCAAAGAAAAATGGTGTAGCGAAAAAGGGGAGAGAGGATATATATATATATATATATATATATATATATATATATATATATATATATATATATATATATATATATATGAGGGAGAGAGAGAGAGAGAATATGAAAAGCAGGGTATAAAAAGGATAGAAAGGTTTCTAGACGAATAAAGAATAAGTTAGAAAACATAAAAATAATTATTTTAAAGAAAATTTACCTTTTTAATCGATTGTATAGGTTATGGACAAGTAATTTGTTATGACAATCCGCCAATTCATTTACGAATGAATAAAAGAAAATGTGTGGGCGTCCTCCAAAGCAATAGGGATTAGTAAGATTTTACAATGTTTACAAAAGAAAACTACTAGAAATTGAGTTTTTGCACGTCTGTTTATGTTTCACACAGTACGTGCGTAAATGATTTTCAGTGAATTCAAAACAGTAAAAATAAATTCAACCCGTTTTATCACTGTATTGTTTTAACGAATTAGTATTTTATTTATTTATGATACTTGATGAATTACATGGATATATTTTAAGTGATTTTTATAGCAAAAACTGATAATAATGACTGGGAACGAAATTCCAGATTTTTTTTTAAAGGCAGTACCAACTGACAGTTTTGGAAAAATAGGTGATTACACTATGTAAATACAATAAGTGCAAACAAAAACGAACCACCATTTCTTTTCTTTCATTTTTTACTTGTTAATGTAAAAGGGAAGATATCATGAAGAGGCTGTAGGAAAATCCCAAATCCAGCACTTAAGTTTGTGCATGACAAGTCGTCAATAGCACTCTTTTACGTCCAAACAAATTAAAAACAATTAAATTAACTAACAACAAAAGCAATCCTACAGAATGAGGCCAAGATTGGCAATACCAAGATGAATATTGGTAGCAACTACAAGGTGAACCTTTCAAAAAGTAAATAGAGAAAGAGATGTGTTGAGGGAGCTGACTTTCTCGGGAGCAGATATGGGACTAGTTGATTTACGGGGAGTAGAAAGTGTTTGGTTGTTGGGGCTAACTCGTATAAGATAGTAGTAGTGATTACTAATTATTCCGGCTATTGTCCGGAATAAAACAATCTTGACCCAACGTACATATAAACAGACGTAACAACGAAATGATGAGGCAAGACATTTAAACAAGTGAATTTAAAGTGAAAAAGAAGATAAAGGATTGTTTATCAACAAATAACAATTTATGTGGATGTTTTATACATCGTGTGGGGAATATAAGACCCTTGAGAAGAAGGGTATGTTTAATAATGTCCATGAAGATGGAAAGGTATAATGACATACATTAAAGTGTTTTTAATAAAATCCATGAAAATGGAAAGATTCAAAGACAAAACACACATTGAGATGTGTTTAATAAAACGCCTTGAAAGAGGAAAGGCTCGTAGACAACAAGACGGTTGTGTTGACAATGCTAAATCGATTCGCCAACTGATCCTTGTTTGCTTTATGGTCTGTATTTATAATTTCCCTTACAGGTGCTGGCTCACAAAAAAGTCCCTCAAAAATTCGAGGGAAGTGGTCGATTAATAATTTATATTATATTTTGAATATTTTCAACGCTACCGGAAGTGCCATTCGGAGCCTATGCCTAAATAACTGATTTTGGTTATTTGACTCCTGACTCTTGAGGCGGAAACTTCCGGTCGACCCGTCAAGTGTATAATAGAGAGAAAAGAAGTAAAAACAAATGACGAAAGCAGTAACAATAAAAACAAACAAGAAACAAATGTTGAATGAAGTTGGTCACCAGAGGAGTCGGTCTCCTCCTATACCCCAATAGCCTTATAAAAATTAAAACGCACAAGATTTGCTGAGTCACTATTTCTTGGAGGTCAGAAACTTCAGGGAAGGAGAAAGAGCATCCAAAACCGGCTTAAAACATACTTCCACAGCCAAAAAAGGAATGAAAAATACATTAAGTTACTATAATGTTTGTCGTCTCTTTCCGAAGATCACGGAGTATATCCTACTGAAAAGATCGACTCATTACAAAATCTCTTCGAATTTAGAGTAAAGGGTTCAGTTCGAAATTCCAACCACCTGAAGAAGGCCGGAGCGTACAACGGCCGAAACGTTGTGACAAATATGGCGACAAAGATGAGGACAATAGTCCGACTAATGTAAATACTGAATTTAGAGTTGTTTAGATCTCAAGATAAAATAATTTGTGTTAATGCCCCTTCTCTACTCTGTTCAGGTGATCAAGGGCAGACGTTATATATCTCCATGACCTTGCCCTTTTTCTTCATTGCGTTGCCCCACTTCCTTCAATTTAATATAGCAACTTCATTTAGATTTATAATAAACCTAATGTCTTTTTTGTTGTTTCATTATTACGAACTTAGTCTGAATACTTTTAGGGAACATTGTATAATACCTTTTATATTTCATAGCAACTCGGGACTTATTTTCTTTAGATTTTAGGTACTTTACAGGCCCAATTAATGTTATTATTCTCCCTTATCATATAACCCGGTGACTTCTCGCCGATCGGAGGTGGGACGAGGAGGAGGCGAAATTCAGGCACCCTGGTCTTTGTGATCAGGGGCCCTGTACAGGTTATCTATTGAGTGACGTGCCCATTTATTTTTGTTCTGCCAACTGGACGTTAGTTGGGCTTTCCCAACTCTTACTTCCGACACTCTTGCCCTTTATTATTTCCGGCTACCACAGACTCTTACTTCTGGCATTCCTGGCCTTTGTTACTTCCGGCTTATCTTCCGGTATATTTGGTCTTTATTACTTCCGGCCCTTACTTCAGCCTAACTCACCTGGTTGATCTGCGTTAATGGATCTGCTTACAACAGCTCTGAACTTCCGGTTACGCATAGGTCTCTACTTCCGGATTTCCTGTCAATCTAATTTAGGTTTAGGAAGTTGCTGCATGCATATTGTCCTGATTTCAAATAAACTACTCCGTACACTTCGGAAGGTTCACCATTGGACTTAACCAGCAAACTACCCGGACATTGACGCAACATTGGCTAATATTTTGTTGATTTAATCAACTCCTGCACCAGACAGTGCAGCTATTTCAGCCTAGCTTCAGTTATCAGTTTCCGGCGTTTCCTGTCAACCTAACTCACCTGGTTTAGGAAGTTGCTGCATGCATATCGTCCAGACTTCAGCCAACCTATTTCCGTACACATACGACGGAAGGTTCACCATTGGACTTAACCAGCAACTACTCAACGCCAGCACCGGATATTTAAATTGAACTTTCTTCCCTTTGGCTTTATCGTCTTAACTTCAAATAACCTACTCCGTACACTTTGGTTAAAATACTACGGAAGGTTCATCATTGGACTTAACCAGCAACTTTTCAATACTTTTGCTGGACATGTGAACTGAACTTTCGAACTGTGGACTTACATGCCAACTTAACTTACATGGACTCTACTTTTAACATTTAGTTACAGTTATGCTATCTAGATCTTCTCGCCGGTCAGTATTCATCAATTTACTTAATCCTGCCTCCATTACTTGATTCATTGTTTGTTCACGTTCCTTTAATCCAAAAACACGCTTTCGTATACGATGTAAAAAAATCTTGTATAAATTTTAATTTTGTCGTTTGTTGTCCTCTTGTTGACCTGTCAGATTACACGTCATTCTATTTTTAAAATGTTAGTGGGCCTCTTGTAACTTATTTGGGGCGCACAAGCCATATTATATTGCACCATCTCCAGGGGGTCCGCTACATCTTATATATATATATATATATATATATATATATGTGTGTGTGTGTGTGTATTTATAAATATATATATATATATATATATTTATATATATATTTATATATATTCAATAATTTCTCAGAAGTGCTATGCCTATTGAAGGTTGATCAGTGTCTTACCGAATGCGTCCAACAACTGACTAATATTTAGTCACCCCCTCACGAGGGTATCATGTGGCACAAGGCCGGTTTAACGTGGAATCCCCGAGTTCAGGGCCGGTTTACCTCCCCGAACGAGACTCCGCCCTTTGGCGTAGCCTCGTTCGGGTTCCTCCCCGCCCGTAGGCAGAGAGTTCAACCGTTCAGACTGTCGTTCGACGAACAACTGACTATAAACGAAGGTACGTCCTAATGGTTTCCAGATTAGTAAAATTGTTCACCAAGACGTCTGGTTCAGCTCAGTTTGATGCTGATTATTTAGCCGAAGTGAATAAATGCGATAATGCTATACAAAGAAGAGACGTTAAAGTACGTCAGAAGATACAAATTTAGGAGGAAATGATGTTCTTTATGATTTGTGCTTAAGGCAATCACACGAACTGCGACCACTGGATGTCCTAGGAGTGTATTCCCCAACGCTTTAGCAGGGCTGTGGCGAAATTACTACACAAATGGGAATGGCATTAACTCTGTTACATATAGAAATAAAGTTTTTAGGTAAGATCCTATTGAACCAACTACAGATTGAGCTGAATTTTCTAGTGGTGCCTGTGCAAGAGTCAGACAATTCATATCAACTTTCACTTCTTTCGCATATTCATAGAAAGAGAAAAGAACGGCACAAATGCCTCTCGGACCAATTTATATTAATCCAAAATATTCGATAGGGGAAGCTATTGCTGCCTTATACACAACAGAATTTAGACTAACTTTGGAAACTGGATTAGTTTTATGCATGCATAAAAGTGAATAGGAGTAAAGTTTTTTTTTCACACAGTCTCGTTCAATTCGCTTCGGTTTCTCGTTTTCACCCTTGCTCTATGTTGGAATTTATCATACACAGAGTAGGTAATCCGATCCTAAGCGGCCTCACCCTACTTGATATTTCCATATCAGCCAGGCTGACGACATCTTATAATTAACAATGCACAGATTACCATCGTTGCAAATGCAATGCATGAAACGACAACAGAAACAAAATAAATTTGCTATTGCGATTATGTAAAGTGATTTCTTCCTGTTGGGTTCCGCATACACAGATTATGGAATATATTCGGTTTCTACTTCAGAAACGACCTCCATTTCGAGAAAGATTGGTTGAAGTTACTCAAGACCGCCACCACTTTGTTGTCACGAAGGAATCTGTTTAAAAGAGGGACAACGTGTACAACATTTGTCCCTTCTCTCGATCATTTACTGAGTATTTCGTTCTATTTACTTACCTAGCTCGACTGAAAATCCGCTTGTTTAAGATGCTCTAAACTTACAGGGTCTCAAATGCTTTAACGGAAATGCCTAGATTGGAGACACCATAGGATATTTCATAGGCTTAATGTTGACAATAACAGTAACATCTGGAAAGAGGACGACAAGAAAGCTGTTTCAAGATTGAGAAGTGTGCATTTGGATGTGAGGAGAAACCAACCAACGTCTGAGAAACGCGAGAGAGAGAGAGAGAGAGAGAGAGAGAGAGAGAGAGAGAGAGAGAGAGAGAGAGAGAGAGAGAGAGAGAGAGAGAGAGAAAATTACGGACAGTATACTACTGTTGGAATGACAAAATGTGTGTTCGCTATCTAACACCACTCTCACAGTTTATTACCTTCGCTAACGATTAGCAAACCCACGTTCGTTTTTGCTATACTAGAGCCGCTTCCAATTACTGAAATCAGTGTATCTAGTATTGCGACAAGTTGACTACAGACAGCAACGTGTCAATTACATAGTACATTTCTGAGTGAAACATAAAATCTGCAATAAATGGCAGAATGTCATTTGTTGCAATTTTTCTTTTTAATCCTGCGTTTAATTTCCTTAAAGAGAAATCAATAAAAAAATTGAATAAGGTACTGAAATTTTGTTACCATGTTCAAATAAAGTATATATCTTAATTCTCTGTGTTTTGAGCCGTTGGAATACACCAGCAGACATCCGACAAAAGATGCCCTATTAAAAAAGTGTAGAGTGCTGGGGATGTGTGCTATGAACTAGGATTTTGCTTGAGTGTTAGAATTTATCAGAAGGATTTTTATCAGATTGCGTGATCTGTTCATGCATCCACAACAATAAATATTTTACAATATAAAATAAGACAAAAACATGTATGCAATTCAAACAAACAAAAATGCATTTATGTACAATTTAAAGATTATTTACAAAATGTTGCTTCAAAGTATTTTATGTCTCGTGTTGGTTACTGGACGAAGGTTTGCTTATTTTTTTGGTGTGTTGGTATGTTTGCATTACAGTCCACAAGGAATGGGAATTAATGTTTAAACAACGTTTTTTTTATGTTCGTGTCGTTCTGTACTGTTTAGAATTAAGTTAGCAAAAGTAGTCTACCTTTAACTGTAGATATGTGTTATGTTCGATAATAGTTTTTTACTTAAGTTATAGTGAGTGTTGAATAATCACTTTAGATAAGTAAAGTTTCGTAAGTTGAAGTTCGTTGTAACCACAGAGTAATCTTCGAGTCGAGTTTGTGAGTGAGTCAGTTGTGTTCTTTTCGCGCGGGAAAATTACAATCGTTAGTTTCGTGGATTTGATCAGCGTTTCTCTGTGTTTGCTGGACTGACTAACTTGGTCAGTTGAAAATCTTTCTTATATAAGGATTTAGGTGTGAAAATCGGCTCAAGTTGGTTTTGGCGAAATTTAACTTCTCCACGTGAAGTTTCTGAATTATCACGCTGCGAGCCAATAGAATTTGCTGTTTAACACAATATTTATTTGCACAAAAGTACAAATTATGGCACAAGGCCAAAAAAGGGGAGGGGTGAAGGCTGGTCATTACTTACTATCCTATACCTAGCTAATCAGATTCGCGACCCATTCATACATTACAATTAACCCATTCACCACAAGAACTCATCCGTCGCCATTCAAACCTTCATCCACCATAATACCACATCCACACCAGGGGAACCTACAAAAACGCGCCCCACACCATAAAAATTTTGATGATAATAAAATACATTAAAATTCTAATAATGAAAAGATGCAAGTGGGGAGGGAGATGAACCCAATAACAAACTAAAAACTCAACGAATATTTAAACTAAACATAATTCGTGTTAGTAGGGCCCGTCCAACCCTCAAAATAGAGAGGTCGCTGTATTCTGCCCAGAGGACAGAATCAAGAAACACTCTCGCTAAGGAAGTGGGAAAGAGATAAAATAACCCGGACATGGGGAAATAAAAGGCTGACCTAGTCGAGATGAAAAGGGGGGGGGGGCAAAACAAACTGGGGAGGTTGGGAATCTCGACTTGGATCATAACTAAAAAGATAGCCAGGATTTTCTTTTTAGCTTGTTAATCTCGCAAAATCTTACCACACCTAGTCTTCCAATAATTTCTAGTTTTATTTAATTGATGTATCTTCAGCAGACTTCCCAAATGAGAGTTCTGATTATACGAATTTTCTTGTGGTCAGGTTAATTACACAACTTTCTTTGACTCACTTAGTTGTGTCCGTATGTAATGTTCTTTTGAAGCAAAAGTGTTATTCGAATGAATAATGTTCCTTATTAAGGACCTAAGTTATCACTCCGATGTCGTGATCTTGATAAATATTTTTAAAAAGGAATTCACTATTGAAAAAAACTCATAGAGTTTCTTAGATAAATGAAGCATTCTTTCAATGAGCATCTCCTTTCAATTTCGAAAGAGCAGAGATAACTCCATCATCAGGGTGCAGTCAGTAATCTTAGATTTTAAGCAAGGAAATGGTGTCACTTTGGTGGCTCATTTGGAAAAGACAGCTTTTTAAACTCGTGTTTTATAAAATGTTATAACACGGAGTAAGTTTCTGCGCATAAATAGCGAAAGTGACAGGAAATTTTCTTTATAGATTGAGAACGGGTTGACCTTGTGTTGCATGCCGTCTCATTGGGTAAATAACTGCAGTCCATGCCGTGGGGGGATTATCATCTCTCAGTTGCGTCGCTTGTCTTCGGGCAGAGTACGACTCAGTTGTGGACACAGTAGGAGATGAGGAAAAGAACTCTTTGAGGTGCCTGGCCCTGGGGAACAGCTGGCCAAGGCTGCATCCCCTCATTGCACTAAAGATGGGGATCGGTGCTCGCCACCGAGGACAGCGCAGCCGACAGTTGTGGGGGCTTGGGAAATTTTTGTACCTGGCCCAAGTGTATGCGCTTGGGTACCCCACGTTATGTCTAACCTTGTGTCACATCTCGTCTCAGTGGAGAAACATGGGCAAATAATTGCCTTCCGTAGTCAAGATGACGAGGATCAAAGTGTAGTATCTGTTCCAGCAGTAGTTCCCGCCATCCCTATTTGGCCTCCAGCTCCCGTCGTTTCAGCTAGCTCCAACAGCTATCCTTGCCAAAGATATGCAATGAACAGCCTTTTTCAGGACAACGTCTTTCAACAACTACAATACTGTTCTTTTCAGGACAACGCTATTCTCATCTTCTACACGTGCTTGCAGAGTTATTTTTTGCCTAGTGCACTGTAACATTGTTTTTGTTTATGTATTTTTTTTTAACGAAAATAAACTTGGCAATATATTGCTGTCTGCATTTGCTTCAAAAAGATTACCAATTTTAGCCATTTTGCATGTTTTAATCCTAGCCCTAATCATAACACTAAACCTAAACCAAACACTCACAGTAACACAAACTCTGCCTAACCCTACTGTAACTGTAACACAAACTCTAGCATGGAACCTAACCATAACCCTAATGCTAAACTTATCTGGAAACCTAAACTTAATCATGACACTAATCATAACACTGACACTAAAACTAACTCTAACCCAACTGCAACCCTAATTCTATCCCTAAACCTAAATCTAAATATTAACCTAACCCTTACCCTAATCCTAAAACTAATCCTAACACTAATCATATCCTAAATCTAGCCCTAACCCTAACCCTAACACTAAAGCTAAAACCAAACCTAACCCTAACACCAACAATGAAACATATCCCTAATCCTAACACTTACACTAGGCCTAATGCTAACCCTAACCCCTAAACCTAAATCTAGCACTAGGGTTGTGTTTATTGGTTAATAAACACAACCCTAATGCTAAATCTAAACCTAGCCTTAATGTAACCCTAACATTGATACTTAAACCTAAGCCTAACTCTACACATAAACGTAAACTAATACTAAACCTAACAATAATGTTAAGCCTAACACTAACCATAACACTAAACCTAACATTTGAAAAAGAATATATCCATTTAATGCCTTTTCTACATTAATTTAAAATTTTTAGCAATTTTCAATCTTTTTGCAATAAAATATATCTGTTTTTCATTTTTACACAAAATTTTACAAAATTAAGCTATTTTGTAATGAAATATATGCATTTTTCACTAATTTTACCAAAATGAGCAGTTTTGAATCTTTTTATCATAAAATATATTTCTTTTTTTCATTTGCTTCACAAAGTTTACCAGTTTTTGCCATTTTGCATCTTTTTCTAATAAAAGATATATTTTTTTGTACTTTCTTCACAAAGTTTATGGAATTAATTCATTTTGTATAAATTTAATAGAATATATCCATTTAATACTTTTCTTCATTAATTTTAACAATTTTAGAAATCTTTTTGAAATAGAATATTTTACATTTTACAAAATTAAGCAATTTTTAATGAAATATGTACATTTAATGCATTTTCTTCACTAATTTTATGAAAAAGAGCAGTTTTGAATCTTTTTATCATAAAATTGTTTTATGCATTTGCTTCACAAAGCTTACCTATTTTGCCATTTTGCAAGAATTTAATCATAGCCTAAGCCTAACACTTGTGGACTAGCCCGCTATTTCCACTTACATTTGACGCGAGCGCGAGTGTTCACCCCCTTCCTTTCACTTTCGGCTAGTAATAGCAGTAAACCGTTGTTCTTGGCCGGAAGTGAGGAAGGCGGCTGTGATGTTTTCGCGCGCTTTTTGCTCTGACGTCATGGACAAATTGGCTTTTCAAAATCAGTCGCTCCCAGGTTCGCGGAACCGGGCAGTAGGCTCACTTATCTCTCGCCTGTCAACCATATATACAGACAGGGATATTTTACTGGCAAACATAGCTTTGTCCCTCATGGCTCGTCACTTTAACACGTACGACACTGTCGTCACATTACCTCTTATGACGACGAATTTTTCGTCCTGATGCGAACATCTTTTTCGAGCCGCCTACTTCCATGAACAGGGAACTTTTGAAACCTTCGACATGAAGAACAAGAATTTTCATATGCTTCGAACTCTGTCCTTTCAGAACCAGTTACCTTAAAAAGAATTACATTACACTCACAATTACAAACTCTCGCAGTGAGTATTTTTCTTTGCCGTGTATGTTTATTATTCATTATAACTGACTTTCTGAACTTTCTTCCTGAGGAACTTTTCCCGCCTTAGCCATTTTGGATTTAAATTTTGGCGCGGAACCTTACTTTTGTGACTACTTGACATGGCCTTTCCATTGATTTCAAATTCCCAGTAACTTACTGAAGGTCTCCACTGAAGACAATCCACTTGTCACTGCCTCTTTTTATCAACTACAACATTTCCAGTAACTTTACTGATGGTCTCCACTGAAGACAATTTACTTGTTAAACTCAAATAAAATTTTATGTTTGTTCCTTTACCTTTCGTCGTTTTGCCTGTCTACTTATTTCTACTGTACGTTTGTACAGTAGAAAGAACACGTCTTATATATTTTCTTTTTTTTTTACTTTGTTTGTGGATCGGGTAGTTGTGTGTAGTGATAGGACAAGGCCTAATTTTCGTAGGCCAGCGCTGCAACGCTATCGGGTCCGTAACACACTAACCCGAACATTAACAGTAACACTACCTCTGCCTAACCCTATCCTAAACCTAAACCTAAACCTCAGCCTACCTCTACCCCAAACTTAATCATAACCTTAATGCTAACCATAAACACAAAACTAATCCTAACACTAAACATAACATTAACCCTAAATCTAAAAATAACCCTAACACTAACCCTTACCTAAACAATAACAGTAAAAATAATTCTGCCTAACCTTAAACCTACCCTTACTGTAACACAAAACCTAACCCTAAACACTAAAATTTGACTTTAACCAAAGCCTAACACTAAACCTAATTAGGACTAACCCTACCATAACACTGTTACTGTTAACACTAACTAAATCACTAACCCTAACACTAAACCTAACCCCTAACACTAACATTAATCCTAAAATTAAACATAACATCAAACCCTAATTCTAAATCTAACACCCCCTGACCATAACTCTAAACCTAAACTTAACCATAATCCTAACCCTAAAACTAAAATTAAACTTAAAATTGTTGTAATAAAATATATTGTTTTATTGCATTTTCTTCACAGTATATCCATTTAATGCCTTTTATTCAGACAGTTTAACAATTTCAGCTATTCTGTATCTTCTTGTAATAAAATATATCCTTTCTTTTCTTTTATTCACAGATTTTACAAAGTTAAGGAATTCTGTAATGAAATAAGTAATTTTAATGCCTTTTCTTCACTAATTTTAGCAAATTGAGCATTTTTGCATCTTTTTATCATAAATGCTTATAGCATTTGGTTCAGAAAGTTTATCATTTTAGCCATTTTGCATGTTTTTACACCTAACCTTACATGGAACACTTAGCCTGAACCTAAACCTAACCCCAAACCTCACCCAAACCTCTCCTAAACATATCCCTAACACTAATCCTAACAGTAGAACTAAACCCAAGCATAACACTAACCCTAAACTTTACTCTAACCCTAAAACTAAAACTAACACTAAACCTAACTTTAAACTATCCCTATCCCTAACATATCATAAACATAATTCTAACACTAACCCTAAACCCTGAACCTAAACTTAACCCTAAGTTTTACCCTAACTAAGCCAAACACTAAACTTAAACCTAAAAATTAACATTAACCATAAGCCTAATCCTACCCTAAGCCTAAATCTACCTAAACCTAAACCTAAACCTATCCTAAATCTAACACTTACTCTAGACATAACCCTAAAGGCCCAAACCCTAGCCCTAACCCTAACACTAGCACTAACACTCACACTAAATCTAAACCCAAAATCTAACGTTAAAAACTAAACCTAACTGAAAAACTAAACCTAAGCCTAACACTAACCTTAAATATTCCTAACTCTAACCCTACCATAAACCTAACCCTAACTGAAACACTAACACTAAAATTAACCTCTAACACTATCATTAATCCAGAACATAAACATAAACCCAAACCCTAATCCTAAACCTAATCCTAACTATAATCCCAAACCCAAAACCTAACCTAAAACTTTTTGTAATAAAATATGTTGCTTTTTGCATTTTCTTAAAAAAATTACCAAATTCATTCATTTTGTATCATTTGTAAAAGAATATATCCATTTAATGACTATTCTTCCATAATTTTAGGAAATTTAGCAGTTTTGTATCTTTTTGTAAGAAAAAATATCCTTTTAGGTATTTTTTCACAGATTTGCTTAATTTTGTAAAAAAATATATAAATTTAATGCATTTTCATCACTAATTTTACCAAATTGAGCAATTTTCCAAATTTTTATCATATTGCATTTTGCATTTGCTTCACAAAGTTCACCAAATTGAGCAATTTTCCAAATTTTTATCATATTGCATTTTGCATTTGCTTCACAAAGTTCACCAAATTGAGCAATTTTCAAAATTTTTATCATATTGCATTTTGCATTTGCTTCACAAAGTTCACCAAATTGAGCAATTTTCAAAATTTTTATCATATTGCATTTTGCATTTGCTTCACAAAGTTCACCAAATTGAGCAATTTTCCAAATTTTTATCATATTGCATTTTGCATTTGCTTCACAAAGTTCACCAAATTGAGCAATTTTCAAAATTTTTATCATATTGCATTTTGCATTTGCTTCACAAAGTTCACCAAATTGAGCAATTTTCCAAATTTTTATCATATTGCATTTTGCATTTGCTTCACAAAGTTCACCAAATTGAGCAATTTTCCAAATTTTTATCATATTGCATTTTGCATTTGCTTCACAAAGTTCACCAAATTGAGCAATTTTCAAAATTTTTATCATATTGCATTTTGCATTTGCTTCACAAAGTTCACCAAATTGAGCAATTTTCAAAATTTTTATCATATTGCATTTTGCATTTGCTTCACAAAGTTCACCAAATTGAGCAATTTTCCAAATTTTTATCATATTGCATTTTGCATTTGCTTCACAAAGTTCACCAAATTGAGCAATTTTCAAAATTTTTATCATATTGCATTTTGCATTTGCTTCACAAAGTTCACCAAATTGAGCAATTTTCAAAATTTTTATCATATTGCATTTTGCATTTGCTTCACAAAGTTCACCAAATTGAGCAATTTTCAAAATTTTTATCATATTGCATTTTGCATTTGCTTCACAAAGTTCACCAAATTGAGCAATTTTCAAAATTTTTATCATATTGCATTTTGCATTTGCTTCACAAAGTTCACCAAATTGAGCAATTTTCAAAATTTTTATCATATTGCATTTTGCATTTGCTTCACAAAGTTCACCAAATTGAGCAATTTTCAAAATTTTTATCATATTGCATTTTGCATTTGCTTCACAAAGTTCACCAAATTGAGCAATTTTCCAAATTTTTATCATATTGCATTTTGCATTTGCTTCACAAAGTTCACCAAATTGAGCAATTTTCCAAATTTTTATCATATTGCATTTTGCATTTGCTTCACAAAGTTCACCAAATTGAGCAATTTTCCAAATTTTTATCATATTGCATTTTGCATTTGCTTCACAAAGTTCACCAAATTGAGCAATTTTCCAAATTTTTATCATATTGCATTTTGCATTTGCTTCACAAAGTTCACCAAATTGAGTAATTTTCCAAATTCTTATCATATTGCATTTTGCATTTGCTTCACAAAGTTCACCAAATTGAGCAATTTTCAAAATTTTTATCATATTGCATTTTGCATTTGCTTCACAAAGTTCACCAAATTGAGCAATTTTCCAAATTCTTATCATATTGCATTTTGCATTTGCTTCACATAGTTCACCAAATTTAGCAATTTTGCAGCGTTTTCTAATAAAATATATTGCTTTTAGTGTTTTCTTCACAAAGTTTACCAATTCTAGTAATTTTGCATCTTTTTAACTCTAAACCTAATCATAACCCTAAATCTACTAATCACTAACCCTAACCTGACACTAAATATAATCATAACTGTAACCCTAACATACAAGACTAAAATTAATACTAAACCTAACTGTAACCACTAACATTAATCTTAAACCAAACAACTAACCTAACTCCTAGATCTCTCCTAACCCTAACACTAACTGTAACACTAACCCTAACTGTAACACTAACCATTAACACTAACCCTAACCCTAAACCTAACTCTAACCCTAGTCATAGCCCTAACTCTAACCATAAACCTAATCCTAAATATTTTTGAAGCAAAATATATTGTTCTTTGCATTTTCTTCACAGAGTTTAACAAATTCATTCATTTTATATAATTTGTAATTGAATATATCCATTGAATGCATTTTCTTCATTAATTTTAACAATTTTAGCAATTTTGTATCTTTTTCTAATAAAATATATCCTTTTTTTTCCAGCTATTCACTAATTTTAGCTAATTTAGCAATTTTGTTTCATTTTAACAAAATATATCCTTTTTGCATTTTTTCAAAAGTAAGCAAAAAGTTTACAAAATTAATTCATTTTGTATCATTTATAATAGAATAATACAGTTTAGTTCATTTTCGTCATTAATTTTAACAGTGTTAGTAATTTTATATATTTTGTAATAAAATATATCCTTTTTGCCTTTTCTTCACTAATTTTGCATATTTAGCAATTTTGTATACTTAGATCTATACAATAAACAATAGATCCTTTTTGTCATTTTTATCATAGAATTGAAAAAATTAAGCAATTTTATAGCCTTTTGTAATATAGGATATACATTTAATACATTTTATTCACAAATTTTACAAATTGAGCAGTTTTGCATCTTTTCATCATAAAATACATTGCTTTTTGCATTTGCTTCATATCGTTTACCAATTTTAGCTATTTGCCATCAATTTATAATAAAAGATAAAACTTTTGTCATTTTTTTTACAAAGTTTAACAGTTTTAGCAAACTATCTTTTTGTAATAAAATATTCCATTCAAGGCATTTCTTCACTAATTTAAAAAAATCTTTTTGTAGTAAAATATATTTCTTTTTCCGTTTTCTTCACAAAGTTTAACAATTTTAGACATTTGGCATATTTTTTAATACAAGATATTACTTTTTGCATTTTCTTCAGTAAGTTTACAAAATGCATTCATTTTGTATCATTTGTAATAGAATAATACCATTTAGTTTCTTCATTAATTTTAACAGTTTTGTATTTTTAGTAATAAAATATATCCTTTTTGCCTTTTCTTCTTTAGTAAATTTAGCAGTTTTGTATCCTTTTAATAAAATATATTATTTTATGAATTTTATCACAGATTTTAAAAAATTAAGCAATTTTGTAGCATTTTATAATAAAAATATACATTTACTACATTTTCTTCTACAGTTTTGCTTCTTTTTATCATAAAATATTTTGCTTTTTGCATTTGCTTCATAAATTTTACCAGTTTTAGGTATTTTCCATCATTTGGCAAGAAAAGATATACTTTTTTGCATTTTCTTCAAAAAGTTTACCAATTTTTCTAATCTCTATCTTTTTGTAATAAAATATATATTTTAAGTAATTTTTGCCACTAATTTAAAAAAATTTAGCGAATTTGTATTTTTATCTGAAAATATTTTGCTTTTTGAGTTTTCTGCGCAAAGTTTACCAATAAAACCATTTTGATAATTTTTAATAAGATATTGCTTTTTGCATTTTCCCTACATAGTTTACAAAATTAATTTATTTTGTATCATTTGTAATAGAATATAAATATTCAGTGCATTTTCTTCATTAATTTTAAGGATTTTTATAATTTAGTATCATTTTTTGATAAAAAAAATCTTCTTTGCCTTTTTGTCACTAATTGTATCAAATTTAGCAATTTAGTATCCTTTTCAATAAAATATATCCTTTTTTGCATTTTTATCATAGATTTTTAAAAAATGAAGCAATTTTTTTAGCCTTTTGTAATAAAAAATATATATTTAATACATTTTCTTCACTAGTTTAGTAAATTGAGCTAATGATGGTTCTTTGTGTCACAAAACATATTGCTTTTTGTATTTGCTTGACAAAGTTCATCAATTTTAGCCATTTTCCATCTTTTTTAATAAAAGATATAACTTTTGCATTTTCTTTCAATTCTAGCTAATTTCTCTCTTTTTGTAATAAAATATATCCATTTCTTTCACAAGTTTTACAATATATTGCTTTTTGAGTTTCCCACACAAAGTTTACCATTTTTACAGTTTACATCATTTTTAATAAAGATATTGGTTTTTGCACAAATTTTTTATTTCACAAATTTTACAAAAATTCATTCATTTTGTATCATTGTCATAAAATATAATTATTTAGTGCGTTTTCTTCATTAATTTTAACAATTTTAGCAACTTGTTAAAATTTGTAATAAAATATATGATTTTTTGATTTTCTTCACTAATTAGCAAATTTTTCAATTCTCTATCTTTTGATAATAAAATATATCGTTTTTTCCCATTTCTTCACAGATTTTAAAAAATTAAGCAGTTTTGTAACTAAATATGGACATTAAATGCATTTTATTCACTAATTTTACCAAATCGAGCAGTTTTCCATCTTTTTAACATAAAATATATTGCTTTTTCATTTGCTGTACAAAGTTTAAAAATTTTAACCTTTTTGCATCTTTTTAATTTTAACCCTAACTAAAACACTAACACTTGCTCTAACTTAAACCTACCCTAACCATAACACTGATCCTAGCCCTAACCATACCCCAAACCCTAATACTGACCCTAAACCAAAACCTAATGCTAACACTAAACCTAACCCTAACTAATTCTAACACTGACATTAACACTAACACTAAATTAACCCTAAACCTAACACTGATCCTAACCATAAAGTTAAAACTAAACCAAATCCTAACCCTCACCTGACATTAACACTAAACATATCCCTAAACTAAACCTGCCCTAACCAACACAACACTAACAATGACCCTAAACATAACCTAATCCTATCCATAATTCCAACACCTAAATTTGAAAATAAACTTAAACCTAATCCTAAAACTACCACTGAATCTGACCGTAACCCTAACCATAACACCAACACTGACTCTAACACTAACCTATACTTAACCCTAACCCTAATCCTATCCATAAACTTAACTCTGATCATAATCATAACCATAAAACTAACCATAACCCTAAACATAACCCTAACACTAAACATAACAGTAACCCAAACACTGACACTAAAAATTACCCTAACCCCAATCTTAAACCTAAACATAACACTAACCCCTGACTCTAAACCTAGCACTAACCCTAACCCATAAACCTAAACATAACCCTAACCCTAGCGCTAATACTTACCCTAACCATAATCCTAACATGAACTCTACCTGCCCTAAACCTAACCATAACTTGACCTAAACAAAACCCTAACATAACATTAACCATAACTGAAACATTAACCCTAACACGAGCGCTAAGCCGTAACCCCTAAACTTAACCCTAACACTAATCCTAAATCTAACCATAATTCTAACTCTAACACTCAGCCTAACCCAACTTAAACCTAAATCTTTATTTTTATAAAAGATATCCCTTTTTGCATTTTCTTCACAAAATGTACCAGTTTGAACACTCGTGTTGTTACAAAATATATTATTTTTTTCTTTTCTTCACAGATTTTACAAAATTAAACAATTTTGTAATGAAAATATATACATTTAATGCATTTTCTTCATTAATTTTACTGGATTGAGCAGTTTTGCATCTTTTTATAATAAAATATATTGCTTTTTGTATTTACTTCACAAAGTTTACCAATTTTATTCATGTTGCATCTATTTAAACCTAACACTAACCCTAATCCTAATGTAAACACTAATTTTTTCTAAACCTAACTCTACCCTAACTAACGATAACCCTAACCTTAACCATACTCCAAACCCTAACCCTAACCCTAACACTAACTTAACCTTAATTCAAACATTAACCTTAACCCTAGGGTTAGGATTAGGGTTAATCTTAGAGTTAGGGTTCGTGTCACTGAATTAAACACTGACACAAATAAACCTAACAATAATCCTAAAGATAACCCTTATACTACTCTTAACTCTAACACCTAAACCTGAACGGTAACCCTAACGCTAAACCTAACACTAACCCTAACTCTAACACTAACCCTAAACCTAAAATTAGCACTAACATTGACTCTAAGCTAAACTTAAACCTAATCCTGACACTAACTATAACACTGAACTTAACACTAACTCTGACATAAACCCAACATTAAACAGAATCTTAACAATGACCCTAAACCTAGCCCTAATACTAACACTAACACCAATCCTAACACTAACCTTCACCCTAAACATAACATTAACATTAACCCTAAACCTAACCCCTAAACTTAACATTGAACTCTAACTCTTAAACCTAAACTTAAATTGGACTGAACTTAACCTAACACCAACCCTAAATGTAACACTAACCCTAAAACGAATGATAACCCCTAACCCGGACATTAATCATAAACATAAGCCTAACTCCTAACCCTAAACTTAAACCTAAAACTAAACCTGACCCTATAACTCTCTCTTATCCTACTCGTGCCCTATCAGTAACACTAATCCTAACCCTAACCATAACGCTAACCCTAAACCAAACCCAAACCCTAACATTAACAGTGATGTTAACCCTAAACCTATCTTTAACCCTAATCCTGACCCTAACCCTAACATAACCATAACACTAAACATAATCCTAACTCTAAAATGATCCCTAACCCTAACACAACCCTAACCCTTACACTAACCCCTAGACCTATATTTAACGATAACCCTAAACCTAAAACTTACCCTAATCCTACCCCTTATCTTAACACTTATCCCTAACTCTAAGCCTACTCCTAAACCTAACCTATCCTAACCCTAACAGTAACACTAACCGTAGCACGAACGCTTACCCCTAACACTAACATTAATCCTAAAAATAAAGCTAACGCCTTATCCTAACCTTAATCTTGGGTTAGCAAGTAGAATACCTTAGCCATCCTCCTTCTGGTGTGACATCCAAGCAAACATGGGTGCCGGCAGCAACATCCCTTATTATCGTTATCACAGTGTTCTTTTACCGTCTTCTTCTGCGTCGTTTCATTCCTCCTACTTCTATAGGGGCAGTTTCTTTTCAAGTCACCTTGTTCGTTACAGAACTAGCACTTTCTCCCACGACAGTTCGCGGCAAAATAAATGACCAACACAGCATTCCTCTCGTTTTTAATTGGGTCACTCTCCTTTTACTTTGGGGGCGGCCCACTGGTGTTTTCCTAGTCCTGTCTCCTAGAGGTGTGTCTATTAACGAAGGGGTTTCTTCTTTATCCAACACCATTTTCTTTTATGGCCAAGACAACCGCAGCTAGTGCATCTTGGTTCGTCGAAATCCCAGGATAATCCCCACTTTGTTGGACAGTCCACTGCCTTGTGGCCTTCATAGTAATAGGTCTAGCACAGCAGTCCCGAAATTCTAGGTGTGGGTTTATAAATGTCCAAGCCCTTCTATTAGAAACCTCTTCCCATACCTTGGGTCTATCTCTTTTGCCTTTCACCTTTTCTCAAATACTTTCGCTATACTTAGCTAACGTGATAGCCACCGACAGCTTGATTGGGGCCTCCTATATTACGTCATGCCTTATGTGCTCGCTTTGGAGTGCTTCCACATACAGGTCAGACAACTGGTTTTATATGGCAACGTTGTCCTTAACTTCTTCGGAGAAAGCCAAGGCAGCTAATTTTTCAGCCCTCACACCCAACTCTCCTGGAGATTTGCCTTTAATTTGGGTCAACTTCATGGGACTTCTTATTGCCTTCACTGCCGTTCCTTCGTCCACATATTCGCCTACCAAAAGCCTAATGCCTACCAGTAGCCCCTATAATTCTGTCCGGGTCAACAGGAGTTCCTTCACTAGGTGACTCCCTATAAATTCTGAGACTAGCCACTCAGCCGCGTTGTATGCCAGATATACTGTTTCCCTTTCAAACAGCTCATATATGAGCTGCCCCTTCCTGATAGACGCCAACCAGCCTTTCAACTCCCTTCGATTACCTATCAAAGGCCGAAATTCTGAGTTCCCCAGTATCTCTCTCAGGCCGGTTGTTACTATCCTTGACTTTTACCCTTTCAGGTTCTTTTGACCCATGGCCACTCATTTCTCATAACTAATATATTTCCAATTGAATACTAGCAATTGGAAAAAAAAAGAAAATCGAATAAAATCCTGATAAAATAACAAACGAAATATTTCTAGTGAGACCCAACAACAAAATGAGAAAATTCAGGAAAAACAGAAAAGTGTCCTACTTGTCAGTTGTCCTGTGGCCAACTTGCAGTTTACAAAGCGGGGAGTGGTTAATAGAACTGTATGGCTAAAGAAATTCATTCCATTCTTTTCTTTCTTCTCCGCCTGCTGGATCGGTCCCTTCTGGACACTGGCACCAATTATGACGTTGCGACGTTTGCCCAGCCGCTTGGTTTGGTGTTCGATCCACGCAGCTGACCATTGAATGGATCACTTTGATGCAAGCCTTGCCTTGCCTTGTCCCACATGGTCTGGTCCGGACAACATGAAGCCACAAGTCATAGAATAAATTGCAATAAAGGAAATGTTTTATATAATGTTTCTTGTAGTACAATATAAGTTCTTCAGGTAGAAATATATGTTTTTCACGGAGGAATATATTTGTCATGCAATGTTATTCGACACTTCCCTATTCGAATATTTCGTGAAACTTTTTCATCATGACTAAGTCTAGACAAGGATTCTTAACATAGCTCAAATTCGGAGATATTCTATACATCTTTTTGTAATAAAAGATGTACCTTTTTTATTTTCTTCACAAAGTTTATGAAATTTATAATTTTATATAGTTTTGTAATAAAATATATCCATTTAATGCATTTACTTCACTAATTTTACCAAATGTAACAAGTTTATACCTGTTCATTTTTGTGTTTCCTTAAAAAATTATGCCAATTTTAGCTATGTTGCATCATTTTAACTCTAACCCTAACACAACCGTCGATGGATCGTGAACTCATGGCCCACTGCCCGGTAATTCATGAAACCACAGTCCGGTAAGTTATGAACCCACAGCCTGGTAGAATATGGTCCATGGCCCGGTAACTCATGGTTAATAACGGATTTCGACCTTGTGTGGACTTTCGTAAATTAAATGCATCCACGTTCCGTTCCTGTTCGCATATACACGATTTCGCACTATATTTACGCGGATCACATATATTCTCCAAGGTCGATCTAACGAAAGCTTATTTCCAGATCACAGTAGCGGAAGAAAATATTAATTCCCAAAACAGCGGTGACAACTCCGTTCGGGCTATACGAGTTTGTCCGAATGCCGTTTGATCTTCGGAGTGTTGCCCAAACATTTCAAAGTCTAACTGACCAAGTCCTGAGAAGATTACCATTTTTATACGCCAAAGTACTGCCGAACACAAAGTCCACTTACATCAAGTCTTTCAGAGACTATCTCAATTTGGCTTAAAAAATAAACTTAGATAAGTGCACTTTCGGCACCACTCAAGTTAAATTTCTTGGACACATGATAGACCAATATGGAATTTCACCCTTACCCGAAAAAGTGGAAGCAATTGAAAATGTTCCTGTACCTACTTCCATCCGACATTTAAGAAGATACACCGGACTGATAAATTATTATCGCCGCTTCACCCCTAATCTATCAACTATACTTCTGCCTTTGACTAATCTGTTAGAAAAAAAACAAGAACATTACTCTTCAACAGGAGACACTTCATGCCTACAATACAGCCAAATCAGCTATTACAAACTTTACTAAACTCTCACATATCAGAAACGACGAAAATGCATTCATCTTCCTCGCTTCGGACGCATACAACACGGCAACAGGAGCTGTAATTGAACAGGAAATCGATTCGATAAGAAAACCTATTTCCTTCTTCTCAGCAAGTTCGTAGCCAAAATGCGATGTCTTCGTACATAGCAATCTCTATGTTTGCCTGTTCTATTGCATTATTTCCAGTAACTTCACCAATTCCTTCTTCATATTCATACCTGTCCTTACTGCATTCACTAGAGCTCTCTTCCTTTGGCACATCATCATTATCACCTTCAATTTCTTTAACAATGTTAGTTCCTGCAGGAAATTCCTCTTCAACTTTTATTTCTATATTTGTCTCCACCATATTCGCATTTTCTCCATGTTCCTCCCTTCCTAGTTCTAATGTACATTTAGCATCCTCATTTTTGCATTTTCTTCTGTAGGAAAACATGTAAAGATGCAGTACATTTTCTTTCCTCGCGTTCTCTGTTAGCTTTCAATTTATGTTTAGTTCTCTGTTAGCTTTCAATTTATGTTTAGCTGCACCATTCAGTTTTTGCCGTTTACTCATTGTAATCGATGAAAAAATACAAAAAGAAACAAATAGGCGAGGAGCATACTCAACTTATTTATTGTACTAAGATACAATTTGGCACAAGGCAGAAAGTGGGGTTGTAAAAAAAAGATAATTTTTTAACTATTCCAAAGTTAGCTAGACACATTCGTGGCCCATTCGCATCTTATAATGGCATAGGGAAGTGTAGTTTAACAATAGAAGTAAATAATTACAGTTTATCCTATACAGCCAATGATTGTTTACATCTTTTCTTAAATTCAATTTTTAAAATTTACTATCCTTTTTTCATATACTTTTTCTCACCCCTTTTTATTTCATTCTTATATTCAATATAATAATTTAAAAATTAATCCATAGTAATGGTCGTAATAAAAATAACTGAACATTGAACATTTGTATTAAAAATAATTAAAATCTTATAAGAAATTTTCACCTCTGATACTTGCATTAAACATTAACTTATTCTCCAGAGAATTGCCTGACAATTAATTTTTTAACAAAGATTATTTACAGTATTTACATTAGTCGGACTATTGTCCTCATCTTTGTCGCCATATTTGTCACAACGTTTCGGCCGTTGTACGCTCCGGCCTTCTTCAGGTGGTTGGAATTTCGAACTGAACCCTTTATTTCGATCACTGGGGTAGACTCAAGGGCACATGGCACAGTGGATAAAGGCGTTGGTTAGATCCAGTGACACACCCAAAGAGTGTGAGTTCAATACCCGGTTAAGGCAGTGGAGAACTTTCAGAGGGAAAATTAGCAGGAGATAACTGATAACTGACATCCATCAAACATGGCACGTGGAACTAGAACAGTCTACCCCAGTGATCGAAATAAAGGGTTCAGTTCGAAATTCCAACCACCTGAAAAAGGCCGGAGCGTACAACGGCCGAAACGTTGTGACAAATATGGCGACAAAGATGAGGACAATAGTCCGACTAATGTAAATACTGTACATAATACCTCATCTCAGAAATATAGACAGACTCTGAAAGATTATTTAGATGTAAAATTTTCAAATATTTCGTTTTAAATTCTTCCAGAACGTTTTTTTTAAATATTTTTAAATATTCATTTAGGATCAACTGTTGAATCTTCATTCCAACTCAACTGTAGAATCCCATCCCCAAGTATGTCTGGGTGAAAGAGATTTATCAAGTAGCACAAACACAAAAACTCATTATTTTGCCGGTGTATACTTTAGTTTTGTTTTAAACTTACGGCGTTATGAAAGATCTTAATGAAACTAAACTAATAAGGACCGAAATATTTAATAATTTATTTATTTTCATTAGTTCAGCCGGTTATTTAAAAAAATATTCGTGTTTTAAAATATTTTTTTAAAACACTAAGCATTAAAAGTCGATATTAAATAATTACACTTCTGACTTAACTTTGTTTTTGTTTTTTTAGAGAAACAAATCTTTAATCTTTTATTTTGTGTTTCTGCTATACTTGATGAACCTCTTCCCCCAAACATGCTTGGGGATGGGATTCTACAGTTGAGTTGGAATGAAGATTCAACAGTTGATCCTAAATGAATATTTAAAAATATTTAAAAAATCGTTCCGGAAGAATTTAAAACGTAATATTTGAAAATTTTACATCTAAATAATCTTAGCTTACCTTTTTTATATTACAAACTTAAGTTGTAATACTAATATAAGAAGTTAATCTTGTAATATACACTAGATTTGATTTTTCTGAAAATGTTTAGTTTAAAAATCTCTAAAAAATTTAATGTAGAATGTTGTTATTTTCACATAATAATTCTAAAATAGCGATTTTATGGAAAATCTATTGAAATCTCTGAAAAGCTTGATATTTATACAGTTTTTGAGCTTTAAAAGTTGCAAGTTCAGCAAAAACTTTCGAAATGTAAACAAACTTTAAATTTAAATTTTGTTCTAAAATGTTCCATTTATGAAAATAATAATAATAATGAAATGAGCTGACAAGACTGGTATTCCTTAACAAGGATTTATTTAACGAAACATTCCCTGACTAAGCATTTCGTCAACTGAAGAATGCTAGTAAGGGAGGTAATTAGCATAACAAAACGTCAAGGGCAGATAATTATAGTACATTCTCCCCTCCTTTTTATTTATTTATTTACAGTTCTTGGTATCTCTTTGGCTTACGAATTTCCTGTTGGGATCGTCTGGGTATCTCAGGATTTCTTGATATTGATGAGGGAGAGTAGTCTTTAGATCACTTGGAGTTGTAATCTCTGGGTTAATGATAGTTTGTAAATCGTTACTATCTACTTCAAGTTTTTCATCTGAATTGTTTTCTTTAGTGGATGTAGAATCATCTAAATCTTTTTGGAGGTTATCATCTACGGCTTTCCCACTTTGCAATGAATTCCTTGCTGGTGCTAAGTCACTTACAGTCACTTATTTCTGAATTTTGAATAAAGAAAACAAGTGACCAAATGTTACATTTAATTACAGATTCAATCAACAATGTATTTTCCCTGATTATCTATGACTTCCTTCCATCTATTAACAAGCTTACTAATTCCATTACTGTAAAATTCTTTTGGCTTTGATTCGAAGAACTCACAAATGTCAGTTTTAACCTCTTCCTCTGTTACAAAAGCTGGTTCTTCCAAATGATTCTGTAAGCTATGAAACAAGTGGTAGTCTGAAGAAGCGAGGTCGGGAGAATAAGGTGGATGAGAAATTTTCTCCCAACCAAGTTCTTCGATCTTTTGTGTCGTGATTCTTGCTGTGTGTGGTCGCGCATTGTCCTGATGAAACATCACCCGTTTTCGATTCACTAGAGCAGGTCTTTTTTCCCTCAAAGCTTGGTTCAAACGCTCTAATTGCTGACAGTGTATTTGAGCATTAATTGTTGCATTAGGTGGTAAGAATTCAAATTTAATTATTCCTTGGCAATCCCACCAGATTGAAAGAAGAACCTTTTGCCCATGAAGTTCCCTTCTCGGCTGTGGCTGGGGTCCTTCCGCTTTACCAAGCCACTGTTTACGACGCTTAACATTTCGATAAAAGATCCATTTTTCGTCGCCAGTCACAAGTCTATCCAAAAAAGGTGAAGCAAGTTGGCAAGAATGGAGAGAAGAGCAGATGTCAACTCGGGATTTGAGGTTGTTTTCAGACGATTCATGAGGCACCTATTTTCCAAGTTTAGTAACTTTTCCAAGTTGTTGAAGATGATGAACAGTTGTATGGTTTGAACTGAGAACCACTGCCAATTCCTCAACTGATAAAGCAGGATTTTCTTCAAGGGCTGCTTCAAGAAGCTTTCCATCAAACTCAACTGGACGTCCAGTTCGATCTTTATCTTCAAGGGTGAAATCTCCACCTCTGAATTTTGCAAACCATCTTCTGCAAGTTCTTTCATTCACACATTCCTCTCCATAAACTGAGTGATTGTTTCTAGCCGCTTCGACTGCTGAGTTTCCTTTCTTGAACTCATAAAGCATTATGTGCCTCAAATGATTCTTGGGTACTTCCATATTAGCAGGGTTTTAATCAAACAAAATTTAATTTTATTGTTCTCTGAAATAAAATTTGATCAATTTAAATGCATCTAAACATAAAAATAATGTTCAGCTCCATTAGACATTATAAAATACTCTTTCAATTTCGTTCATTTTAACAAAAAGTTAAAATTCGGACAGAACTTATGGGATGACCTAATAGTTTTAGGGTTAGGGTTAGGATTATGTTATGTTTATGGTTAGAGTTAGTTCTTAGGGTTTGGTTTATGTTAGAGTTTAGGTTTATGTTTAGGATTAATTTATGGTTAGCTGTTATTATGAGTGTAAGGATTAGTTTAACAGTTAGGGTTTGGATTAGGGTAATGTCAGTTCAGATTAAGATTAGGGTTAAGTTAATTTTTAGAGTTAGCATCTGGTTTAGTGTTAGTTTTGTTTTAATGTTAGGTTTAGTGTTATGGTTGGAGTTAGGGTTATTTTAATGTTATGATTATGTTTAGTTTAGGGTTAGTGTTAGGGTCAGGGTTAATTTTATGGTTAGGGATAGTGTTAGGCATAGGTTTCGGTTTAGTGGTTGGGTTTAGGATTCGGGTTGGGTTTATGGTTAGGGTTAGGGTTAGGTTTAGTTTTTGTATTTAGTGATGGTTTATGTTTAGTACAGATACTAGGGTTAGGAGTTATGTAGGGATACGTTTAGTCTGAGTTATGGTTACTCTTAGGATTAATGTTAGTTTAAGTGTTAGTCTTAGTTTTAGGGTTAGATTTATGGTTAGGTTCACTGTTAGTGGTTAGGGTAAGGGGTTAGGTTTAGGGTTAGTATTAGTGTCAGTGTTAGGTTTGGTTTGGTTTGGGTTTGGGTTAGGTTTAGTGCTGGGTTAGTGTTAGTGTTACGTTTCATTTAGTGATAAGTTTAGGGTTGAGTTAGGGTTAGTGTTAGTCTTAGTTTTAGGGTTAGATTTATGGTTAGGTTCACTGTTAGTGGTTAGGGTAAGGGGTTAGGTTTAGGGTTAGTATTAGTGTCAGTGTTAGGTTTGGTTTGGTTTGGGTTTGGGTTAGGTTTAGTGCTGGGTTAGTGTTAGTGTTACGTTTCATTTAGTGATAAGTTTAGGGTTGAGTTAGGGTTAGTGTTAGTCTTAGTTTTAGGGTTAGATTTATGGTTAGGTTCACTGTTAGTGGTTAGGGTAAGGGGTTAGGTTTAGGGTTAGTATTAGTGTCAGTGTTAGCTTTGGTTTTGTTTGGGTTTGGGTTAGGTTTAGTGCTGGGTTAGTGTTAGTGTTACGTTTCATTTAGTGATAAGTTTAGGGTTGAGTTAGGGTTAGTGTTCTGTTTATTTTTAGGCTTAGGTTTAGGGTTATTGTTAGTTTTAAGATTATGGTTAGGTTTAGGTTAGGGTTAGGTTTCATGTTAGGGTTAGGGTTAATTTTAAGGTTAGGAGTTGGATTTAAGGCTAAGGTTGGGGTTAGGGTTAGGGTTAGGGCTAGGGTCAGGTGTAGGTTTAGTTTTAGGCTTATTGCTACTGCTAGGTTTATTGTTTGGGTTAGTTTTGGTGTTAAGCTAGGGTTAGTTTTGGTTTTATGCTTAGGTTTATGCTTAGGGTTAATTTAGGGTTAATTTTAAGGTTTAGGTTTAATTTTACGGTTAGATTTAATATTTAGTTTCAGTATTAGGTTACAGTTTAGTTTTATGTTTAGGATTAATGTGTTAGAGTTAGTGTATTGTGTGGTTTAGGCTGAGTTATGTTTAGGTTTACAGTTATGTTTAGGGTAGGTTCAAGTGTTATATTAGGGTTGGTTTTAGAATTAGGTTATGTTTAATGTTATGCTTAATGTTAGAGTTAGAATTCATGTTCAGGTTAGGGTTATTGTATTTGTTGAGTTGGGGTTAGGGTTAGGTTATGGCTAATTTAGGGTTTGGGTTAGGTTAAGTTTAAGTTAGGTTAGGGATAATGTTAGAATAGTATTATGTTTATGGTTAGTGTTAAAGTTAGGTTTAATTTTAGGTTAAGTGCTGGGTTTGGGTTTCGTATTAATGTTAAGGTTATTGTTAGTGTTAGTTGGGTTTAGGGTTAGGTTTGTGATTAGGTTTAGTGTTACTGTTATGGCTAAATGAATGATATGGGTTAGGTTTAGTGTTAAATTTATGGTTAGGGTTAGTGTTAGGTTTTTGTTTAGGTTAGGGTTAGTGTTATAATTTGTTTATATTTGGGTTAATGGTAAGTTTAGAATTAGGCAGATTTAGGATTATTTTTAGTGTTAGGGTAAATGTTAATGTTATGTGTTAGGGTTAGTAATGTTAATTAGGGTTAGTAATGTTAATTTTAATGTTAGGGTTAGTGTTAATGTTATGGCTTATTTATGATTAGGGTTTGGCTAGGGTTAGATTTAGAGTTATGATATAGATAGGGTTAGGTTTAGTATTATGTTCATGGTTAGTGTTAGGGTTAGGTTTAGGGTTAGATTTAGTGTTACGTTTAGGAGTAGTGTTAGAGTTTGGGTTAGTGTTAGGATTAGTATTAGTTTTAAGTTTTTGGTTTAGTATTAGATTTAGGGTTAGGTTTACTGTTAGGGTTAGTTTTAGTGTTTATAGCTAGTGTTAGAGTTAGGTTTACTTGTTATAGGTAGTGTTAGTTATAGTGCTAGTGTTAGGTTCTGGTTCTGGTTAGATTTACGTTAAGGTTAGGGTTGTGGATATGTTTATTGATTATAGTTTCTTTCATGTGGATTGCATGACCAACTGAGATTGAAGGTAACAAGATAGCTTTGAGACTTGTCTTCGGGGAATCAATGAACAGCCTCCACTCCTCTGGATTGTAAGTGATGTTACATGCTAGCATTGTACCATTGATATCATTGCAGTATACCAAATCACCTGTCATATGGAAGAATGGAACTAGATACATGGGGAATCTGTCCATCATCCATTTTACTGTTATAACCTGGAACCTAACAGTTCTGCTTTACTCTTAGGAGTTTCAAATGTCTAAGTCATTTAGGTCACTTTGAATTATGAGGTGTAGTTTAGAGACGGATATTGGACAATAATCGATGAAATTGATGGTTCAGGCTCTGATGTTTCATTGTCTTCCCCCATCATCTGACTCAATTTCATACTATCATAGTTTTTTCTTCCTGGTTAACCATTGGCTGAGCTTTGTTGCAAAGGTATTACAGCATATGTGCAGTGTTCACTTCATGTCTTGGTCTCCAGTTGCATCCAAAATATATTTGGTAAGCTTTTATCACAACAGGTGTTATATTTCACTTTTGAGATGCAAACGTCACTTTGCCGCACACATAGCAGAAATTATAGGTATTGTTCAGACATTCACAGAGTATTTTCATAGATCAGTTGAATGTGTGAAAACCTGAGTGGAAAGGAGAACAATAATTAATTTATTATGAAAATAATTATATATAATAAGGTTATTAAAGGATAAATAATTAATCTGGCAAGGACAACAATCTTGACTAAATATTCCTATAACACTAGTAGCATATCTTGAAATCTAGAGCCAATCAACAATTTTGGATATAATTTTTATTTCACATACACGCAAATTAGCTAAGATTGGTTATTTTTGTTTTTGAAGTTTTCATGTTGTAGACCAGTGTTACTAGCATAAAATAAATTTTCACTATCAAAATTCAAAGTGTAACAATTAAATAAATGAACTAACTTTGAATTCACGTTTTCTGTGTTCCTTCAAGGTGTGATCTTCAATTCAAATATGTGTCTGGAGTACCCTTAAATTCCAGACACATCAATACCATGTCAATGTGTGAGAGTTGTCATATGTCGATATGTGCGTATTAACTTTAAGGAAATACACAGTTCTGACAAGGTTAGACCTGTACTTATTAATTGGTATATGAGATGTATTATAGTTCATAGATCTTGGCTTTGATAAATTTTATATAATCAGATTAAATTCATTCAGAAGGGCTAAGATGAAATCAGCACTGAAACTTGCTCATCAGGAAAAAAACATGTGATTGATTTTCCGGTTGGGATTTCTTGTAACATAATAGTTTCTAGAAAACTAAAAGCATTAGTTTGCATTTATTTGTTCTTTGTAAATCATCGGATTTCGTTGGCATTGTTTAATTGAAATTTTTTATTTAAAAAAAATTGTTTAAAGTCCACCGTAGGAATTCTTTTATGTTCAATGTATTATTGGGTTATACATTTCTAAACTTGTTTTTAAGATTTCATATTTGTTAAATATTTCATATTTTTTAAACAAAAAATTAATCATATTGCACTAATAAAAATCTTACTCCAACGTAGCGCTTTTTTTTGCTATGTTGCGATAACAGTTCCATAAGCTAAAATCAGGTTATTACTATCAGATTATTTTTTTTGCGTCCTAATGCAGACTAAAGATTAAAATAAAAATGAATAACAAAATAACCCATTTCATGACGCCTTCAAAAAATAATATAAACTTCTGAACAAATTTTCTTAAATCTAAAAAAAAATAATGAGAAAGTGAGTATGTTGGATTATTTGAATGAAATGAAACAATTTACTTTGACCATAAGATACTATGTCTGGTCAGTCAACATAAACACGTTCCATTAATTGTTTAGAATAGATTATTATTTGTTTTTTTCTTTGATAAGTGCGACTATTTTGAATGACTTTTAGTGAGAAGAGTAAGTAGCTTTGAGAACTAACGTATCGAAAGATTTTTGCCTTAAAAGTTAAAACCAAATATAATCTAAAAATCTTTCCGTGAAATCTTGTTAATATTGTATCAAGAAAACTATCGTAATATTAAATTTTGAAATACAAAAGTGTGGCCTTACCGTATAAGGGAGATAATTCTTACAGAAGTCCCTGTTGATTAATTCCCTTCCACTGACATTTTGTAACTCTTTATTCCTGAAAATAAACCTACACTACGCCTCCCCTGTTTTTAGAATATAATAAAAAATTATTGTATCCTGATGTTCTATTATCTATTTCTGCTATAGTTTCCATCAACATGTTAACAAGTTATGGGCAGAATTGCAGGCGGATATGTTTTGATGGTGTGGAGGTCTTGTCGGGTCTTATAGTACTGCTAAAAGAATAAATTTGGGCTGTGTGTTCAAAGATATGTATCATCCTCAATACATTTATATTATACTTCAACGAAAATAAACAGAAACGTATAAAACAATACTGAGAGACAAAGCATTTATATTGAATAACAATCAATTTTCATTTATATTGTATGAAGATTACAATGATATATATTGTAATAAGCGTAGATTTGTGATGATCATCATCATCACATATTTATACATACGCAAATTCAAATTATACAACAACAAGCATTCATTGGATAATAAATCAACACTACTGTGTAATGGACAATTAATAAATCGCAGCTATGCGACAATTTTGTAATCGCTCTATTTTCATGGAGTCAATTTTGTGCACTTTTGGGAGAAATGGACTCCAAGAGCCTTCTTAGCTTAGTAAATATTTTCAGGAAATATCAGCTTCTAATTGGTCAATAAACACACAAGTGGGCGTTGCAATCCACCCACACACAATATATTTTTCCAGCGCGTGACTTAGTCAAGTTTCCCGCCAAGGTACTGTGATCCTGTCACGTGATATTTTATCTATAAACAGCAAGCACGTGTTTGCCTCTTTCTCTTTTCTCTCTCTTCTTCCTGCGAAGATGTAACCTTTAAGAATTATCGCCTCGACCATGCGGTCAGACATTAAATAATATTTCACGTATTCACGTACGTACGAACTCTTACGAACTTTTCCAATCTTCTCACTCACACCACCACTTACATGCTAAATATTCCCTATACTCACATAATATTTTTTCTTACACAGCAAAACTGTTAAAAACATTTATTACCAGAAACTATCACAAACTTCCAGTGAACTTTGGAACACAAATAATAGTTAAAGAAAGACAACTCTTGTTTTATTCAATGCATGACTTTCTTTCACATCCTTGTTTGTACATCTTGTTAAATACAAATTTTATGTGTAATGATATCTTATCCTTTTTTCTTCACGTTAGTTTGGTTTCCTAATCTAAGTTAAATTAATGTGGTGAAGTCCGCCAGAGATTTTTGATTGAAATCTCGTATTGTTTGTTAGTTTGATTAATGTTAAACTCTTTATATGTGTGTGTGAATAAAGCTTGTGAGTTTAACTGAGAGGTTAAGTGTTGCAAAATTTGTGATGAAAGTTTCCCAAAGTTGGATGTAGTAATAAACGGTTGATAAGAAAATTAAACAGTTTGTGTCAAATAATAAATTCACATTAAATTTGTGTAAATTTAGTTCGAATTAAGTTGTTTTCCTTTGACTGTTCTTGATGAGACTTGAAGTTGGAATATTCGTGAACGTTCGGAAGATGATTTCGTTTCGTTTTGTTTGAATGAAGTTACAATGTTTATTCACTATTTCACTAGCAGGAGTGATTATGAGCTGCTGGGTGAATGGATTGATGAGTGAGTGAAATTTTTGGAAGTTTGTTATATGTTCGCAAGTAACTTTGAAAACTTCCGATGAAGTGACATAAGTTTGTGTAGCAAATAGTTTGAAGTAACAATGCTCGATATTTATTGTAAATAAATACAATTATGGCACAAGGCCGAAAATGGGAATGGGTTGAGGCTAGTTTTCATTGACTATCTTATAACTAGCTAATCCGCCGATTCACGACCCATTCACTCATTGCAATTTGCGCATTGACCATAAAAACACATTCGTCACCAATCAATCCTCCATACACCATAATACCGCATCCTCTCAGGGGGACCTACAAAAAAACGCACCTCATGACATACAAAATTTATGGATTATTTAAAATGAGGTGGTGGGAAAGGGATGAACCCCGAAACAAACTAAATATCAAATTAAAGCAAAATAAACATACATAACTAATGTTAGTAGGACCCGTCTAACCCTCAGAAAAGAGAAGAGAAGCCGCTGTATTCTGCCCTTGGACAAAATCAAGAGGCTATCTCGCTAAGGGAGAAGGGAAAGGAGAAAATATATGTCACAATGCTCACAGGCGAAGTGAGTTAGTGTTCTGTATTTATTTACTTGGGTAGGCTCCAGAGAAATTGGTGCTAAAAATTTTAACTTGATCACACGATGAAAAAAAATTGTCCACTTGTATATTTGTTGACCAATTAGAACTCGAATATTAAAAAAATGCAAAGTTGTATCAGTTCAAAACATTGCTGTGATCCACTTTTTGCACAGAAATGGAACAAGTTATTTTTAGTAATTCGTAAATATGTAGAATTAGGATTCTACAATGTCAATGAAAGCAAATTTGAACTATGGAAAGTAAAATCTATTGGATACATGAGACTGCAAAAAACAAAAAAAATACTGTTTTTTCCGGAGTCAACCCGCCGGACGAAAGCAACAATGGCGACAAATTGACAGATCTAGTTCAATGCTTGGATAACAGAAATTTATCTCATCTCTTTAAGAGAGGAAATGATAGCAGAAAAAATTTTAAGGGCACATTACATGGGTACAGGAAAACCGCGTATCATTACCCTTTCTACAGAATTGACAACATCAGAGAAGGTGTCGGAGTTAACTCCTCCTCAGTTCCTTAATCCTTCAATAGGGGTCTCTCTCCCTTGGCTATAAATACTGGCTGACCCTTCGTCTCTTTCTCTCTTTTTGACTTAGGCCTTGGGCCGCCACCTCGCGTGGAGATGAGGTAAAATCTCTCTTTTCAACAAACTCCAATATGTGACCTCTCACCGATACAGGGTTTCCCAAATTCTGGGAACACGCTAAGAACAATACACGTACGTACGAACACTCACAGCACGCACATATTATTTCTCCCACACATACACTATGTAACTGTCCATGTCTTTGTTTAATTTGTTATTAATATATATTTGTTTACCCATATATATCGGTCTTTTTTTTTTCTTTGTCTTCTTTGGACGTAATTAAAGTCCAACATTCCCATGTAGCTGGCCAGGCTAGCAGGAAAATTTAACCTTCTGATATCTCTTCACATCTTCACCCCACGGCCCGCTACAAAGGCAACAGAAGAAAGTCTAACGGACTACGTCATCAAAGCAGAGATGATAGCAAGGTCTAAGGTCTGCAGGAGAAAATATGTGACGCTCTCTTCACGACTATAGCTTTAAAAGAGTTACCCCCATCTTTCAAAACATTTGCAACTGTAGTGACATAAAATGTTTTGCGATCTCGCCGGTTCTATAGACCCTATTGTAAAAGACGGCTTTAAATATGTACTTTAGGGAGTCTTATAGCATCGGTTACAGATATAAGCCGATGCCATAACTGCTTACCTAAATGCACTTATTGATTGCGAAATCCATGTAAAACAACCAGAAAGTTACGAAATCTATCAAGAACATTGTGAACTCCTTGTTTACAAACTGTAGAAATCTCTATGTGGATTGAAACAGAGCGGAAGAAACTGGAACAGCATCCAACAACACAAGCATCCCGTAGACGAATTGGTTGCCACATGCGTTTACGTTTACACAAATAAATCAACCGAAGTTGAGGGATGGTTATGTTGAAATGACTCAGATGAGCTATATAAAAAGAGTGCTACAAAAATTCAATATGACGAAGACAAAACCACATGAAATTAATACCAACAAAATCCAAGATGAAGAGTCCCTCAAACTGACAAACTCAAAATTGTATAGGGAAACTCTTGGTAGTCTAATAAACTTGATGACATCTACAAAACCAGACCTGTACTGTTACCAAGGTATCACAACACATGTCAAACCTCACTAATGGCTAAATATACATTAAGTTATCTCAAAGGAACAATGAACAATAATTTAAGATTTCAAAAATCCAATTCTCCATTAAGGTTAATCGGATTTTGTGATGCTGATATACTTTTCTTGTGTCGACCGGAGCAATAGCAACTTCGACCGGAGCATCCGCACATCAACATCGCAACGCCAGCTGCCTACTGCCACTGACGCCCAGCGCCCGCCGATATCCGGATCCCGATACACGATCTCCTTCGTCTCACCATTTACCGTACGCTAACCAAATAAATAAAGACACGATACTCATCGTCTTCAACTGACCATCCGTGTTTTGTCATCCTTCTTTGCTATTGCCGTCACCTATCCTTGCCTTTGCGTCCACTTTCTTACGGTCGATTGGCAGTCACATCTTTCGGCCCTCTGCAACAACCGTCGAAGCATATTAAACATGAAACAAATTAGTTTTTCGCAAAAAAACTTTTAGTTGAATCCCAGTGATACGTAAAGTTTATATGAATGATTAAAAGAATTAATAGTTTCACGTTCTCACACACACACTTTACCTAACAGTTTATATATTTTTATAATATTTTATCTACTTTATCATCTTAATTTAAACACTGAAAGGCTAGATATATATGTTTTAAAAAGTTGCTTATTTAAATACACACAAATATACGCGCAGACAAAGCAGTGAAAAAATGAAAAATAATTTATATAAATATCTTCTTTGCAGTTACATTTTGGTTTTATTCCAATGACAATAGCTTGAAGGTAATCCGAATTTAAAGAATTTCCGTATTCTCCTCATCTTAATTCCACGGATACGCTCATGGCGGGCGTTAGCAGCCAATTGTCGACACCTCGCCCGTCGTACAAATTAAGTATTGTTCTTAGCTGGCCATTTGATTCATTTTAGAATTTTCAAATCTTTGGGAATGAATTGTTATCAGTCTATCGTTCTTGATATCCATTTAACCCTTTTCATTGTAGTTTATTTATCAGTATATCGTTTTTGATATTCAAAAGCCCTTATTATTTACCAGCAACCAAAATAATGTTGCACTTACACTAAAGAACATACTCATTCTTCCTAAAGTTGATTATTATTAACTAACTTGTCAAAAAGGGTAACTTCACTCAATATTAATCGAATGGAAAACTTGTGGTCCATCATTAAAAGACATGTATATTCGATGTTGTTTTCCATTCTTACAATAGAAAACAACATTCAATCAAAATATTTCTGGGAAGCAATGCAAACTACAGTAAGTCATGTTAAAGGGAAAATAGAATAGTTAAAAAAATCAAGAGTTAAAACATTGATGAAGTTTATAGAGTTTCATAGAGCTAATATTAACATTTAAAATAAAAATATATTATTTTATTCAAGTGTGTGTGATGTTTAATTATTCAAATATATGTTTGTGTGACTTCTATCTTTTGGATTTAACAATTATTGCTTTTTAACATTGATTCTATATTTGTTTATTACTGGGAATTCGAAGCGACACCCAAATATTTTGCAAATACTTATTTGAAGCATTATGACTTTATAAACATATTTTATATATAACTGGAAAATACCTCTAATCACTTATAATTAAAATATATATAGATAGTTAAACAATTTCTAAAAAGTCAATGGATCGATTTTTAATCCACCATTTTTATTACTATAATGTTATTTTTTTAGTGGATACCTGTGTTTAAAATAACCACCCCGTTTTTTGTTTTGTTTTTGTTTTTTAACTTTTGTTTACATAAAATCTAAGATGCTATTTCTGATCTTTATGCTGTATATAAGTTTTTGCTATTCAGTCTCGTTTCCTAAGATATTATTTATTTGCTTGTATTTCTATTTCGTCATGTGTTAAAAACTGCTTAAAAATAATTTGCCGTGCTCTCTTTCCCATTAAGTGTTCGTATGATTTTCAGTGTTCGATAAATGAATTCCTTCTGATACTTGTTTTTCTTTAGATATTTGTAACATTCGTTGGGCCAGCCCAATATGCATATACCCACGACGAGTCGATCTTGGCCTCCTTATGATCAACCGAATCACAACGTGGGGTAAGGCAGGTCAGGATCGAAGAGATCATTCCATCAATCAGCCGCAGTATTAGACGTCTTGGACGACCAGGGAGGGTATCTGGCTACAATTGGTTCCTGTGAACAATAAGATTGATTCTGAAGGCGTTACATAAACTGTAATATATACATGTATTACATGTATATACATGTAATATATATATTGTCAAAACGCTACAATAATTTTCTTCGTTTATCTTGACGCCATCATCAACTTAGAAGGGACTTAAAACACTAGCCTCAAACATTTGTGACACGATAGAATTGTGATCGTTTGTAAGTGTTTAGAGGAGAAAAATAGGACAGTAAATGAAGACATAGACATTAAAATGCATCTTAGATCATTCGGGCGCTAACGCTAAATCTCACGAATTTGGAAAGTTTAGGGATTATAGTAGAAGCGTACTGAATTTTGGGCCTTGATGAATATCATGCATTTTTATCTAAAATCCTTAAACGTTCAAAAGAAATAATTTTCTTTTAGATTTAAAAAAAAATACTATATTGCCAAAAAAGAAGAAAAAAAAGAAAATGAGAGATAAACTCTTTTGTTCGCTTTGTTAGGGGAGCTAGTTATGATAAATTTTAATGTTGATTTTATTAGATGAGGATAAATCAAAGTATGTTTCCTTTCTATGCGAGGCAGGTGTTCTGTAATTATTAAAAAAAGAAATATTTTGTCTGATAAATAAAAGATACGTTCCGTCGGTGCAGTCTAAGGAGACAGAAGGGTGAGTGATGATAGGACCTCTTGTTTTTGAAGCCAATGAGAATACTTGTTCCGGGGGCGTCCAGAGGCAGAGCAGTCGGGAAATGAGAGTCGGGTGATTCTACACGTGTTAAGAGTCGTCAAGAGTATTTGCTGTCTTTATGGATCCGTCGATAAAGTTCGCTGTTATGTTTTCATGTTGATCTGCTAGACCTAAGGAATTGTTAAGTGTTTCCTTTCGAATTTGTAGCAGAGGCTAATGAATCAGCTCATTCAATTCTTTATTGACATTCCTCTCTTTGATGCTTCTTCATATTTTCCACTTGCTATCACATCTTGGCAGGTTGCAGTTTCGAACAGTATCGTCAAATTTTCATAGAACAAGGAGATGCCTTGTTCTGTCAAAATTTGACCAAAGCATAACACCGGTAAGTCGGAAAAATAACAACAGAAATTGTTCAATCTAAGTCGGTTCCCAACCGAGGAATTCTAGGTTATGCCAGTTGATTATTTTATTGAAGAACCCAACTATTAAATGTATCTCTATATTCATCACTAGAAATTACTCGTTTTAGTTTTCATGTATATTTTCATCCAATTTACACTTAACTCACTTTTTATGTTTACTTGAAACGTTGTAGATTGCTTTCATGCCCAATAATATTTGGAATCTTTTCTGTCTGTTTATATTTGCGACATCAGCTTCAAACATTTCCTTGCTCTTCGGTCCACTTTTATTGCTTACTACCCTTTTAAAGTTTCGCTAATATCCATTTTGGTGAGATTCGTACAGATCTTTTCCTAGCCAATGCATTCGTTTTCTTTTTTGATTGTTCTTTGCAATTTCCAATATTGTGTTGGATTAGGAAGTCTTGCAGTTGTAACCAGTAAAGGAAAATAACTACTCAAAATTCAAAGTCGTGAAGAAAGCAACGGGAAAACATTCCTCTATATTTCCCTACCACGTCATGTCAATATATTGGCAAAACAAAATAATTTACGGAGAGCAATGATCGCCAAGATATTTTCAAGTTCTGCATTACTATAATTAACTGAGACAGTGAGCTAGCTCAAAATCATATTTTTGAGCATCCCAGGTTTCGACAGAGAGTGTATATATATATATATATATATATATATATATATATATATATATATTATATGCGCAGTATTTAGTGGAAAGCGCTCAATATTATTGATAGAGTTAACATATTCAGTTATATAAACCAGTTTGTCTGATGATCGCAAACGCGTGAAACCCAGGGTCACAAACTCACATCCACACAACTGGATATATATATATATATATATATATATATATATATATATATATATATATATATATATATATATATATGTATATATATATATATATATATATATATATATATATATATTCATGTTTCTTGTGGCTAGTGTCATTGTGAGTTGGGAAATATTTAAAGAATTTCTGGTGTATTTAATGAGAGATGATGTAGATTAGTGAGCGTAACTGGAAGACGATAAAATATACTGAATTACATTAAAAAAAGAAAGGTAGAGAATTTAGAAAGAACAAATGACATTCCATGACTGAGTAGAAGGAGACATTATTGGACTATAATTTTTTATAATTTTTTAGTGTAAATAGTTTACTTCATTGAAAGCTTTCCGTTATGCATTAGTAGGATGCTTGATGAATGTTGAATTAGTAGACATTGCAGTCAGACAAAAGCCACCATTATTAAATAGGTAGGAATGGAAATTCGACAACTGATAGTAAACTGATGTCTCTTTTTGGAGTGGTGCGCAATAGGACAATAGTCGTCATGTGACTTGCTCAACAGTCGGTAAGTCATTCAGTCCATTAGATATATTGACTTCATCGATTGAATGAAGCAGGTCTTCTTTGCTTTGTGCTACTTACACTATTCGGCTAAAAATTATCCATACTTCTCTGACTTAAGTGTTTTAGACTGTTGGACATTTGGGGGCAGAGAACACTATAAATTTCCGCCTTTTATATTTAAATATATTTACACAGATTTATTTTTCTATGTGCCGCGTTCGTTCAACAATAGGTGCTTATCATTTTCCAAAGTTTTTTTTATCCTTTGTGGCCCTTAACAGTTTTTCTAATTTTTTTTTGCTAAGATTCCCACCACCTCTTCCACTCAAGCTTGTCAGGTAGGTGGTTTACTGCCTTCCACTATCTCTCTTCTGAGATATAATTTTTCCAAACAATCTTTATGTGCCTAAGGAATTTCTCTTCCTGATTTTTTAAAATCATTTTTACGAGGAAATAGCTTACAGGCTATGTTCATGGAATTCTCAGCATTCTTCTGTAGATCCACATTTCTGCTGCCTCCAATTTTGTTCTCATCCGTATGGAGATTGTCCAGTATTCACCGTTTTATGAGAGGATGGATATCATATAACAATTCAGCACTCTTTATTTCTAACGAATATTTTTGTGTGTTTCTCAGCACTTTGTTTAGCTTTTGGAATGCCTATTTCGCTAATCCAATGTGTGTTTGGCTTTCAGTATCACATTTTCCATCCTCTGTTAAAACACTACCCAGATATCTAAATGTCTGTGCCTACTTGATGTTGACCTCACCAGTTTATAAGTTGCATTTTTGGTTTTTCCTCCTGCTGATGGCCAGATTTTCTTTATTCTTGAAGTTGATGGTTAGGCCTTTTTCTTGCTTTCTTCTTCTATCCTATCTAGGAGATCCTGTAGTTTTCTTTCCGAGTCTGTCATCAACACAGTGCCATCTGCATATCTTATATTGTTCAGATTATGCCCACTGATAATAAATCCTAGTAGGGTCTTAAGTTCCCTTATGATAGCCACGCAGTAGAAATTGAATAAATCTAGGTAGAAGACACACCCCTTTCTATTTTTGTGTAGCTACTGAATTTATATAGAATTTATATAGAATTATATATTATTATATATATTAATTATATATATATATTATTTTGCTCCTAGTATAAGTTCACGATTATTCTAACATTCATCCCATATCAATCAAGTTTTTCAAACACATCCATCTGCCATACCTTATTCAAATGGTTTTGCATTAAAAAGATTAATTGCTGCTGGTCGGCGGGTGATCGCTGCCGGTCGGCTAGTGATCGCTGCTCGTCGTTGTGTATGGTTGCTGGCGTTGCAATGTTGTTGGGCCAGAAGTATATATATATATATATATATATATATATATATATATATATATATATATATATATATATATATATATATATAGAGAGAGAGAGAGAGAGAGAGAGAGAGAGAGAGAGTTCCAACTAGCATCCAGTTGTCAGACGAAAAAAATGGGAGCGTGTAGGGATCATGATGGAAAGGTCAAGGTTGAAAAATACCCTGTTCTCTCTAATTGAATACGATTAATTATCCAGAAAGGGAGCCTTATCGCAGCCGCTTTCGGCTGCTCACTAAAGCGGTAGAGAACAGGGCATTTTTCAACCTTGACCTTTCCATCATGATCCCTACACGCTTGTAATTTCGTTTGGAGATGAACTAATTACCTTTTTTGTTCACTGTTGTTACGAACCTAATCGTAATACACCTCCAAGCGTTTTTACACCGTAAGTTTCGCATAGAAATCTCCACTCATTTTTTGACATTTTAGTAATGCCATTTTTTGTCGTGAGGCACTCCGAACTTAACACAGGGACTCCTCGCCAAATTCGTGATCGGGTACTGACCGGTCGGCTCTGACTCGGTCGGTGCACAGGCTCCTGGCCTTGAGGCCAGGAGGCCGCCCCCGGGCTGTGTATTAAGTTACGCTCCCATTTTTTTTCGTCTGCTAGTTGGAACTCTCTCTCTATACTTCTGACTCTCGGCATGCCACTCCTACTGGCTGCCCGAACGTCGTCCGCAACCTTTCCCGTACACACTATTGTTAGTAATTATTACGGGAGGTTTCGATTGGACTCGACCCGGCAGACCCGCGACGCCAGCAACCATCTGCGACGACCAGCAGCGATCACCCGCCGACCAGAAACAATAACCAGACCAGCCGACCAACAGCGCTAACCAAACCAGACGACCAGCAAAGCCACCTGCGACGACAAACCAACCTTTCCCGTACACTATTGTTAGTAATTATTTACGGAAGGTTTTTCGACACTCACTTCGACTCCAACCGTCGACACGACCGGAGCAACCGCAATCATCAACCTCCAACCGTCGACACGACCGGAGCAACCGCAATCATCAACCTCCAACCGTCGACACGAACGGAGCAGCCACACAACAACCCTCAACCGGAGAGTCCGCATCTGCAACGCCGAACCAATATATACACTACTTTTCTCCTTCAGTTAATAAACCCAGCGTAATTCATACACATCTCCGTTCTGTTGTCCATATTGTTTCACCTGGTCAGATCACAAAGTAAAACAGTGGCGAGCTCCTTGTGACATCGTCATTTTACGACACGGGGGCGCGATGGCCCGAGCGCCCCCCTCCAGGGTGTCCGCTACAAAATCATACTATTAACAACATTCCTTGTCAGCACAATCGCAAATTTTTCAGCTTCCTTAGATATATGCGTAGATATATTTAGAATTACTTAAGTAATGTTTCTGCTCATGAAAAACTAATAAAAACATTATTCTCAAAAGTGCAAAATATTTTTAGATTTTCTATTTTCTAAAATTGCTTATATTTTGTTCTAAAATCATTCAAAATTACGTTCGAAAGGGATTTGTGAGAGTGAAAGAAACAGAAAGGACAATAAAAGAACAGGATCCAATGATACATAAAATGACGATTATCATTGCATTTAAATTTTTGAAAATCACAGTTGACAGAAAAGCTGGAAGAGTGTTCTACAAGCGAAAAAGTGCGAGAGAAGAAACTATTAGCATAGCACTTATGGTTATAACTATCAATTTCCACAGTGAAATTATGAGACCTAACTGCTAATCTAGTCTTCTTCTCTGTGCCGTGTCTTCTCAGAGCATAGGTGACCATGGCTGTCCACAATTTCCTATCCTTTGCAGCACTTAGCAATGTTTGTCATTTTGCTATTTCCCCTAATCCTTTTACACAAGTTCATTAAATAGGTTATTTTCTGCTTTCATCTATTCATCTTGTCTTCAAAATGCCGTGTGAGTATTCAATTTTCCACGCCTTCTTTCTTCATTATTTACCTAAGAAATTTAATTTATCTCTTTCTGATACTAAGTATAACTGTCCTTTGTGTTTCACTTTCACATGTTCAGTCCATGGGATTCTCGACAACCTCCGGTAGAACCACATTTTTGTTGCTTCCAGTCTCTTTTTCATCCGTGAGTAGATTGTCCAGTATTCACTGCCATATAGAAGCAGGCCTTCTATAACACTTCAGTATGCTTTTCTTTTTTCTAACGAAATTTTTCTGTTTCTTAATACTTTTCTTAATTTTGGGAAGGTAACTTTCACTATTCCAATGTACCTTTAATTTTTGTGTCGCATTTTTCGTCCTATGTTAAAACACTCCCTAGATATTTAAATTTTTGTTCTTGATGAATTTTGTTTTCTCCAATTCGGAGTGCGTATCTTGAGATGTTACTTTTGCTGACAACCTTTACATTCTCTCTTCTTAAAATTGATGGTTAATCCTTTCTTCCCGCTTTCCTTCCCTAAATTCTGTGCGAGTTCTAGTAGTTTCCTTTCTCTGTCTGCTATCAACACTGTATCATCTGTATATTTTATGTTGTTAAGATTGTGGCCGCCAGTAATGGAGCTTGGTAAGCTTTCTAATTTTATCAGAATCGCCTCACTTTATAGGTTGAGAAAGTCCGGTGAGAAGATACATCCTTGTCTTACACATCTTTCTATATAAGATATAATGTTTTATCACGTGGCTCATTAGGCTGATTGGTATTCGTTTGTACCTAGCTTCTTGAGTAATGTTATGAAAATGGATTTAATTAGATCTTTCGTCGTATATATCATTTAAACTGTCTGTAAATTTGTCAATGCCGAAATCATCTAAGAGTACTAACATATACATTACAATTTAACAATTTGGCCAGTGCTGATTTCAATTCGGACTTTAGTACTGCACTTAAATTAGTGAAGAAAAGGAAATCTCATCAGAACATTTACCGTGAAAATATTTATAGAAAGGGCAGAAGGAAGCGACGTTACGGTGCTGGGGAAAGTGACTTCATGTATTTATAGTATGACCGTCGCTATGCATTATGTTTCATTATTTACAAAGTAACTGTCTTGTGTTCGCTCCATGAATTTTGTATATTGCCTTGTATACATATTTATTGTATTAATTTCCGAAGATATTTATTATAACCTGTTGTTCAAGAGATTATTGCATTGTTTTTATACAGAATTATTAACAGTGTTTCATGCATTATTTCATTTTTCTCTTTTATTTTATCTGTTAATAAAACTGCTGTTTATACGCGTGTCATCTATATTATTTGAGAATAATCAAAGATCTATGATGCATAGTGAACTTAGTCAAAATATCCAAATTAAGCGTTGAAAGTAATTTGCATTAGTTTGTTTTGCTTGTGGTTTTCACATACATGAAAAAATTGTGACAGGCAGAATATTTTATAAGGTAGGGCAAACTAAATGACCTCCTACTAACCGCAATAAAGGCTGGTTCCATCCAAAGCAGGTGATGGTATTTATATGTGGGACTGGAAGTGATCGCTCTACTACTGGATAAACCAAACGAGTTAATCAAACGAAAACAGCTTTCAGTTCAACCAATTGAAAGCAGTAATCGACGAAAAGCGGCCTGAATAGAGTTAAAGAGAATAATATTCTATCAGGTTAATACTAGCTCGCACATTCTTTGTTGACGAGGCGGAAATTATTATAGCATAGCAGGACTGTTTTTACTCATACTCTGTATTCCGCAGATACTGTTTCCTCGGGTCACCATTCCGCTCTTTGCAGAAATCTCTTAATGAAAAAAAACAAACAAAAAAACAAACAATTCCTTGCCGAATACAAAAGGTATCTAGAATAGTTTTTTTCCGGGAAAAATGAAAGTTTCTTAGAGGATAGAACCATGAAGTTGCTTGATGGAAAATGACGGAACAAGGCAGTAAATATAGTGTTCAGCAAGCATAATATATAAAAAATAAAACGTCTGATTTATATCTTACTAAATCAGGTAAACAGTTTAGTCAATTCGGTAATATAATCGAGGAAAGTAAGTTTAAATATCTTCGATGCAATTGATTCAATAGATAATTGACTGTTAAATACTACGGTGGCCATTAAGTCACTTTATTAAACACGGCTTCGTCTCGAATAAAACCACACCACATCAGAAAAGAAATACTCCTCATGAAATACTGATTAAAACATAAATTCAATGGATAGAAGAATGGAAAGTATTTAAATTTTAATAGATTTAACGTTGCAAAGTTAAAACATGTGAATTCTCGTATGTACTTTGAGGTTTTTAGAAACTCTATTGATATTTTTGAAATTATCTTAGTGTAAAAAATTAATCGATATTAATTTGAAGTTTCTAATTCCATATTCATGAGAAAAAGTTTTTGAAATATTTGATGAAAAATATTGATTTTATTAGTTTATTGGTTACACCCATTAAATTAACGCAAAATTTGACCGGTAGATATGTGCACATTGTAATTGACTTATGCACATCAAAATTAATTGGTGTGAAATTAATTTTACAAATGTCAGCATTGACAATAAACACAAAGAAGTGATAGGAAAGAAGGAAAAGTGCAAGATTTGATGATCATGTATCAATTTAGAACCGAAGCTCTGTCGTCAGAGATTTAAAATACAAGTTAGAAACACAGAATAAACAGAGATTACTGTGAAGAGAAAAAAAGATCTGCATTGCAGCTTTCGCCGGCTAAAAGGTCAAAAAGTGAATACAAAACATCGAAGACAATTATATATTGGAAGGCGACATTGCCTAACTCTACAGATTCCATTCAGAGACTCAATTATTTTTATTCTCTTATTAAGGAGTTTGTAGTTTGAGAGAAAGAGATAGTGTGTGTGTGTGTGTGTGTGTGTGTGTGTGTGTGTGTGTGTGTGTGTGTGTGTGTGAGAGAGAGAGAGAGAGTAACGTGAAGTAAAAGGAAAAAAATAAGGATGTAAAAAATGCGGGAGTGTTAATGACCAAGGGAAAGTGATGCTATGCAGGAGACGATAGTGTAGTATTCAATAGAAATATACACAAATTTATTCTGCGAATAAAGTCGAATGATCAGGTTCATTAAGACATTTGATGAGGCGTCATACATTCTCAATCAATTTACTAGTGTTACTGTTTACAGTTAGTATTATTTATAGTAAATGATAATTACCACAATCACCCACCTGTGTGATAATGATTTTACTCAGTTATACACGCCAACATATCGTTCTCACGAGTTGCCATTACCAACATTATTCGATTGTATTTCCAAACATAATAAAAAGCCACCGTAAGTTTTATGACAGCAAAACGAAGTAATATGGAAAAACATATACATATTATCTTGAAATAACGCTTCATATGAAAAAGATTATTTGTAACACAGATTTAAAATACAACTGAATAGCATATAATAACCTATAATATGTAATGTTTTGTGATGTCAACGAACACTCGTTGCCACTTTTGGGATGTAAACAAATACTCGTTGTTACTTTCGTTGTAATCGCAGATACAACTATAATACGCCGTTGAACAATACTGGAGTCAGACGCCTTCGAACAACACTTGCACTAATAGTACTTGCTCGATAATACTCGCTCGAATAGTAATCCGTATTGATTCGAATAGAGAATAGTGTAGAGAAAAGAATAGAGAATAGCGGACCGAATAGTAATAGAGGATAGAGTAGAAATGCGATCAAGTAGACGTCACGCAACTTTCTACTTATGCGTTTCTCCCATGGTCATGTACTCTGCTTAATTCAATAATGGGATCGCCTGTGTTTGCTCACTGGCGATCTATGTTCAAACTTAAGTGTCGGCAGCAACACTTTATTCTTATATAACACCCCCCCTTTGAGATGACATCCTCTGGAGTCTATATTTCTTCAGCTTCGGTTCAATATTCAAATGTTCCGTTGCTGTTCACTAATTTCTGGTGGCGTGGTTACGTCAGATATGTCATACCATATTTCCATCTGTACCTCTTTTTGTGGACGTACTAAATCAATGAATCTTCGTTTTAACTGATTAAAGTGTTGCTTATGTTCCCAACTTTGTCCTTGTACTATGTATGTCATTTTTCCGATCCGTTTTTTAATAACGTCGTCTTCCCAGAATTCCTTTCCACGTTGGTACATTTTAAAAACACTTTATCACCAGGTTTAAAATATTTATATTATTTTGATTCCTTGATGGTCTCGTCTTCCATTCTGGTAGTAATTTGTTAAATACGAACTTAATCTTCCTGGCGAAAATCAACTCTGCTGGCGACATTCCAGATACAGTGTTCGGGTTTGGTGTTATTCTGTAAATACTCAGAAATTTTTGTAGCATTATTTCATCTGACTCCTCTCCCTCCGACTTTTCTTAGTGTCGTTTTAAACGTATCGACAAATCATTCCGCTTCTCCGTTTGATCTTGGGTGATAAGGGGGAGTTGTAATATGAATTGCAAAAAATGATTTGCAAAAAAACTTCTAAAAATTGAGTCCCGTTATCTGAAACGATAGAGTCAGGAACACCGAACTTTGCAAAAATCTCATGTAGGAAATTTATTGTTACCGCGGTAGTTGGTCTTCTACATTTGAATATTTCTGGCTATTTAGTGTAACTATCGACTACCATTAGATAGTATGCTCCGTTTAACGGTCCTGCGGAGTCGTTATGCATTCTGGACCATGGCATATCGGTTTTTGGCCAAGGTTGAATTTTGATAGGCGGTGGCTTCGCTGCCAGAACACAACCTCTGCATAATTTCATTAAATTTTCGATATCTTGATCCATTTTTGGCCAGTAAGTATAACACCTCATTAAGGAAATTAATTCTAGAAATTCCTGGATGTCCTATGTAAAATTCCTTTAGCATACAGGGGGTTTATCGTCTTTTTTTCCTGTTCTGTTAGGATTTGAAAAATGTTTGCAGTTTTTTCTCTTAGATGGTCGGACACTATGAATTTGTGAATTGTCTTTTTCCTCAATACTTGTGGTATCGAGTTTCAAATTCACAATACGTTAACATTCTTCCGCTATTTTCTGGGGAGTTAATTTGGAATCCATTTCTAATTCAGCAAGTATCCTGGATCTTATCTCCCCGTCCTAATTAGAAGTTAAACTCTGTACGAATATCAGACAAATCAGGAGTTAATTCATTTAACTTGAACTTTTCACATTCTCGATTCACGACTCTTGCATTAGTGACAAAATCTTCATCGCCGGACTTTAATAAGTTAAGACATTAAATAATGAGCTTCTATCACTAAAATCTTTTGATAGTATTAGAACAGTTTCATCAAAATTTAACTCTCCTGTTTTTTTTTTGTTTTTTTTTGCAAAATATAATTCAAATATTTTTCATGTTCCGCAGGGGACAATTTCCTTAATTATAAACAAACTTTTTTCATCAATCCAATGTGAACAATCCCTTTTGAAAATCCCATTCTATCTTCCATAATAAGCTGGAAAAGTTATCCCTTCATCTGGATTGTATACAAATTCACTGATTGAATTAGCATCTGCATCTGGAGTGAAAGAATCTGAAGTTTTTCCTTCCATTGTTTTGGCAAACAACTCAAAAAAATAAATCCACGGCGCCTGTAGTGGACCTACCTGCGACAGGGACCGGTGAGGACAATCCCTCGGTTGGGTCCTCGCCCACATTCCCCACCAAAACTGACGCCTTCCGCAAGTGTGGATAAGGAGAAGGATGAAGGAGAATGGTGTGTCGTGAGTAGGAGCAGAGGGAAGAACCGAACAGCGGAGCCTCAGTCCCAGCATGACCCCAAGTATAACAGCACCTACAGTCCCATGACCTCTAACATTTCTAAGGGCGACGCCCCGGCGTCGTACGAAAAAACAGCATTTGATGTACAAAAATTAAATGAACCAAGCTGGCAAAGATATTGGACTTAAGAAAGTTAAAGAATGAGTTGCATGAAAAGCGGCTAAAACAAGTCACTGGGAGCACCGCGCCCCTCATCCTCTGCTCCGTCTTCCCCATCAACAAAAAAATCATTTGTCAAACCACCTCTGCCCAAATCACAGACAAACACACCATTAAAGCAATTAACTGTAAGTGACATTCCATTACCTCAACCTTCCCCTTTTAAAATCACTTCTGGCCATACACCCACGTACGCACCAAATAACACACCTACGCCTACTCCTTCACAATCACCACAAAAAAGAGAAATAGAAGTCCGAAGCACAAGTCACATCGGAAAAAAGAAAGAAAAAGATCAAACCGCCATATCTTTCAGGGGAAGACGTCTGCCGCGTATCATGGGAAAAAGCGGAGAGGATTTTTGGGCAGACGAGAAACCCCAAACCTTTAAAAGTACTGTGGAACTTTCGGCACAGTAATGGGAAAGATGTCCGAGATGAAGAAACATTGCACAGGGAGGCTCCCCGTTTTTGTTCACCCATCCCAGTATAGTGCCCTAAAGTTAACATATCCAGGGGACATTGGCGGCCTGTTTCATGATGATACCGATGAGATTGATATGGCCACTGGCTCAATGGTAGGGGCCATCGGTGTCCTAACCCCGGCCATGTTCAATGCAGGAGAGCAATCCTAATCGGTTTCATTATGGCTCTATGGTTAGTAAGTGTGAATGCCCGAGGCCTGAGGTCTGAATTCCGAGGCTCTCTCGTGACTTTCAGTGCCTCAGTGTGAATGTTTGTTGTGTACAGGAGACCTGATTTTCTACTCATGACTATGAGGGAATTATGTCTATTCAGCATGTTTTGATGGTCGCTCGAGAGGTGTCTCTTGGCTGGTGAGCAAGTCTTTGAAGGCTGCGTGCTTTGTGTGCTGTATAAATGATAAGGCTCTTCGTCTTCGCCCAATGAACATTCTGAGCGGCCTGCTTTGTTTCGGTAGATCGAGCCGTTTTTGACAACATCTCGTCGGGTATAGTTTTACCGGGGGATTGCAATGCCGTCCTTGACCCCGACATAGATTGTACAGGGCCAAATTTGGGTACTAACAACCGGGACGTTAAAACAATTCGAGACTTTATCGATACATTAGATCTTTCCGATAAGTACTGGAAGAAGCACCCTTAGGAGGTAGTATGGATTTGGACAAATAGTGGCGGCTCGGCTGCTGGGGTGCGTTCTAGCTATCTCGATCGAGTCTTAGTCAGGAGAGTCGATGTAGGGCTCTTAGGGTGTCCAAGTTTCCATTACATTGTTTATTCGGATCATAGGCTTGTCCGGGTCCGTGTAAACTTAGATAAGCCTAAGGTGAGGATGGCTGGCGACTGGAAATTAAACTCATCATTATTTGGTGAGCAAGATTTCCAGGACCAGCTGTTACTAATGATACAGAGGGAATTGACGGGGTCTGTGGTTGGGAATGCCTGGTGGGATAATTTAAAATTAGAACGTTTGCTGCTGATTTTAGTCATCGATTCAATCTAGATAGATTAGCGGCGCAAACGGCTTGTGAGGAAAAAGTAAATCGGGCAGTTAAATCCCGTGATAATGGGAAAATAGCCTTAGCTAAGGCAGAGTTGGGCCCCTTGCTTATCAAGAAGGATCAACCTCTGGTAGTTAGGGCAAGGTTAAAAAGAATGGCCGCTGTATTGCGTGTAGGGGAGTCTCGGCGACATATCGCGTGCGTCACATTGCTGGATAAGCGGACCGTGACTACAAACGCGAGCATATGTGCGTCTTTTCGTGATTACTTTCAGGAACTTTTCGACAGGGAGCCCGGCCTGAGCACTGCTCAGTTCGACGCCTATTTAGTCGACTTTCCCTGCCTTGAAGCAACTGAAGCGGCTGGGTGTGAGGGTCCCATCACAGAGTCGGAAAATGGGAAGCGCTGAAGCAGGTTGGCCTGGATAAATATCCGAGATTAGATGGTCTTCCCTACGAAGTTTACTTGAGGCACACGCCCGTTTTTGTTCCTTTGTTGGAACTGATTCACAACAACTGGATGAAGCAAAGGTCTATACCTCAACGCTTCACCAGGGGTGTGATCAAGTTGCTGCGCAAGGACAAGAACGGTGGGGATGGGTTAGGTAACTTTCGCCCTTTAACCATGTTAAATACAGAGTTAAAGATCTTAGCTAACCGTTTGCAGGTTGTCCTCTCTAATCTGATGGGCTCCGAACAGACGTGGGAGGCTGTGAAGGGCAGAAGTATTCAGATCAACCTTCATATGGTCCGCTTGATCATCGAGCAATTCGACAGTGAAGCCGCGATTTCGGGCCATACTTTCGCACCTGGACCCGACTTCTGTATGCGACTCCCGGTGCGCTGGTGGAAGTGAATGGGGTACGATTGGAACCTTTCGTATTGTCTCATTCCATTCGGCAAGGTTGTCCGCTTTCGCCTTTGCTTTACGATCTTCCTTCGCAAGTTAAAGACGAATCCGGTCCTACGCGGAATTTACCTACCTGTGGTACCTCGGGAGATCTGTTGCCTCCACCCTTCTGAAGGCGGTCTGGGTATGTCTAGCATTGAGATTCATCAATACATGCTTCGCATCGCGTTCGTAAATCGAAAGGGTTGCAAATCGGATGAAGAGGGTGCCTTCTGGAAGTCAAGATTAGGACAGAAAAGCGGCGGTTCACTTCATAAGAATTTGGCAAAAGTGGGTGAATATTGCGCGTTTGTGTCGAATGAAAGGAGTGGTACGAATGACTTGGAGTGGCACTTTGATATTGTATTGTTCGAAGGCGTTACTATTATTGTATCTGTGATTTATAAAGTCTCTCCTACAAACGGGCATTAAAAAAGTAATCCTCTATATCGAGTGACACTTGGGCCTTTTATCAGGTGAACAATACCAAAAAAGCTATTGCAGTTATTGTTTCTCTTAAAACTTCCTATTTCCTCATGTTTTGTCCAACGTATTCTCAGATTTCGTGATTAGAGCGACATCGCTGTCGTTGTAAGTCACTTCTTCCTCTCTGACGTGATCTTTGATTTTCTTTTTTTATGACAACCATGTATTGTATCATCTTTAGTTAATGATTAATCCTTCTGCCTGGCTTTCCTTTATTATCTTCTTCTGTAAGAAGTGATTTCAGTTTCCTTTCTCAGTCTGCTATCAACACACTGTCATCTATATATCTTATGTTATGTCCGCTAATAATAAATCCTGATAGATCTTGATGCTCTTTGACAATTGTCTTGCTTTGTAAGTGAAATAAATCTGGTAAGAAAACACTTCCTTGTCTTACTCCTTTTTCTATTTTTCATATATATTCGCTAAACACCATTTCTCTTCACATGCAAGCTATTTGTTACCAGTAGATATATCAAATATCTTTCTCGTTTAATTTAAATATTTCTAGTATTTCATGTAACTTTTCATATAATAGTCTATCAAATGGCTTTGCGCAAACTTAAAATTCTGTATCAGTCTTTCTACATTCGTATAGATCGGTTTAACAGCATTCTGATCATTTAACGAAGCAACACTGTTATTAGCCTATTTTCAGTCTATTCCAAGTTCTATTCATTATGAGTTTAGTTATGTGGCTCGTCAAGCTGATTGACGGATTTCACATTGAACCACCTATTTTCTTTGGCAGATTATGAAGTCTTTCGGTATTTCTCATCATTAATTTGGTAAACATATCAATCTCAAAATCGACTAAGGCTGACAGTATCCATTTTACAATCATATCTAATCCTGTTGCTTTGTTTCTCATCTCTTAATCACATTTTAATACTACGGATACTTTCATGTTTTTATCTATTATAGGTTCATCTCTTGCTGTTATGGAAAAGTTCTTCGATTTATTCGTTCCATCTTCAAAATATCTTTTTCTATTATGATTGCTTCCTTTTTAGATGCATTCTGGAGAAGGGCGCATTTTCTGTTTTGTTTTTTAAATGCCTTTTTATGTTTGCCTGTTGTGTATTTATGTTCCTTTGTTTATCTATCTTTTCACACTTCTCGTTAAGTCATACATTTTTGCTTGCTTACATTTATTTTTAATCGTTTTGCTTAACATTTTCTATTCTGTGCTATTAGTTGTCATTATCTCGTTTTCATGCACATCTTTTCCTCTTGTCTGTCTTCCTTTAGTATAACCTCTCTTGTTGTTTCCAATTGTGTTTCGCTTATGGTGTTCTACTTTGAGTTTCTTTTGTAAAGTTTTATATTTGGTCTTAATTTCACCTGCATATCTTTGCAAAAATGAGTTGTTTTTTTTTTGTATTGTAGTTTATAGGTTGCTTTAATTTTCTTTAATTTTTTGATTTTATCCCGAGTTTTCTCACACAGTCGGCGACTGGGTATTTATTAGAGTGTAGAAGTACATGTCTAAATAGTCTGTTGATAATTAGGTCACCTGTCTAGTTCATTATATATGCTCCTAGGTTTTTCCAAATGCACAAATATATTTGAATTTCTTCAAACCAAGTGTGGTTTACTAATTGGTCTCGCGCTGTGCACTTGTGAACTTATTGTACTTATCAAGTTATCGAAATTATTGCAAAATTAAAAAAATGAAGCGAAACACAAAAAAATAATCCAATACCCAGTGATCGTCATTGCGCAAGTATACAATTATTTAAGGTAATTCAATTAAAAAAAAGCTTTCAGGAAGAAATTGCTTATCTACAAGTTCTGGATCTTGTTAAAAATGTAAATTTGTTCTTGGATCTTAAAGGATAATAAAAAACAAATGGTAGGATAGCCTATGTAAGTGTTCTACTTGCTAATTATCGTCCATTAACAAAATTAGTTATTAACGATTGTCATGTCAACACCTAGATATTAATCAAATTGTCATTCAAAAACCAATGAACATCAACTTAACTATATTAAGATTTGGGAGCTATACAAACTGTAAAGACGTAATGTCAAAATGCTTCATGTGCATTCCACCAAAAACAAATAAAAAACAACAATTTAGTAAAATTTCTAACTACCAAGTTATTTTCTAACTACCAAGTTATTTTTATCAAGCCTTTCAAAAAGCAGGGTCCGTACTGGGAATGTATGGGAAAACATAATAAAAGATTAAAATGTCTTACTTGCTTTAATATAATGGCAATACATATCAAGGATATTGTTGAAGATATGAATACTGCTTTATTTGTCCAAGCATAATTATGATTCCCTAAAATATATGGAATATATTATTGCATATATAGCGACAATACCATGTATTTTAATATTGTAATGTAGTGCCTCGTATACTATCTGGTAACTCTGAATAAGCATGGAAGTTACAAAATTATACATATTAACTTTCTCAAAATATTTTGAGATATTCAACTTGCTTTTTGACATATTAAATGCTGTTAGCACAATACCTTTAACATATATAACCCCAATGTTTTACATTGTAATGGTGGATTTGTTGTAAGGACACACTTGTTGTTCAGGTATTATAGACACTAATTTTCCTTGGAAAAGGAAACAATATTTATAAGTCCTGGACAACAACTGAGTCCTCTTTTTCATGTAAAGAAATTTTCCTGTTACTTCGCTTACCTTTTCCTAGAAAATTTTTGCTATTCCAGTGCATCTTCAGATTTCGATTATTTTGTCTTCAATGATCTGAATTATTTTAAACAAAGACACAAAAAGACCCAAGGATTTGTTTACGTTGATCGCCCAAGAACACAATTATCTTCACAGAAAGATACCTAGGAAGATTTTAAGCATACAAAGGAAATAGCATACTGTTAATTAGCAAGATCACCTATATTAGGTATAACAATTCAAATTGTGTGTGTGTGTGTGGGGGGGGGGGTTATAAAAGGACGGACTCCCCAGACACAGGACAGACGGGAAAATCGCTTCGTCAAGAAACATAATCGCATATCGGTGGCCTACACGAACACACAGACACACGCATGACAGAAATATTGAGGAAGGGTTGACTGGCTGGTAATTACTTTAGCGGTTGTAACTACAATTTCCTGAATCACCACCCTGCAGTATAGAACTTGGTTTTGCATTAGATAATAGAGACATTTTATTTAAGTAGCTTTCTCTATATTCTTTATATTCAATAAACCTGTTGTTAGAGTTACCAACAGTGTTATGCATTTTATTGAAGGAGTTCTTATGGCAGTTTGATCGGTGCTGTACTGGGACATAAAGTGAGAAAAGTTACCATGGCCACAGGTAGGAACTACACAATCTTGTCTGTTGTTTACAACGTATATAGAGGAATTAGCAATAGACTTCGCCGTCAATCCCCAAACCGTAAGATTTTGGGAAACTCGAATCAACCTTTTCGAAACGACACGCCGACTCCAACCGCGGAGGGAAAATGAAGTTGGATGACCTGCAAGGTCGGTATTACTAAAAAAAAAAATTAGAAAGAAAGAAGCTGGGTGAGTGTGATAGGTGTTTTATTAGACGTGTCAGCGGTAGTGGGTTACATATGTGCCCACTATTAAAATTGTGTCATGGGCATATCTAATGATGCTATGATTGTGGCCACAATAATGTATCATAGTAGGACTTTTAATTCTCTCAGGAACAAATAATTTAAAAGAAATTTAGATACTTGTATAAAATTATATAAGAAAATTATATACTTATAGAGAATTCTTTACGATATGATGAATATTTCCAGGGAACAATCATTTGATTTTCGTTAATTATCAGTTTGAGAACACATGGAAATCACTGCTATTCGATGGCACAGATAAAATAAAATTTTAGTAACCCCAGGTTTCAGAGTTATATTTTGAGTCGCATTTATCAACTAATGTTTTGTGACTTTGATTACGCACAAAAGACAAATTTCTTACATACATACACAAGCACGCACGTACACTTATGTGCTTATTTTATTCACGATATTTGAATTACTCTGACAGCACACTGGGAAAAGCTAGAAGACGATCGCAGCGTCTGTTCATGGAGGAGTCACGAAGGTTGGGAAAATACGAAACAAACTGAAGTGGTCGAAGGGAGGGAGGGAGGGAGAGAGAGAGAGAGAGAGTGGAAGAGAGAGTCATGCAAGGATTGGTCTGTTAAGCCACTCTAAACGCTGCTTGAAAAGGGCAATATTTGACCAAAAAGAGCGCTACCATTATTTTACGAGATAAATGGATGCCTACTTCTACTACTACTACTACTACTACTACTACTACTACTACTACTACACTATGATAAAAGACGTGTTTTGTTTAACTATTGACTATGTATTAGGACATGTATTTTTGCCCCATTCGTTTAAAAACTTGTAATTAGTTTCAAAGAAAAATATTTCTTTTGAAATTTGCATGATATATTATATGGTTATGATCGACGTGGTGAGTTTGTTCACCAAGCCACCACAGAGGAGGCACTTTCCATAGTCAGGAACAGACTGGCCTCGGACACCTCCATAGGAGAACGGACCAGTATACCAATAGAAAACTTGATGGAGATGCTGACTTTCTGTACACAAACAACACACTTCGGAATGGGACAGGATAAAGTCTTAGATTTAGGCTCGGCTCGTTATTACTAGCAATGGCAAACATATATATGGAATACTTCGAAGAAATGGCATTAGAATCCACATCACTAATTCCAGCTCTATGGCAGAGATACGTAGATGACACCTTCATACTCTGGCCAAAACAGGAAGAGGTCCAGCTACTACTGGACTATGTGAACTCAATAAGATCATCGATACAGTTCGCGATGAAATGACAACAAACTAGCATTCCTGGATGTACTAATATCTCGAACAGAGCATGTGTTCAAGGCATCCGTATACCGAAAGCCAACATTCAACTTCAATTGCCATTACCCATACAGTGTAAAGAAAGACATCGAGCAAAAGTCAAAAGTGGCGACCCAGAGACATATGAACAGGAAACGTAACAATTACCCGGAGTACATGGTAGCAGCTCCGACAAACAGGGATAGAAGGATACTAGAGGGTAACAACACTTAGAAAACAGCTTCGGTCTGCCTACTCTACGTGAAGGGATTATCGGAGAAAATACAAATGATCTGTGGTTCATATAACATCAGGACTACTTTCAAAAGTGGTTCAACACTTCGCAGGCCCCTCTTCGAGTAAGACCTCTCCATAAAGAAGAACATGACTAAGGACTGTGTGTACAGCATCCCGTACAGCTGTGGTAAGAAATATAAAGAAGAAACAGGCCGTTCCCTTACGATAAAGATGCAAGGGCATTGTAAGCACGAGGGGAAATAGAAAAATCAGGCGTAACTGACCACGACAACTAAATATGAAATTAATTTAAGAACATATTCTAATTTATATTCTTAGTTCTATTGCTAAAAATTCATAACAGTCCAGTTTTTGCATCGCTAAATGCAGTTCATTAAATCCAAGTGAATTGAAAGACTATCTCTTGAAGGAGCAGCACCCAGTAAATTCCTCAGAGTCGTGATGCAGCTTAAATTTTTACTTTATAGTGATTCACATTTGATTCTAAATTAAGAAAGAAAATGGAAAATATAAGAATTAACTCCATAGATTATAATTATCCAGAGAAAACTAAGTTCACTTGTATATTTTTAACGTGTATTTTGAATCAGTTCAATATATATAATATTATGAGAGTAAATAAATACTAAAAAAAGAAATATATCCTCCAAAATCTGGAATGCCAATAAGAAAAGTAGTTCAGATCGAGGCAGTCATTAGACACGTACGAAAAGCAGACAGGCCAAGAAAGGAGAGGTCTAATCAATATAGAGAACATGTTTCTATTGCAGTATAGGCTTATTATAACTGAGCACTGTCAGAACAGACATTCTTTAGATCACACGGAAGAATCTTCCCATAATTGCCTGGATAAACTTATTTACAGTTTACTTGTTTTTCACACCCGCACTCACCTTCTCAGAATTTTCTTCAATTCCAGTTATTATTATATACATGCTAAATGTAGTGAATTCATATAAAAATACATCATTTTATTTCAAGTGAATTCAATTTTGTTTGCGTCTACTAAATGAATTTGTAATTGATCTTATCTTCAAGAGATTTTATCTACTGCATAAAAAAGCATGAAATAAATTGCCCGTTTTAATTTAGAAACATTAATTTTTTCTAATGGTAAGAAATAAGTAAGTATGGCCTCCTGTCTTGTGACAGAAGTAATTAAACATTATCCCGCGAATATTAAAGCCCACTATTCGAGTCATGATGGCAGACAACTATTATGAATATTGTCTTCGAATTTAGGCCTTTGACTTAATAAATATAAAGAGGAACGCTTATTTTATACAGCTAATTCATTTTTTTCTCTTTCTGAATAGATGCCTTTGACTAATCATGGTGATTGCAGAACGTGCTCTGCTTTGGAACTGGGACTAACCAGCAAGACAAAGTAGGAGATTATGACATCGGAAATTCAATTCAATTGAATCAATCAATTCATAGAATTTTGAAATCCGAAAGACAAATTTTAATACTATGTATGGAAAAAATATCTCCACTATACTATAAAAAGGTTCTGTTTGTATGACGTTTCACCTTTGTACGGAGGTTGTTGTTTTCTGATTGCCGTCATCATCCCTGCGTAGAATTTCTTTTTACAAAGATGATTGTATTTAGATTTTGAATAAAATATTTCTAAATATTTACTGAATTTATAGAAATCTTTAATTTTATTCTAAATTATGTATACCAGATTTTACCGCGTCAAAAATTTCTCCGAAAGTGCATCAAATTTTGCTTTCGAAATTAGGATTATTGAAAATCAAAAGCGAATTTAATCAATCATTTTCTATAATACTTTATTCGAGCTTGTATTGGAATAAAAAGAAAAATATGATTGAAAATCTAAAATAAATTTACTTAACGAGCTGAACAACAGTAGTTATTTAAAAAAAACCTTTTGAAGCATTCGTTGCATTGGTTACAAAAAGAAGAATGGTCTTATCATTTGTATCAGTTGTGAAAAAATAATTATAATCGAGAAACATCGTACTTATTATTAACAGTCTATTAAAGATAATTTATTTTGGGAAAAATTAAAGAATTTGGAGATGTCTTATTCAGTCTGTACGGAATTTATAGCAAAGACACTATATACCTTCATAAGAAAAGACAAATACTTGAAGTAATGGTACTTCAATACCATATTTCCCCTTCATATGTTATAATATTCGTATTTCGTTCACTCAGTGTTCTTTGATTTTTTGGGACAATCTTTATATCACTTGAAAGTTTCATCAACTTTAGTAATTTACGGACAGTGTTAAACTTAGGATTAGGTCAAAATTGTAATTAAATCAGTTTCTAATCATATATATTAATATCTATACAGATTTAAAATTACAATTTTAAAATTAAATTGCTCTGGTATACGTGCAAATATATATGTAAGTAAATGTTCTAATACGTATGTTGAAAATAAATTGTCAGTGCCAAAACTACGAAAAATGACTTTGAAAAATGTTTTGTCGAGCGGATGTTTCCAAACCTGTTTGGCTAAAATATTTTGGATGAATATATTCCAATATCAGATTATTTGAACCATAAGTAAGGAAATCTGTCGAATTAATAAATAAAAAACCACTATGTGGCAAACATCCTTAAAACGTGGACCCTCATTCATGTCTTTTGTCTTTACTGTTTTTGGACGATGGATTGTGATGTTTGCCAGAATAGTTGAGAAGACTTATGATTTACTTTTTGATCACCCCTAAGCTAGCAATCATATTTCTGGCGATTTCAATATTCGCCATAAGATGATTTTAGTTTGCTCAAACAGATAAAGACAGTAAATATGCCTTCTTCATATCATCATCATCATCATCATCATCATCATCATCATCATCATCATCATCATCATCATCATCATCATCATCATCATCATCCTTCGACCTCCCTCTGGTTGGTTGGAACTCCATTAACAATCCCTTTCTACACTGCTCAGTTCTGCATTGTTGTCTCCAGATCCCCAATGTCCAACCCTGAGTTCCCGAGCCATGGTGTGTGGGAAAGTCAACTTTCGCGAGAAGACACCTCCAGAAGGATGCCATAGAAATAAAGATGAGACAACCTCCCCGTTCGCTCGGAGGCAGCGTCCGGAAAACTGCAATCGCTTTTGTTTGTGCTTAAGAGAGATTGGTCTCAGTTCTCCGTAAATTTTATGAAGCTTTTCATGGGGTCTCTATGTTTGCTGCTTGCTCGAGTGATTGCAGCAAGGATTGAAAAATTAATGCAAGATCATTTGCAAATTCAAGATCAGACAGGTATTGTGGAGGGTACCAACTACTCTAGGGAGGCTTCAAAAGGATTCGTTTTCCGCCATGTTTTCAAGAGAAATACGCAGAACAGTCCAGAACAACTATAAACAGCAAAAGAGCAAGTGTATCATCTTGTAGAACTCTAGCTTTAACTTGAAAGGAATCAGTCTCGCTATTAGGCGATACAATGGTGGCAGTGGTGTTTCTATACAGAGTTTTTTTATTTGCCACAACAATTCTGGAGAGTATACCACAGAGTTGGAAGATTTTGAACATGAGATCTCTGTTGATAGAATCAAACGCCTTGCTACAGTCAACAAAGCAGATTTTGACCTCTTTGTTGAATTTTTTCATCTCTTCTAGTATGCGGCGAATAGAGAGGGTCTGAACAGTTGCCGACCTGCCTCTTCTAAATCCATTCTGGTTCTTGCGGAGGAGTGGATCGATGGTAGGGACAATCATATTTAGCAGAAACCTCATCTCATACAAGCTGAGCTAGGTCATGGATACACCTATTTGGGTTCCTGATATAGCTGGGCACCATTCTAACCTACCCAACCTCTTCCTCACCTCCTGTCCTGACAAATTTTGCCACTGAAGAGTTTCCTCCCTTGAACACTTCAGTTTCTTCCCCAGGCCATGTCAAAATTGACGCCAGTCCAAAGGTATCATCTGATGTCCCATTTCCCAATCTATGCTTACAGAAAAGTTGACTGAGATATCTTCATCTAATACATTGCTTGAGAACACATTCCCTCAGAACACATTCTTCCAGAACACTTGGCAGGGAATGTTTTATCCTAAAAAATGCCTTAAATGCCGGGTAGTCACACTTGGTTCACACCTTAAGTTGCTGATTACCATATCAGAGGGAACGGCTTAGCAGAATTCTTGCCACATTCAGAACTACCCGCAATCAGTGCAAGAGAGTAAGGGAAAATTCAAAGAGCAACTATGTGGGAAAAAGTTGAAAACAAAAGACTTGGTGAGTTCTGGAAAATCACAAACAACATTTTTAATAGAGGGAACCCTCAGTGCTTTCTATTATAAATGATCCTGTGGTTATTCCATTCTCGTCATATAAGGCTAAGCTCTTTGTCATGAAATTTATCCCTAACTCAACGTTAGACGACAACGGCTAGCTTTACCTGACTCACCCTATCTCACAGAGCACAAAGATTGTGACATTTCTCTCGGTTCGGAATATTTCAATACTCATAAAAAGCCTTGACTTTCTGAAAGCTACTCGTCCTGATAAAAATTCCTCTGGTTGTTTCTTAAGAAAAATAACCCAGAACTCTCTCCTGACTAAGTTTTCAACCGCTGCCTGGAGGAGAAATGTTTCCTAAGACTATGGAAGATGTCAGCAGTATACTTTGTTTTCAAGAATGTGGCTGAGAGCTCATCGCCATTAAAATATTGTTTCATCAGCACTCTTAGTGTCATCAGCAAAGTTTTTGAATGTATTATCAGTAAGAAGGTTGCAGATCGCCTCAACAGAAACAACCTTCTGAGCTACAAACGGTATGGATTTCACTCCACTATGTCCACTGCTGATGTCTTGATTATCATTACACAAAAAATCTATGAAACACCGCCTTTGTTGCGATCGCTGTTGTGATTAATTTATACCAATCTTTAAAGCCTTTGACAAGCTATAACCTAGGAATCTGTTACACAAACTTTCCAGCTGTGTGATTTCTGGAAGAGTCTTTTTAATTATCAAGTCCTCCAGATCAAGTAGGTCAATGAAGGTCGTCGTTAATTACTAGTCCTCTGAGGCCCAAAGTAGATGCCCACTAAGGCTATCTTCGGTTTTACTCGCTTTCTACATTGTTAACCTAAGAATATTTTCAGTTCATTAGTAAATATATATGCAGACTATACCAGAGTGTATTTTCCAAATAGAAGTTGACATTTTTGGTTTTTATTAATCCTCATATTACTGTTGGCAAATCCTTATCTGCCTTTTGATCCTCGATATGTTTCAAAATTTACAAACATCCATTCTGGACTTTACTCAATTTTCCACGTTGTTTCGTTGATGAAAATGAGATCAAGAAAAGAATAATTCAGCAATTCAAAGTAAAATAAATAAACATTGATTACGTTTTGATTAGATTAAAAAATTATTTACTTAGTATTTGCTTCTGGAGAGTGTAGTTTTGAAAAATTAAGGTTAATTTGTTGCATTTTTAATTCGAAAGCACTTATCGTTCGTACGTTATTATAGATTTAGTTTATTTTGTAACTTAGTAGTAAAGAAAAAGGACGTACCATTATCTATGTATTGTTGTTACATTTCTATTTTTAAATAATTTAAAGTATTTTAATGATCGCGTCAATGTATTTTAGTTATTTGATTCTGCTTATTGAAGGTTGTATTTATCTTAGCTGTCTGTTTTTTATTCAATTAATATTATGTGAAAATTAAAAATCCTTTTGTAAATGATTATACTGTTTTTTTCATTCATTTCTATGAGGGAATGAATATTTAAAATGTCGTACCCGTCATTGAAAGCATACAAACAAATTTTAATCCATAACAAAAGGGTCAGCGTGAATTTATTAAATGGTCACAAACCGATGTTTGATTCTGTGCACGAACATGCTTTTTAAAATTACTTATTACGTTAAAAATGTCTCAGGAAATCATGAAGAATACGTTTTCGTTTTTTTTTTGTATTTTTTGCACAAATTTATTTCAACTGATGTTCCCCGCCATTTTATTGGTTTGCTATTCCTGTTTCTGCGTTCGAGTGTGAAGCAATATACTGAAAAGTGATATTGATATATTTTATCATCCTTACTTGGAGCAGGAAAATACATTCCTAAATATGTATTAAACTCACATGCGAGAAATTTGTTTTTTGATGACATTTTTAAAACAAATTGAACTGTACTTTGAAATGTAGAAGAAAAATATTTTCTAACTTGTTCTAAAAAGGAAATTGAAAAAGTATGGAAGTAGACGTAAACACACTAGAATTCAGGCAAGGAATAATTTTTATATTTATATTTTCGTTTGAATTTCAAATTTTGTAAGGTTTTAAGAATCAGATGTTTTTTCTCAAGGTGTCAAAAGGTTGAGTTTTCTGTGTAATATAAATTAATTCACAGTTGAACAAAAAACTTATATACATATATTTTTACATTTTTACATTCTTTACCTGTATTAAGTTTAACACCGCTAGAAATGAAACGTTAAACAAAATGTTAACGTTTAATCAGTCATCAATCATTTTTTTTACACGTTAATGCCCTTTTGTACTTTACAATCACAATATAACTACAAATTCGAGCGTACGAATGAGTTACTTTTACTCAAGGCTGATGCTTATTAGTGAAAATAAATTTTAACCACTTAATCCTTATTTCAAATGTAGAAGAAAGAAAACTAAAACTTAGATCATAAAAACAGAAGTATAATAAATTTGATTTAATTTGAAACTTTAGTTGATAGATGTCTCTCTTTTCTTACGATGCGACGTCCTAGTCATTCTAACCTTTTCCTTCCTTAACATTCAAAATAAAAAAAGAAAGAGTGATGCATTAATGTGATTTCAAGACGCCGCTGAATAGATATCAGAAAGAACAGAGTGCACTTGTGAGTGTTATGTTTTGTCGGGTTTTGCTTCAATTTGCAGAGGCGCAGAGAAGAAAAACAAAAGAAAATAGGGAGAGTGAAAACGAGGAAAAGCCACGCAACAACGAGATCCGTTCTACAAAGAAAGCGGACGCTTGGTGCCTTTGTGCGTAAGTGCATGAGTATGACTAAAGAACCGATATTGGTTTATGCTGCTACTTGCTACCAGAATATCGGTTGTGGTCTGCTACGCATTGCACTCTCAAGTGCTAACATCGGAAAATATTATTCACCGGCTTTCTTAAAAACGGACAGTACACTAGCTACATTTTGGATACTCATACAAGTGGAAATTAAAAATTGCATTAATTAAGTAATAATAAGAAAAATTGTTGACCTTATTATTATTACTGAAAACAAGAGGAAAGTTGGTATAACCAAAATAAAATAATAATATTGAGTAATAACTTTTTCTTAATATCGTAAATACCTGAGTGTTTCACGAAAGAAGTCAGGAAACCTGAATTTGTAGGAAAGAAAGTGTTTCTTGAATATAGCGAGTGTCATTTCGTTTGTGGATGATTAGCGTGTGCTAGTCGTATTTATAGACAAACTATAAAGTCTATCCAACTTGAGCGTCTCAAATAGGAAGGTCATTTTCTGTTTCACCATGCCCTCCCACCTTCACTGGGCTGTCATGATGCTTTATTGTTCTGTCGGAAGCATAAAGACAAACAGACTTCCAGACGAGCAACGTCTTCTTTTAAAACTATTTGAGAATTATGACACAAGTGTCAGACCTGTATTTAATTCTTCAAAAAATGTGGTTGTTAATTTTGGTTTTACCCTTATACAAATTATGGATATGGTAAGTTGAAGTTTTGCATTTTCACTTTTATTTTTCATATATAAAGGAATGTTTAGTTTTTGTTAGTTTCATTTTTATCGTTTTTTTGTTCCTTTTTACAAATATCAAGAAATGTTAATTATGATATTCATATCATACAATGTTACTTGATACTTGAACGCAACAAATCGTTAGAATCATTTTAAATTAAAGTATGACAAAATGGAAACATTATATGAATATACTGAGTTTTTTCCTCTGTAAATATTTTCATTCTTAGAGCCTTTATAAAGTTTATTTGAAATCTATGTTATTGATATTTTACAGGTAAATAATTTTGAGGTGTTAAAACTGGTTTTGTCTTGGTCTAATTTACATATTACAATAAATTGAGCTGGTACAATAATTGAGATATTTAATGTATATCATGTCATTATGTTGGTATAATTATTTTGTAATTAACACATTTTTGTTTTAGTTTTAATTTTTTTAGTTTAATTTTTTCAGTTTCAGTTCAAATTCTATGATTTCAGGACTTGGCTTTTATACCTTATCTCTCATTAAAGTATGGTGAATTCTTTACACCAATTATGTAGATTTCTTTCTGTTGTAAAGTAGAATGTAGTTAGAAAAATTACTGCAAAATATATGTAATTAAATAATTCATTCAAATTAATACATTACATATCCGGAAAGAGAAACCGTGTTTTCATTTGAAAGAGTTAAAGATGGAAAAACTAATAGGGCTTCCATGTTTATATATATATATATATATATATATATATATATATATATATATATATATATATATATATATATATGTGTGTGTGTGTGTGTGTGTGCGTGCGTGCGTGTGCGTGTGCGTGTGTGTGTGTGTGTGTGTGGTGAGCGCGCGCGTGTCCGTGTTCCTCTATTCTTTCAGGTCTGCAAAATAAATACAAAACTATCATTTGGTTATGCTGAAAATTTCTTGTCCGGATTTTTAACAGCAAGTCAAGCCGAGATGTTTTTCGTCATCACCTCGCGCACACACCCATAAATATACTTACGCACACGCCCTCCTTATATATTATGTGGAGGAGGGAGAAAGAGAGAAATTGAAGACAATACTTTTAAAGTAAATCTTTTTTTCTCTATCAGACAAGAAATCAAAGTAATTATAGATCCATTCTTTTACATTTCATGCCAATCAATTATCCAATCAAATCGACCGTTTTAAATATACACTTTATACAATATATACTCAGTTTATTGGTGTGCACATTTTGCTGTGCCTTTAAGAAATAAAATAGAAATTTGATAGAGTTTTTCGAAAGATATGTTATTTGTTCAACTAAAAATCTTTAATCCCGATTGAGAGAGCTTGCCATTGGCACTTTTGTTGGGAAGAGCACGAACGATTTTGTTATCTATAATTATATGATCGAAATAGAAGCGAAATCTTTTATAAGATTTTCAGTTGGCATAAACGGAGCATTTGAGTGAAATTTGTAAATTGTCCAAATAATCACATAAATAAACCGAAACTGAAAATATCAAAGCAATTGTCGATCAGATCAATACTTAATTCTTCCTTTGATTAAACAATGTTCGAGATATGTTCTTAATTATTTTTTTTTCAACCCAAAATATGCAAAATTCACATACTCATAAGAGTATGTAGAACATTAATTCAATATCATTAACCGTATTAATGCACATAACAAAACAAACTATGCATGCTAAATATATATTTGAAAATTGCCACTAAATTCAAAATACATCGGCAATATAGAGAAATGGAAATCTACTTCACAGTACGGCACAAAGATTACGTAAGTTCATTGCAAATTGGAAAAGATAACCAATCAACTTTACGTTTATCTTTATTGTGAAAAAATTGATTTTTAAACTTACCTCGAATGAATCTTTGTTTCTGATGCTTTTGTATAAGGACATTCTGATGCTTTTGCATAAGGATTTTTATGTAAAAAGGTAATAGTAATATTAGCCTTTTCCTTATAAGGAAACATTCAGCATTCATTGACCGAGCATCCCAGTGCTACTGTCGGTTGGAATTTATAAAATCTTTCTCTTAAAACAATTTTTCAGGAAAATAGGTTTCTCAAGTCCAGTAGCTTTTATCGCCCTTCCAGTATTGATGGATGCTTTCTTTCTAACCTTTTATTTGAAACAGGGTGGAATATCAACATCGTCATTATGTTATTGTTTTCTCCTTGATTTACATGTGATATCTATTTTACCTATTTGTTGCTGTTGAAAGTCCTCAAGTGTTGTGGTTTCTGCTATTTTGTACAGTTCTTTGTCGTGATTATATAACGCCAGTCTAAGTGGTTCGAAAAAGGATGATCCTTGTTAAGACTTACAGGCTTCATCCGCTCAAAGGCAGTTTTAATCATTGATTTGAGAAAGCGATTCTTTATAGCTGACAGGTTAGATATTTCTGAATGAGTTTGGCGCCATGCATTCATATGAAAGCCTCGATCTGACGGGCTATTTAAGAACATGACTCGAGTGTTAAGGTAAATCAGAAAATAATGTTTAACAGAATCTTTTGAAGACAAGAATCTTATCAAAATTTTATTAATTTCGTGCTTGTGTTTTTTGTCACTACGAAACAATTTTTGACGGCAAATATTTAATAAAAACCACGCTACACCGTAATTATTGTGTTAGAGTAAAAAAAAAGAGAGTCGAATAGTGAAATGAATGTCATAGATTTTAACTTCATTTGTGATCAACTTACCTTTATATAATTATTTTTGTTTGCTTACACCGATGATATCAGTATCATCAGAAAAAATATTTTATTTCACAAAATTTACATGACGAAACGTGATTCAGATTAAGCGACTGAACGATTGATTTTTACTTAAACTACCGAAATTACATTTCAGATAATTTCAATTCAGTTTTTATTTTCAATTATTTAATTAATTTATTTTGATTAATTTATTTTTCATTGTTTAGGTATCCCACACGCTTTCAGTAATTGCGTAATGCCAGGCGACAAACTGAAGTAGCTCGGTGAATATATGTATGTACACACACACACACACACACACACACACACACACACACACACACACACACACACACACACACACACACATATATATATATATATATATATATATATATATATACGTGAAATAGTTATTGGTAGACTTCTAAAAGTAGTTATCTAACGTTGATCTCTATGCCGCACTAATGGTCGCCACCGAACTCATTTTACCTGTTTTAATTTTTCTATATTCATTTCATATTCATTGAAAACAACTATTTGAAATTCAATAAATTCTAATTTGATGACGATGATTTTGATGATGAGGATGATGTGTGCGTGTGTGTGTGTGTGTGTGTGTTTGTTAAACGTATTACAAGGCGGAAGAAAGCTTTGAAAACAACGAGCACAATAGATAAACTTTCATTCAAGTACATTAATTATATCAATCGATGAGTTTACCTCCCAAACTGATCATTTGGGAAAAGAATGTTCGATTTGTTTTCAATTGAAATTTCCATTGAAGTATGGGCAAAAAAGCTTCAAACGTGTTTGAAGAATCTTGTTCTACGGCCCTGTTGAACTGTGCCAAGAAATATCAAAGTCTTTGAATATGGAAATGTCTTTCAAGTCAGCAATTATAGCCAAGAAATCGAAACAGAATTTGTGATTATGTTAGATATTTATACTTTTTATTTTTATAAATCTGCTATTTAACATTTTCTATATATATCGTTATGAAATACTGGAACTATAAACACATTTGTGTCACCAAAAGGATATCCCGCATCAACAAATCATTATAGATGATATTGATCAGTTTAGATGGATTGATGTGGAAAATATTTTTGCACAGGAATTCACATTTCTTTACCTTCATAATGTACCAAGAAAATTGGTTTCAAATATAAACATTAATGGTTTTTATCTCTAAATCCTGGTCATTCAAACATTTAATTTAAAAGAACAAATGAAATTCAATCATTTTCCCAATTCTGAATTTCTGTACTAGACTGTTTTTTTATTTCTCACGAAACTTAAGATATTTAAATTCCTCAAGGTGATTGTTGAAAAATCGTATTTATTAATTAAAAAAAAATATCGAAATATATTTTACAATTAATTAGGCATTATTATTATTATTATTATTATTATTAGGATGTGCGGGTGGTGTAATGTTTGGAATGAGAACTGCGAGAGCTTAGTTTGAATTCCAGTTGAGTCCGTTACATCCAATTACGCGCAAATGCTCCAGGATATAGTATGAATTCTTCTCTTCTTTCCATGGCTATGGGTTATATAGTATGGCAGACTGGGCTCTTCAGCATTGGTTGGCAAGCAGTCTAGGAGAAGGACCACTCTGAATTCAAAACCGTGTGTGTCTCCAGCGAAGCACACACGATGCAGGCAACGAAAAGTGTCCAGGCGTTTACATTGACTCCATGATCTCGGCTACGGCTTATGAACTACATTTATTATAAAATCACACACACACACACACACACACACACACACACACACACACACACACACACACACACACACACACACACACACACACACACGTATAATTTATAATATTTTTCGTCAATGTATGATTAATGCCATTTTCTTTTCAACTATAGTGTCTCAAGTGAACGAAGGTTATATTACTTGTTACTACAAGAAACGTTGAAAGTTAAATTATTAACATGCAGTTCATTTAGAATCAGCATGAAAGCAATCCCATTTATATTTTTGTTATATTCCTTTCTGTGTACATTTACTGGAGTATTTTCTTATAGCCTTTTTTGTTGTTAACTTACGGACAAAATTTAATTGGTGTATCTTAACTTTACTCTGATTATTTGAGAGTAAATGCCTTAATTGTCGAATGGCCACCTTTTCTGGAAGTAAAGGAAACTGCATGACTAAATGAGTAAAATTAAAAAAGAAAATAAATCATTTATAAACTTTTTATTATCAAATTAAGAGCTATTTTCAAATATATTGTTCGTATCTATATGCTTGTAGCATAGTTTTTGTTAAATATTTGTGAAATTATATATTTCCGGTTGGGTTTTTAAAAACTTCCCTTGCCAAAAGAAGAATCTTTGTGAATAAATTTTTCCTGATGTTAATTTGCACATTTAATCGCAGATCTTACAAGTAATTGATTTGAAAGAGTAGATAGTATAGATAATCAATTGAGTATTGTGAAATATTTGCATGATTTATCGAATATTAAGGCCGGCAGACGAAAATAAATAAATATACTGTTTAATAAATGAACGTAGCGTCTAATCAAATACACGTATCCACTGAAAATAACGTTTAAAGTGATAAAATCTGTCGGATTAATAAACAAAAAATCCATTATTTCCTATAGAATACTGCTTATTTTTCTTATCGAATTACAGAAAGAATACATTAGCTTAACTTTATACTTTATACATTAGCTTAACTTTATGAATTGGTGCATTCTGAGCAGTGAAAGTCAAATGTTCAAAATATGTTTAAAAAATAGCTGTTTTAGGATAAGAGTTTAAAATACATTACTAGTTACTTGCGATTTAAATTTCAAATATACTTGTCCAACAAGAGGATTATGGCTTCTGGTAAGAAGATTTACCTCTCACCACTAAAGGAGTACCAAATTTATATGTTTACTTTCTAAAATAATTACTTTTGAGATTGTTTTAGATTAAACTTAAAACAGTTAAATACTTTGTTTGATTATTTGTTCCTTAATAACGAATGGTATTGCTGTCACATCTGGCTTGTTGCTTCTGCTATGTATTTAGAGATTTTTGAGAAAATACAAAGAAAAATATGCATTGTTATTGGTCCTGATTTGGCATCTCGGCTTCAGTCACTTCCACACGGCCGTGACGTAGCTTCCCTGTGACTTTTCTATAAATATTTTCATGTTAATTGTTCTGATAAGCTTTGCTCATTGGTACCTAGATTTTATGAATACAGTACTAGATTGGCCACAAGGTCTCATCATCTTACAGCTGAAATGTAACCGTAAATTCTATACTAACAGATTCTTTTCTTGCTTGTGGAACTCTCTTTCGGCCTTCCATACAAATTCGATCTTCAAAAGTTTTAATGCAATGTCAATCGTCTTTTTAATTTCTGTTCTTTTATTGTTCTCTATGCTTAATAATGTTTACTTCTTCTCATATTCTGTCACACTAAGTAACCGCTTGCGTCTTAGTGGCTTTATTGCCTTGCTTGGAGTGAAATGATTAAATATATATATATATTAAATTCTAGTCATTGCTCGTTGCTTGTGGAACAATAAAATCAATCTTTGAAGATGGTTCGGAATAGTTCCTTGCTCTTAGAATATTAAGTAAGTGGACGGACGTACATTGCAATCACACACACACACACACACACACACACACACACACACACACACACATACACACACACACACACACACACACACACACACACACACACACACACACACACACACACATGCAGAGCGCGATGGATAAATTGTCGCCTAAATGACGCAAAAATGAAAATAACCCTGACATCCCATTTTTAATAGATATATTTACCAAAGTTATACAAAATAACTTGAAATACTAAAGAGTAAATTTATTTCCAGACAGCCTCGGAATCTCCTGCAAAACTTCTTGGCGGTCTCCTTTTTTAAGTTGGTGAATGCTGCCATAATCCTTGCCTTCACTTTATCTTTGGTGTTACAAAGAGTTTTGTTGCTACCTCACTCAACTGAGCCCCACACATAATCAAGAGGGTGCAGTCGGGTGCAGTCGGGTGAGTTAGGTGGGTTGTGGTCGCAAAAATTGATTGACACACATGACTGGGTTCTCCTGATTGTGTGGCATGGTGCAGAGTCCTGATGCCAAACATAGGGTCTCCTAGCAGCCATCCTCTTGACCCAGGGCAGCGTTACCTTCTCAAGACACTTGATGTAGGCCTCCGTGTTGAATCTGTGGACCTCACCAACAAATTCGGGAGTTCTTTTCTTATCAAAACGATCAGGGTGAGCTTTCCGAGCTGTTGCAACTTCGTAATCACTTATCGCTCTTCCGAATCCTCCTCACTGTCCTCAGATTGACACCCAAACTCTCTGAAATATTCTGATTGTATCTCCAGGCGCGAATGTACAGCATGTCGTTTTCAAATTTATGGCGTGCTGAATTGTGTCATGGTGCACTTTTTCTCACAGACGGTGCCCAACTGACCATACTGCACTGTAAAGTCCACAAAATCACAAACAAACAACGCACATGGGACAATTTACCCATCGCACCCTGTACTTGCACACGCATACACATACACACTTGTTCATATTGTCATCTTATTTCTACTACGCATATGAAAATATGAAAATAAATTCGATAATTTTTTAATTTCTTGACGATTTAGGAAATATCAGTTTCATTTCAAGCGCCACAATTGTCAAACTCAAAACCGATTATGTAAGTCTTCGATAGGAATGTATCCGATTCTTAATAAATGGAAATTCCTTTGCGACATTCTCCTTTTTAAAATCCGTCAGTGTCTATTATCGGTAAAACATGAAAGATGGACTTGAAATCGTCCGACATCGCAACAGACGCATTTTCTTAAGTGGTAATGACCGGCATGAAAATTGGCCAAAGTAAAATTTTACATATTTATGTGCTGTCATTAATATTTTGTCCAAATTGTTCAAATACTTTTACGGTGAAAATTACGCACGTAAGTATACATATATACTAGTAAAACACATATAGCAAAATTCTTGCGATTTAAATCAGCCAATTTTATCCTCTTGGATAGATTTCTATCCGATAAAAGATATTTTTGCAGAGGAAATCAATAACATAATTTCTGAAATTTGTTTCTTGAATTTTAACCAATTGTGATATATATATATATATATATATATATATATATATATATATATATATATATATATATATATATATATATATATATATATATATAGTAACTAATTTATAATTAACTGTTAAACGTAATGGATATAATATCTGATAAGTGTAACAAAAACAATATTCTTACAGAAAGACGGGAAGATTTCAAGATGACGTCATCACTAAAATTAACAAGAGTACTCAGGATAATATTAAAGAAATTTGCTGTTACTTCATTGTTATCTAAATCGTCTAGATGCAATTAAAATGAAAATTCAAAGATTACATAATAATAATAATAAAATAATAATTGGAAACTGGAGAACAGAACAAACTTCAGGAAGTCAATATCTATACAAGGTCAATATATGATAAATCATCTTTTCAGATCAACACTCTCTTCCTACTTTATCATATCAGCAATACAAAGAGGATACATTTATGAAGTCAAAGGAAAAACTCAACCAAGTAATCGTTATGGAGCAATTAAAAAAATTGCTAAAAATTTAAAAAAATGAAAGAAACTATAACGATTACAATTTCATCGGAATGGAATTTGTAATCGAGGAATGTGAAATGTTGGTGATGTATAAGGAACATGGAAAGTAACAGGAGGAAATGAACAATTCAGCCGTGAAATTATCAGAAAACTATACAAATCTCTAGGAATACTAGGAGTCAATGCAGATAAGCAGAACGAAATGAAAAAAAGCACCAGCAAAAAATATTTCAGAGCTGATAAGGGGTCTCCCCTTTTCACACAGATGGACTCGCCCGAGGTATAAATATACTACTACCAGTGAATACCCGGAGTAGTATCAGAATAGAGGAGGGTAGCACAAGAGTCACCGTCACGAGCACCTAGTCTCAGTAAGGAGTCATACTGCGATACTTCAATACCAAGACTGTATATATATTATTGCTACTAACCTGCATTCCTGGATCTACTAACCCGTATTACCAGTTTGTATTATTACGTTAATACATTTATTTTCCTTATCTATTCCTGTCTGGGAATGTAATTGTTATGTAAACGAGTCCTCGAAGGAGCTAAGTCTCTGTTTTCTGAGAGAATGAGGCACCGTATTTATTCCTCCTCTCCTCACTCAATTTGAGGTGTTAACATCTGCTGATAAAGATGAATATTTTGCCCATAATTTCCCCTTAAACTCTACCATTGAGTCATCTGGAGTATCACCGCCTAACTTCTCACCTAGAACTGAGTCTCTGTTGAGTGATATGCATATAACCTTTTCTATGGTTTCTGCTATCATCTTTAACCTGGATCTCCACAAAATATGAAGACCTGATGGTATCCCTGTAATAGTCATTAAGAAGTATGCTCTCGAACTGGCCCCTGTTCTCTCTAAACTGTACAATAAGTGCATCGCTGCCTCTTGCTTTCCTGTCCGATGGAAGTCCACATCTGTTATTCCAGTCTTTAGGAACACAATTATCTTCTACCTCTTTTTGAGAAACTCCTATAGGCCCCAACCAATGCCGAATTTGATTAAGCATCTCGTATCGCAGTGTCTTTTTTCAGACAAGCAATAAGGCTTTGGATTCTCCAGGTCAACTGCTGATGTATTGGCGATAATTGCAGAAAGAGTATATCAAACTCTAGATAAGAATGGTGAAACCCGAACTGTAGCGTTGGATATCTCGAAAGCTTTCGACAGGGTTTGGCATACAGGTCTTCTCCACAAAGTGAAAAGTTACGGTGTCTCCGTACAACTTTTTGAACTGATCTAATATTTCCTATCGACTCGTGAAATGAAATAATCCTGAACTGCCACTCTAATTTCGTACTAATACAAGTGTCTTCCAGGGCTACATCATTGATCCTACTTAGTTTAATCTCGATAACATCAAAGTGGCAAATGATATCCAAAAAGACATTCAGTCTGTTGTTAACTGGGGCAAAGGATGCCTCGTTAATTTAACGCCTCCTCCAAAACTAAACTTCTCTCCATTAATCATCTGACAGACCTCTCTCTGCTTTCCATCAGTATGGCTTGTGCTAACCTCTAGGAAACTGACTCGTTGTACCTTCTCGGGCTATCGTTCTCGGCAGACATGAAGTGGAAAGAATCCATCACTAGGTTATCTAGTCCAGAATCTATCTTACGTATTTGTAAGCCTATCATTCATCCATGCCTCGAATATTGCTGGCACGTCTGGCCCGGTGCTTCTGTTATTTATCGAGAGCTCCTTGATAAAATCAAAAGAATCAGCAATATTATTGGCCCTGTTCCGGTGTCTCGACTTCAGTCACTTTCCTACCGCTGTACGGTTGCCTCACTGTGCCTTTTCTATAAATACTTCCATGGTAATTGTATGGATGAGCTCTTCGCTGTTGTCTCTAGACTCTTCGATTTTAAGTGCATTACTATACTGGCGTCGAGGTCTCACTAATTTACAAATGAGCTGGCTAGATGTAACCATAAATTCTATGCTAACAGTTTCTTTTCTCGGACTTGTGGAAATCCCTTACGTCGCCATGCTTTCCAGCCAACTTTAATCTGCAAAAATTTAAATGCCATGTAAATCGCTATCTACTGTCCTCCTGATTACTCTTCCTCTGTTCTCGCTCCTTAACACTATTTCTGTTTCTAACTCTGCCACATCCAATAAACCCTTGTGTCTAAGTTGCTTTACTGCCTTGATTGGAGTGAACGCGATTGAAAAAAAAAAATGACACAGATACAATAAAATAATGTCATTTTTGTTAAGCCCAATAAATTTTATGCAAGAGTTCGTCGGATTTTAGATCCTGTATTTTGATCAGCACTCTATGGATAATATAAAATAATTATTTTTTGACAGATTTATCAATAAGGAAAATTTATAGAATGTTGTTTTCGGTCAAGTTGTCGTAAGTGCTCAAACTTGCGATTTTTTCAAAATATAAATGTGATTTGTTTTACTTGTTTTTTGATGGGACAAAAATCAAAGTGGTTTTTATAAAATTCCATCGCACAAGGCAAAGAAAGTGAATAAACCGAATAATGGAAGCTCATTTGTTGCAGTTCTGTTTGAACAATTTGGAATGAAGCGTGTCCATTTTTTAATTCTTTAAATTTTTGTTTTTAAGTTCAATTTTTTCATGATTTTTACTCGTAAAATGAAGTCAGAAACATATTGAACAAAAAAAGAAAAAAAAGAGAGAATTATGTGGAAATCACATGGAGGAACCAATGATATTATTCGCATAATTAGTTAAGCAAATGCTTGAGACTTCAAGAAAAATCGATTGTAAATGGTCATCTATATCTTCCCTTCTCTTCTCGTATATCATTGAAATCAAAAATATAATAGGCAGACATAAAGTTGTGGAGTTGATTCTTCAAAGTTTAAGTAGACAGCTTTCATTTGGGACCAGCAAAATTCAGAAGGAAAAAGATATTTTTAAACCATCATCTTTTCCATCAATTTTGTAAAGAAAAAGAAGACAATGATAATAGAAGATGCAAAACATATTGGATTACTTTTATTAAATATGATACAATATTCTTTTACATATAGCCATAAATTGTTGCTTTTAGTAAAAGTGTTAGAGCTTTTGTACTTATTTGTTAGAAATATATAGTGAGTAAAATGCAAAAATAAATTAACCACAGTACTGTTGAATAAAGCCATTATATTATTTCGTTAATGCTTAAATTAGTTAAGCTTAATTTGAAAAATAATTTAATATTATTAGTCTCATATTTCGGATTTTACTAGTATATTTATATATTGTGTTGCGAATAATTTGTAAAAAATTTACTTCAGATTTCTTGCACGTTTTTAAAAAAATTAATATCTCGCTGAACACATAGAAGTGTTTATCCAGTGTGTCGAGTGGTGAAAGAAGTATTTGAACACGTACATATATTTAATATACTTCCGGTGCTTACATTTACACATGATTATTAATCACCAAGAAAAGGAATTCAAACATACAATGAAGAATAAAAAAGTAACGATGGAAAAAACATACGCCTCGAAAAATTATTTTTTTAATCAAATTTACTGATTCCATATATTTTGTGATCAGATAACAAAAATGAAAATAGTATGCATGCAAGTATATGTGGTTTACTTATTGATGAATATATGTACATATGTGTGTGTGTTTGCATTTCTCTTTTTTTTTAAGCTTATCACCCCAAGCAAGGCTGGAAGCCACTAGCACGCAAGGGGTTACAGAAGGTTTGGAGGAAGAGCAGATAGGAGTGGTAAAGGAGAGGATGTGGAGAAAGATAGTGGATCGATCAAGGCAAGGGGGTTACAGAAGATTTGGAGCGAGAGCCGATAGGAATGAAAGGTGAAAGGATGTGGAGAAGGGAAGTGGATAGATCAAGGCAACTGGAGATGTCGATTGACGTTACACTTAAATAGTTGGAGATTGTATTTGTCAGGGAAACAGGAATAAGGAAGGGAGTTCCACAGGCGAGATGTGCGAGACATGAAGCTATTGGAGTAGAAGAGACGTCTACATCTAACAGTTTCAACGGTGAAGGGGTGGGAACGGGATGCCAGCCTCGTAGGACGTTTAAATTCATGCTCCTCGGAGCAATTACCGTGAAAGTATTTGTAAAAAAGACAGAGCGAGGCAACGTCGCGTCTGTGAGAGAGCGACTGCAGACGAGATGACAGATCAGGGCCAATTACATTGCATATCCGTCTCTGGATCTTATCAAGAACCTTGAGGCAAACAGCAGGGGCTCCAGACCATATATGGCGGCAATACTCCATGCAAGGGCGAATGGTCGATTTATAGATTTGGAGGATCGATTCCGGGGAGAAAAATTTCCTGGCTCGGCACAGGGAGCCAACTTTCCTTGCGGTGGATGATGCAATTGACTCGATGTATTTGTTCCATCTCAGATCAGCGGCCAGCGTGAGACCGAGCAGCCGCAGAGAGAAGCTCTCGAGAAGTTGGTCTTCAGACATTCTAATGGGATGCAGGGATGGATCCTTGTGGTGGTTAATAGAGAGCAGTTTTGTTTTAGAGGCGTTAAAGTTAACCATCCATTTCTTGCCCCAGTTCATAACCGATTGGAGGTCCTTTTCTATTCGAAATGCCAGGTTAACTTTGTCAGCATCACTAGATTTGTGTTTGAGGCAGGAGTAAATTGTGGTGTCGTCCGCATAGATGCCGACTTGGGAATCTATGGCGTCAGGAAGGTCGTTTATGAATATGAGGAACAGAGTAGGGCCTAGGATGGAGCCTTGAGGAAGACCTGCGTTAGTGGGATAGGAGCTGGAGATGAATCCATTGAGAACGACCTTCAATTCACGGTTTGACAGCAATGATTGTATTAGGTCAAACAATCGACCTGTGATACCATAACCCTGGAGCTTGCGAAGAAGGCCGGCATGCCAAACTCTATCAAACGCTTTGGAGATATTTAGGGCCACGGCACGAGCTTCACCGTTATTATGAATAGCTTCGTAGACAAATTCAGTGATAACCGTAAGCACATCGGCTGTAGATCGGGCAAAGCGGAAACCATACTGCTTGTCTGAGAGTAGATCATGGGATATCAGGTGATTAATCACTTCGGTGTTGATAATGGCTTCTAAGACTTTGCCGAAGAGGGATAGGAGACTGATACGACGGTAATTAGAATGGTCGGAGGGGTCACCAGAGTTCTTAAAGACAGGAACAATGGTTGAGGACTTCCAGCAGTCAGGAAAACAAGACTCCTTGAGGCAGTGGTTGTATAATTTAGAAAGGGCAGGCGCCAGTTCAGGCGCGCATTTCTTCAGGACAATGGCTGGTATCCCGTCACCACCAGTAGCCTTGTGGTGATTTAAGTTAGAAATAATGCCCAATACCAACGACGGGGATATGTGCAATCCGCTCAAAAGGGCCTCGGTTCTGGGAGGGAAATCGGGCATGGGTACCGCGGAAGAGTCTAACGTTGAATTGGAAGAAAACTTCCGAGCAAAGCATTCAGCCTTGTCGGCAGAGGTGGTCAGAACCTCAAGCCGATTGAACAGGGGAGGAATGGAGGGTTTGCTATTGTTCAGAATGCTCTTGCAGAGGCGCCAATACTCTTTGGAGCCAAATTTGCGAGATGCAATACGTTCCTTCATCCGAGCAGCAAATAGTGACTTAGCTTCGTTGAGGATACGCTTACACTCGTTACGGGCAGAGGTAAATAGGCGTCTATTGCAGTCAGACATATCACTACGAAAACGGTGGAAGAAGTGGTTCCTATGGGCAATGGCGGCTGAGCAAGCAGCTGTGAACCAAGGGAAGGAGCGCGGTTTGACCTTGAATTTCCTTAAGGGGATGAAAGCGTCGATTCCAGCTTTAACACAGGAAGAGACCTCTGTAGCACATTCTTAAATGGGGAGCTTAAATACAGCATCCCAGGGGACATCGCGGAGGAAATCACGAAACGAGTCCCAGTCAGCCCGTTGATAGCATAATGAGGTTCTGGTGGTAGGAGGCTCCTTGCAGGGGGGTGGGGCTGAAGGAGATACTAACAGACACTACAGCATGATCGGAGTTACCGATAGGATAGAGCTGCGTGGCACTACAAGACTCAGGGATGGAGGTAAAACACAGGTCGAGGAGTCAGGCCTTACGGTCCCGGCTGTAAGCAAAACGCGTGGGGAAATCAATTATCTGTGTGAGGGATTGAGAGACTGAAAAGTTGAGAGTATGAATGCCTACGTGGTCGGTAGTAGAATTCTTAAGCCACTTGTTGTGATGGGCGTTAAAATCGCCAAACACAAATATGTGAGTGAACGGATGGAGAGAGAGGGCCTTGTCTATGCTGTCAGAAATGAAATCGAGTATTCTACAGTCCTGAGAGGATGGAGAGCGATAGAGGAAGAAAAGATAGCTTACAGCATTGCGAAGAGATAGCCGGAGACACAAGTACGAATGGTCCGGCGATTCGAGAGAGCACTCTCTAGCCAGAGGGAGATGGCCCTTGACGTAGACACCAAGGCCATGCATGTGGGTTAGAGAGTCTTTTCTGAGGAGAGGAAGGTATCCAGGGATCGAGAGATCAGAGGAAGGGACAGAGGAGTCAAGATTGGTCTCACACAGGGCCAGTATATCCGGGCACTTTGCAATGAGGAAAGATTCCGCACTGCAGAAGTTTGTTCTAATGCCATGGATGTTGGAGAAGGAGATATTTAAAGGTTCTTATTAATCTGGAAATGGTATAAATTCCTCGAAAAAGAAAAGATTCACGACATTATTGTTTCGGAAGAAAATATCTTTACGCTACTTTCGAATAAAAAACTCACCATTTCTGCTTTTACTAAAGAAAAGAAAATCAGGACATTATTGTTTCAGTGGAAAGTGTTTCTTGCCATTTTTGTTTTGAAAGAAAAGGATCTTCCCGTTTATTGTTTCTAAAGAAACGTTTTGCGTGCGTGTTTTTCGTATTTGTTTTTTGTGTCTGAATGAGTGCATGTCTGTGTGAGTGCTTGGGATGGATGAATGTTTATATATTCTTATAGTCCCGCATCGATTTCGTCTAGTTAACTGATTTTTCTGCCACATTTAAGGTTTGTGGGTTTTTTTTTATTACTAACATGATTTTGTTTAGTTTCTTGTATATAATTTATAACCATATTGTATATATATTATTGGGGTGTTTTTAGCTTGTTATTTTTATTCCCCTCCCTCCACAAACAACGATTTGTACATACTATTTAGGATTTCATTGAGACTATGAGGTATTTTGGTGGATGTAGTAAGGAAGCTATGTATGAATGTGTTGTTTTGGTACTAGGATTATTGTTTTGTACGATTGGGTCAGTGATTGTGGATAGCTAAGTTATAAATTAAGACAAATGATGACCGTCTCTCTTCCCCATCCCCTTTTTCGGCCTCGTGCCACATTTACTGTATTGTTCAGTAATAAATATTGAATCGAGTCGAGCCGATAGTAGTTCACTCCAAACCAGACTGACAGTCATACTAACACCTTCCACATCTTGTATTATTATTCCGTGTAATATATCTTCGTTATTTCTACTTGTTTCTAAAGTAAAGTTAATGCTTGCCATTATTATTATTTTTTATAAATAAGAGTTTATCACTACCCTTTCACTAATTTATCGTCGTAACGAAGGACGAGGTGACAGATGATATAATTTAATTCCCTATATATTACAGAAACCAATGAAGTGGCTTATTCCCTAACTCCCATTTACACAGCACAAACTTTTTTGTGTATAGGCATATGCGCATTTGTGAGTGTTTATTGATACTATACATACGTATTTATATTTTTTTATGTTAATATTTTGACAACATGCACATAACTTTTTTATTCATAAATCAATAATCGCATAATTACAGACTTTTTATATTATAAACTTTATACACAAATCTGATATTTGGTTTAATATCTCTACACGCAAGCCACCAATCAACCACTGGGTGGCATGCCACTAACGTTTTCCGCTAGTCGGACAGTCGGCGTGTTCTCGGCAATATTACCACTGGCCGACAGCTAGAAGCCCACCGGTGGCATGCCAATGGCTGCCATCAGAAAACCGCTGTCTTTGCCATCGTCGGCTTGCGTGTATGGGTACAACACAAACACACACGCGCGCACACACACATATATATATATTATGATTATTTTCTTTTTAAATCTATGATTCCATAGCGACACAGAAAATTTCCATGTTTCAAAAATAAAACTAAATTTATAAATTTAATTATAAAAATTAAAGATAAAATCCATAATCTCGTTCCGTTGTCAAGCGATGCTAGGAATAACATTCTGAAAAATTGACTTAATTTATAAGCTCAGATAATATTAGTATTATGAGTTGTTAAATTTAAGGAAAATTCAATCTGTTTTAATATATAACGGAAGTATCCAATATATGTTACTTACAAAGTCAGGTTAAATTTAGGTGTGGTACGGGTGCCTGCTAACAAATGTATACTTCCGTTATTCAGCGAGTCGTCTGGGTTTTCAATGACAAAAAAAGAAAAGCATTTTTATTCATCCGCAAGGAATTTTTATCCTAACTTATTTCTTACCATTTGGTTGTATGGGGGTGTATGATTTTTCTATTTCTATTTTTTCTATAGTGTCCATTTTCATTTTTTATATAACTGAGTTTTGGGCATTTATAGCCACTATTCTTTAAAGTTTTATTATAGAAATTACTATGTTCATAGAATATTTTCTCATTTGCTGAATTGGTACTTATTCTTTTTGTCATTAGATAAAGGTATATAAGTTAAGACAAAAATTCCTTGCATTAATTGATAAACATTTTCGTAGAGATAATAACCTCAGTACAATTTTTAATAAAAATACCCTAAAATTATGTACTGAAAACTTTGAAATGATTATTAAGAAACATAATGCTAATATCTTGAATACCAAGATACCAAAATCAAAAAATATAGATCCTAAAATAAAAAGAAAGGAAGATAAAGAAAAATTATGTAACTGTAGAAATTCTCAAAACTGTCCTCTTACTAATAAATGCCGTATTGAATCAATAATTTATCAATGCAATATCTCATCTATTGAAGATCCAGACATGGTTAAATTCAACATTGGATGCACATGGAATTAATTCAAAAGAAGGTGGAACCAATATCAAACGTCCTTTAATAATAATAAATACCGAAAACAAACACCCCTATCTAAATATTTCTGACACTTAAAAGAAACTAATAAAACACCAACAGTAAAATGGAAATTAATAAGAAAAGCTAGAGCTTGTAGGTCATTAAATGACAATGTCCTTTGTGAATACACGAAAAATTAAACATTATTATGTTTCTGAAAAATAAAAATTTGCTAAATCAAAGAAATAAAACAGCTATTTTTTTAGGGACTGTCAAAATATTTTCCTTAAGTAATAATTAATTTAAAAAAAAAATAATAAGGAAGAGAGATGAAACATGCATTTTTATATTTGATTATTAATTATTAATTAAATTCTAATATATTTATTTGTAAAAATACCGTATAATCTATTAGTTATAGTTATTAAAAGGTCGAATGGTACTTTAAATCTGTAAGAATAAAATTTAAATATTAAAAATATGACTTACACATATTTAAAAGACCCTTTTAGAAAATTTTTGTGTATAAAAATATGAATTAATTTTCTGTGTCGTGATGGAATCATATTTTTTAAATGAAAATAATTATAATATTTTGCTCCACTGTTTGTATCGAGCACTGTTTATTTTTTTAAATAAAAATAATTAAGAACACTGTATGATACATCTTACTGTTCTTTCTTATTATTTTAATATATATATATATATATATATATATATATATATATATATATATATATAGAGAGAGAGAGAGAGAGAGAGAGAGAGAGAGTGAGAGAGAGAGTGAGAGAGAGTTGACCTAAGTTATCAAACAAAAAAGAAGAAAGAAATACATAAAAGCACTCATACACCAATACAACATTGACATCCTTTATAATGGAATAATATTTCTAACGAAATAGCAAGATAATTTCAATATGTCTTGTAATGCAGCCACAACAATGTACAAAAATATTTCTTAATCTCATATCTAACTTCCATCAACGTACTAAATTTTATATCCTATGAATAATATTTTTTAAATATAAATATTGTACAAGTCAATTTAAAAGCAACATTCTGAGAAACGAACTACAATACATATTATGCAATCTACTTAGAGCAGAACTTAAAAAAAACAACCTTTTAATACTAACCATCAATCAAAAATAAAAACTAAAAATAACTGCTAAAGAACTTCGCAACAATACAGCCACTAAAGTCGACTAATCCAATATTTGTGTCTTCTTAAACCATCACAACTATATTTCAAACCCTGCTTGATTACTGAAATATGTTCAGAAAAAGATAAAAAACAAAAACCTACTTTAGTAGGTCTGTGTTAACAAGTTGTAGCGGATCGTTCGGGGTGAAGAATGTGAAGAAATATCAGAAGGTTAAACTTTCCTGCTGGCGGGTCCAGCTACATGAGAATGTCGCACTTTAATTAAGTCCAAAGAAGACAAAGAAAACAAACAAGACCGATATACATGGGTAAACAAATATATATTAATAACAAAACAAGTTAAACAAAGACATGGACTGTTACATAGATTTTGTATGGAGAAATTATGTGTGTGTGTTGTAAGTGTTCGTACGTACGTGTATTGTTCTTAGCGCGTTCCCAGAATTTGGGAAACGCTGTATCTGTGAAAGGTCACAAATTGGTGTAAGTGGAAAAAGAAAGATTTTTACCTCGTCTTCGCGCGAGGTAGCGGCCCGAGGCCTAAGTCGGAAAAAGAGAGAAGGGTCAGCCAGTATTTATAGCCAGGGGAGAGAGACCCCTGTTGAAGGATTAAAGAACCGAGGAGGAGCTAACTGCGACAAAGTTAACAAAATAATCACAAAAAAATGCCCCAGACAATTGATGAAATCCAAACTGGATACACTTAATAATTTTAAAAACCGCAATCTGCTTTAGGATATATAATTTCTCACTGTTTTGCTCCTATATATCAATTAACAAAAACTCTGAACCATATCACGCTGCCGATATTTACTCATTATATCGTACACCTCACAAGAATTACATTATTTAGAGCTCAATATAAAGAAACATTTATGAATAATAGATTCCCTAATTATGTTATTGATAAACAAATACATTTAATTTTAAATTTATTTAATTTTATGAGTTATCTATTATTCATTTTTGATAAATATTTTTTCATCAAGCGTATTTCAGTTGCTTTCGCCACAACTACTTCAACTGCTATTATTACAATTATAACGCAGATCAGAAACAAATAATTTCTCGGTTAGATGTGAATTTTCATCCTTTTTGTTTACTTGAAAAGGTTCTCATGTCGTAATTCTAATAGAATAGCAATATATCAAATGATTCAAATCTAAATATATGAATGTATTGTTTTTTGAAAGCACGAGGCCACCATAGCTGATGTTTTGTTTATTAAGAGCATTATTATAAGTTTATTTCTGTCGTCTCTGTTATGAAATTTAATTTGTTTTTACTAATGTTATTACTAAGACTGTTAATTTATTCTCCGGCGTCGTATCATCTACTCTGAGTCTTTTTGTTTTCGGCCCACTGGCTGGGTTGCGTCGACATAAATTGGTAGTTCGGCTTTTTTCTCTCTCTCACTTTCTCTCTCGGCCACCCTGGCACCTCACTGAACTACTCACCTAGTGACTTCGTCTTTGTTTGGACCCACACCACTCTAACCTGTCCAAACCATCGTATTTGGTTTCTAAAATCGAGAAGTATTTATAGAATTTGCCAAACTTTCACTAAATGACCATTGATTCGTGCTTAGCAAGATTAATATGAAATTCCAATTGTAAGTAATAAGAAATCCCTTTTCCATGATGTTCTTTGGAAATGGAAATGTACTTTTTCTCGAACCTGTCAGTTTAATATGTTAGTCTCAATCGCGCATTGTTTTAATAGTGGGTAATCAGACTTCATCATTTTATTCACTACTCCACCTCCTTACTAACTCTGGCCCACAAACATTTTACTCACAGATTGTGTGTGTGTGTGTGCGTGTGGGGGTGGGTCTTTTCTTTTCTTATATATATATATATATATATATATATATATATATATATATATATATATATATATATATATATATATTTATGTAACGTAAATCATTCAAACGAAAAACAAATACTGAAGCTAGTTATATGGCGAGAATCACTCTCACAAACAATATTTAATAATAAATTACAACCAACTTCGAATCTGTTAATGAATGGTGTGATCCTTGTTCATAAATTCCGGGTTTATCTGGTCTTATTTTTTTGTACGAGCCGGCTTTCAGTCGTTTCGAACGACCATCCTCAGGTAGACATATTAGTGTGTTTTTGTTAAATTCCGAATAGTAATGCGACATCGAAAGATATTGTGGTCCGAAAGAGTGCTTTTTTAGTAATGAGATATTGTTAAATGTAAGAATAATTTTGGAGCGCTGCAGACACAACGCTGAGGTTGAATTTTTTAAATTTGAAAAATGTGCGTTCTTGTACTGGAGAAAAGTGGCATGAACTAAATTGTTCAATAATAATAGTATTGTCACAGTTATTATCAGGAATTTCGCACTTAGGATCAGGTTATTTTAATCACTCTCACAAACAATATTTAATAATAAATTACAACCAATTCTCGCCATATAACTAGCTTCAGTATTTGTTTTTCGTTTGAATGATTTACGTTACATAAATTGAATACGCACTACAAAACCAATATTAAAATAACCATCCAGCGACTGCATATAAACGGCGTAAAGGGGATAAAATTCCTTGGAATCTATCCCTGGCCAGGAAAGGAGTGATATGAGTGACAGATGTCAGGGGACTGTTATCCATCGACAGCTCGCATCAAACAAAAAATAACTCTCGAGACATGGAAAGTTAGGACGTTAAACAACTGTAGCCAGTTAGAAAATGTAAAACAGGAGATGAGTAGGCTAAAAATCAACCTCTTAGGTGTATGTGAAACTAGGTGGCCAAACAATGGAGATTTTGTCATTGACAATCACAGGATTATATATGCAGGCGATGAGAAAAAAACGATAAAGGAGTAGGATTGATACTAGATCAAGAATTCAAGAAAAGTGTGCTGGTATACTACCAATTATCCGAAAGAATTCTGGTAGTCAAGCTGAAAGGAAAACCTTTCAACGTAGCTATCATAATAGTGTATTCACCGACAGCACAAAGTAAGGAAGAAGAAATTGAATCTTTCTATTCCATGCTAAGCAACGTCAAGGTTCATTGCAAGTCACAAGGTTATAATTATCATCGGAGACCTGAACGCCAAAGTAGGCAGGGAAAGGGCAAGGGAGATAGATGGCAAATTCAAACTAGAAACCCACAACGAACGTGGAGAAAAATGGGTCAACACATGGTTCCAAGAACATCCGTGGCGATTATGGATATGGAGAGGCCCATAAGGAGAAACTAAAAACCAAATTGGCTACATACCTATCAACAAAAGATTCAGGAATGCAATGGTTCACTGCAAAACCTACCCAAGTGCCAACTGTGGAAGTGACCATTTCCCTGTTATATGAAAATTAAAAGTGAAACTACGGAAACTGTAGAAGTCTAACGCAACACCAAAATTGCAATACAACAAACTCCTGAGCGACCCGAACATGAAGGAAAAATATATGGACAGTGTGAAAAGAAGATACGAGGGACAAAATTGAAATGGAAACTCGAAATAGGAAGCACTAAAAGAAGCTTTATTGACACCAGCAATCGATATCATCCCAAAGGAAAATGGACGAAGAAGAAAAAAACGAATGGATGACTGATGAGATTCTCAAAATGATACAAAGGAGACGGAAAACTCTGCCAAGATACGGAACGGAATACAGAAAACTACCCAACGAAGTAAGGAAAAATGCAGACAGGCTAAAGAAAAGTTGCTAAACAAAAATGTGCAGAAATAGAGAGATTGAATACCACAGACAAAGGAGATATGCATAAACAAATAAGGGAACTAACAAGACAGAAGGCTTGCTGCTCCATATCTGCATAAAATTCAAGGATGGAACGCTCATATTAGAGAAGTAAAAATTCTTCAGCGCTGGAACGAATATATTAGAGAACTCTTCCTCGAAGAAAAAGTACAACCAACAATACACAGAATTACCGATGGGCCTAAAATTCTAGAGACAGAAGTAGAAGCGGTACTGGTCAAATTAAACAGAAACAAGGCGGCAGGACCAGACGGAATTGTAACAGAATTACTGACAGCCTTAGATGATTTTGGCATAGACAAGATTACGGAAATAATAAATGAAATCTACAGCAGTGGGGGTATACCGGAAGATCTAAGCAGATCTATTTTCATAGCACTGCCTAAGAAACCAGGCGCTGTCAGAAAGAGCAATACAAATGCCGAAGAATGTGCACCTGTGTTTTATAGACTGCGCAGAGGCATTCGACAAAGTACCCCACAAAGATCTGTTAGAACTGCTCAGCAACCTGGACATATTCAGGAAAGACATAAGAATAATCAAGAATCTGTACTGGCAGCAAACCACCTGCATAGCGATAAAAATGAATTCAGTAGATATACAAAGATAGAGAGGGGCGTAAGGCAAGGATGTGTCTTCTTAACGGACTTACTCAATATATACACCGAGGCAATTCTGAGAGAACTGTAAATCCTACCAGGTTTCATCACTGGCGGTTACAGTCTTAACAAAATAAGATACGCAGATGACACAGTTCTGATAGCAGACACGGAAAGGAAACTACAAAATCTCCTATGGAAGATAGCGAGGGAGAACGAGAAGAAATCATAAACTACAAGAATACAGAATGCATCGTCATCAGCAAAAAGATGAGTCCGAAATTCGATTTACAGTTCGGGGACAATAAAAGTAAGCAGGAGTGGAAATTTAACTATATGAGAAATGATCTGACAGAGGACGGTTAGTCCGACGCTGAGATCCGAAGACGTATTGGGATGACCAACGACACATTTGAATAGCCAGGCAGAGTATTACAAGACAGGAGGGTTTCGTTGGCAACAAAGAAAAATAATGAACTGCTACGGGATTTACTGCAGCGAATGTTGAACGGTATTCCAAACATGAAGAAGAGACTCGAGGCAACATAGGTATGGCACCACAGAAGGATGCTAAAGGACATGTAAGCAACGATGAAGTTTTGGAGACGATGCAAATAAAGAGGAGACTTATACTTAACATTAGAAAGAAGGAGCTGAAATGTCTAGGACACGTAATGGGAAAGGAGGGTTTGGAAAATCTGATACTCACAGAGCGGATAGAGGGAAAGAGGGGCAAGGGAAAGCAACGCGTGGCATACTTAACGGGCTTAAGCAAGTGGATGGCAGAACAGGGTTTGGGAGAAATAACAAAAAGACAAAACTTTCGGGCTACAAGGAACAGGAAGAAATGGAGAGCTATGATCGCCTACGTCCTGAAGGGACACGGTACATAAAAGAAGATTGTCAACTATTATTTTTGAGTATCATTTATTTCATCATAATTTGTTTTCATTGCAATATGGTTGTTATGAAAAGCAAACGGAATTAATATGACTAAAATTTAACAATGGCTGAGGAATCTATGCGTTTTCTCTCAGCTTCGAAAATACTTCTGGTTTCTGCAGTATTACTTCTTTTTTGTGACCCTCCTCTACTACACATAGCGATTTTAAGCTCTCTATTGACATAAATGCCCAGGATCTTGAGGAAGATATTCAAATAGACCTTGTAACGTATTTTTCTGCCCACCAACACGTTCGCTATAAGAACTCGTCTTTTGCCAAGACGAGTTCTTATAGCTATAGTACATAGTAGCTATAGTACATAGTAGTATAGTAGGCGATTGTTGGTCAACTCATCTGACCTTTACTTTATGTAGGATGGAGGCATTTGGAGGACAGCCTGCTTTCCGTCTTACCTATCAGCGATTTTTCATCTAATGTGAAATAATTATAGAGTATAGTGGCAAGAAATACTACGCGGTAGACCATCAGCTTGGTAGGAAGGCTGATTTTTCTTCGTCCCACGCATTCCCTTAGAGACTTTCAAAGACAGCATGGACTGTTTGTAATTCCGTCATCAACCACGTCATTGATGTTTTGATGTTGTCACTTGGCATTAGTATATGCCAAATACTTGTTAAATATAATCGTATATTATACATTTGAGTTTGAATGATCTTACAAGAAGGGGTAATTAGTACATCGCTAGGTGAACAGTTATAATAAACATGTAAGGCTTCAAATCCTTTTGTCTGCAAACAGCAAGAGATGTAAAAGATGAGTATAATGTTTATCTACATTTCTATTAATTTCACAATATTTAACCATAACTTTTGGCTTCAATTTATGTAATCGAATATTTAAACATTATTGATTTAGATAAGTTATTTGCATGTCATTTCGATGAGCTCATGAATTCTTACGAGATCGGTATATTTTTCTTCAGCTAGACAAGAAAAATTCAATTCAACTGATGACATATTTGAATTCATGTCTGTTGTTTGTTTACATTCTTATTTATATTTTACCAGAGATAATGTGGTATGTGTTTATCACATGGACTTGAGCCGAAGCATCTTTAGAACAATAAATGTTTTAACTATATCCTATTGTGATCATTAAAAAGAGCGATACCTGCCAATAATTTTAAAGAATTTAATATGAGTTAAATTATTTCAGAAAGCTTTGTCAGAGTAAATTTTATTTTGACATTTCAAGTTTTAGATGGAATTCTGATTAATTAAAATGTGCAAATAATGCCACTTCTGGTAACCATGTGTCATTGAATATTATGACATCTCAGCTTTTTCCTATTCTATGGAGCATTTAACAGAATCTTTCTGAGCACCGAATAAATAATATTTGGAATTTTAAAAGTATTTTAACATTATTGCAATTTTTCAATTTATTCCTAGACGCTCTAAAGCACATAACGTTTTCATTTTCTATTTAAAATTTTGGAACGAGATCTAATGTCAAGTTATATATTAATAAACATCAATGAATATAGTTTTTGCGAGCACATTCAAAACAATTTTATCTTTGGAAGTATTTTCTTTATGACATTCTAAGGGCAAATGCTTTTGTAATAAAATGATGTAACAAGTTGAGACAGCTGTGATGGGTTAAACAAAGAAAAATGTTTTTGTTACTTTGTACGCCACCAAAGTGGATTTATGCATGTATGTATTATATTGTTTGAAAGTTAATGTCCAATATGACATTTTAAGGGAAAACGGCTTCATAGTAAAATCATGGAATGAATTGAATCTTCAACTGTATTATGCCTACACATTTTATAAGATCACATGATCACATGGAGGGAATTAGAAAAAACAAACAGAAAACAAAAGCAAAAAACAGCTTTAATCGAACCAGTTACTTCGTGCAAATGTACTTTATCTTGTCAAAAAAGAGTTAGCCTAACCAAACACATTCGTTAGAAAGTATTGCTTAAATTTCAGACCAAGAATTAAAATGTGGAAAATATGATTCAATTTTCACAAATTAAATACATAATAGATATAGTTTCATGTAGAGTACAAATTTATTTTACTCCTTTGGGACAACAAACGTTTAACAAATAGATGCTAAGAACATTTATTAAATCATTAGAAGAGTTTAGGCAAATCATTGGTATTATGCTTGACAAAAAAAAAAAAAAAAAAAAAAAGAGAAAAAAAACAACTTAGCACACATATATCAACATATTTACATATCAGGACTGTACAATAAAAAGAATTTAAATGAATGTCAAAAGTCAAAGAGTCTAATTTAATAATAAAGTGATTTTACGGTGGTATATTCAGTTTCATTAAAATAATTTAAAGAAGATTTTTTTGCTTTAGATTAGTCACTTAAACTATTCTAGCAGCTATATCGGTCGATTAATGAATCTGTCGAGACCATTTAAAAATTTCTTCAAATTAGATTATTCTTTATTTGGTACGGTAATAGAGAATACTTTAGTTCTGGTTAATAATGCTGTGAGGTTGAATGAAGAACAGGGTTAATGAGATGAGAATCATGGATAAATGATGCGGTAATATCGAATACTGTAGTTTTGTTTAATAATGCTGTAAGGAAACATTGAAACAAAAGGTTGATTGAAGAACAGGTGTAAATCATTTGAGAGACATGGATAATGGTCCGGTGATAGCGAATACTATAGTTCTGGCTAATAATCCAGTAAGGAAACATTGGAATAAAATATTGATTGAAGAACATGTTCAATCACATGAAAGACATGGATAAATTATGTGGTAATAGAGAATACTGTAGTTCTGGTTAATAATGCTGTAAGGAAACATTGGAACAAATGGTACAGCGAAGAACAATTTTAATCACATGGCAGACATAGATTAATGATGCGGTAATATTGAATACTGTAGTTCTGGTTAATAATCCTGTAAGGAAACACTGGAACACAATGTTGAGTGAAGAACAGGTTTAATCACATGAGAGATATAGATTAATGATGCGGTAATAGAGAATACTGTAGTTACGGTTAATAATTGCTGTAAGGAAACATTGGAACAAAAGGTTGAGTGAAGAAGTGGTTTAATCCCATGAGAGACATGGATTAATGATACGGTAACAGAGAATACTGTAATTCTGGTTAATAATGCTGTAAGAAAACATTGGAAGAAAAGGTTGAGGGAAGAACAGGTTTAATCACATGAGAGACATGGATTAATGATGCGGTAATAGTTCTGGTTAATAATCCTGTAAGGAAACATTGGAAGAAAAGGTTGAATGAAGAACAGGTTTAATCACATGAGAATCATGGATTAATGATACGGAAATAGAGAATACTGTATTTCAGCGTGCAATGCTTACGATTGAAACACTACGCCTTCCTACAACTGTTCTAATGAGCAGACCTTTTACTCCTAGCGGATGGATGAATCCATTTTCAACAATTAGTGTAGGGAAGGTTTGTCGTGTTTCTACACAACACTCAGCAATTTGAATCGAGCGAAGATAGTCATTGTTAGCGTAATCAAGCGACGCAGTTCACATATTCAATAAATGTATTCATTCGTCTCCTTCCGCCTTCAAAGTACGTTTTATGCATTCATGTCCAATTCCCTGTTTTGGCTCTGAAATGCCATGCCATCGACTAATGTCATATCCCCTTTTCAATACAATCGGGAAGTGTCTACTAAAGCTATATATTATAATTTGGTTGATACAAGCAAAATGTTTTATTAGGTAAGTAAAACGACGTAATTAAAAGACACATGTCACTAATGATGTGACTAATTACATATGATTAAAGCGTACCGTCATTCTGTTTTGTCTTTGACATTGAAAACTATAAGTATTCCCTCGGAAAAGAAAAAGTTCAAAAGTAAATTTCTGTAAAATCTGTTGAAAATGTGAATAAACAGTACTTATGATTTATGAGTAAATGTAAAAACGTCTATATGCATTATCTATATGTTGATATGCATTAGAAAATGTATAATATATCAACATGATAAAAGAAATCAAGAAAGCTTTATGACAGAATCTACTAAGAAAATATTAATCAGAACAACTGTATGCATTTTAATATTAAAAATCCACAAAATATTCTAAATAAATTTTACTCGTATATTAACTTGCTTTCTTACAAATATTATTTATTGAAATTTAAAAACGTAAAGATCATATTTTTGTTTAAACTTTATTTTCTAACGTGTCATTTTACCTCGAAAAAAACAATTCACTATCTATCTATCTATCTATCTATCTATCTATCTATCTCCCAAAATTCCTTTTTATTTATTATCAGTAAATTCCTATGACTTCCAGTTGTAGTCTTCACTGTTTGGAGTTCAGAGTTTTTCTTCTCTTAGAATAATTGTCACTCAAAGCTAAAAAGCCCAGTATACCCTGCCACTTATCTTATAGCTGATAAGAGAAGGAGAAGAGATAAATTAATTGGCATTAGTGCGTAAGTAGACGCAACAGTTCCAAAGGTAGCTTCTTCTTATATATTTTATTATACTTGATATAATACGAACCACTTGAAACGTGGTTTGTCGTACACATCGCTGTCATCACTGCATAAACGAATTTCCCACCACCTAACTGTGCGTGCATTCACCGGTTGGTCTTTGTAAACGTTCGAAAGTGACAATGGGTGCAATTTTTTCCGCATGGAGAAATTCAGTGACAAACCTCGGCTTTGTTCGCACTTTCTTGTCAGACGCGTTTTGCCAGACAGTTATTTAACAGGTTAAAAATATGGGTTATTGGCAGGAAGGTTCAAACCCTACTGCCATACTGCCAACATTCTCCTCCGTTGGTTAACAAACGCATTATTTTCGGAGTGACCCTCGTGGATATAATTAAGAATACATATAATTATGTGTATAGATGAAGAGTTTTAAAATTTTACCACGAAGTCGGAGCGCGGCGGCGCGCCCGTAACGCCTACTGCCGGCACGACGTCGGTCGTTGTCTTTTTAAATTTCTAAGATAGTCTTGAAGGATAGATAAGTAAAATTCTTTCTTTTATGTATGAAAATGAAATACGATAAATAAATAAAACATGATCCTGTGATATAAAGGAATTCAACATCTTTGAACAGACATTGTGAAAGTAGTTTAGATAATGTCTTTGTAAATATCTAAATTTTTATTCAGTTTAAAATGTTCCATTTATAAAATAGAATTATGGATATACTAATTTCAAATTCACTAAACACTGTTTATGTTAAATTTGATTTATAAGTGAAATTTTTAGATGAATAGTTTAGTTTTTATAAGTTTATAATGTTAAAAATAGTTTAGTTTTTATAAGTTTTATAATGTTAAAAATACTAAAAATATAACGTTTCACTTATTTACACGAAATGATGTTCATATTGACAGCATCAATGAGAAATTCTTTGTTAAAGTTTTGTATTTTTCATGACAGCCTTCAAAAATCATTTAAAATTATTCTAAATATCTAAAACTTGACACTACGTTCAGTTTGTTTAAAATTAACAATAGACACTTGCTCAAATTAAATGCATTTAGACATGAATATACATTATATCGAATAAGTTTTCTTTAAGAATCATATTAAAACAGAATATCTGGAGTTTTGTTGAAAAAAAGCCTTTTTCTAGTGATATGTATAACATTATAGAAATTAAAAATATATTTAAATATTCAAAGTGCTTGTATTAAAAATATATATATATAAATATATATATATAAAGATATATCTCTATATATAAATATATATATATATAAAGATATATATATATATAAATATATATATATAAAGATATATATATAAAGATATATATATATAAAGATATATATATATAAAGATATATATATATATATAAAGATATATATATATATAAAGATATATATATATATATATATATATAAAGATATATATATATATATAAAGATATATATATATAAAGATATATATAATATATATATAAATATATATATATATAAAGTGCTTGTATATATATATATATATATATATATATATATATATATATATATATATATATATATATATATATATAAATAAAGTGCTTGTATTAAAAATAAAATGATTTTGCTTTCTTTTTCCATAGATTTTAAATGTTTCAGACTTATAATTGCAGCCATTTAAAAATTCACGCGTTTAAATAATTTGAATGTAGTATAGTACAGTCGGCTGGCATTAATCGAAAGGAAACATGCCAAAAATCAGCATTTATCTCTGTGCCGAATTAACCATCCGTGTTTTCCACATTTCATTAACATCGGTGCATATCAAGATTCTTACACTCGTGACCAACAAGATAATTCAAATAACGAATCAATGGTAATTGTGTTTTCCGTAAATATTCACACCTTTTACTTCCAGTTTCATGTATACTGTTGATAATATAATTTAATATTAATTACATACAAATAAATTATACTAATTTTGTTGATTCGAGGGCCAATATAGATGAAATGTATTTTTCATAAAATATCAATATATAATATTTAATGAAATATCAATGTATAATATTTAATGAAAAATTAATTTTGACTTGAAAGGGAGAAGTGAGATAAAATAATATGCACTTAATGCGAGAAATCTGATACTTGAATTGTGTGTGTGTGTGTGTGTGTGTGTGTGTGTGTGTGTGTGTGTGTGTGTGTGTGTATGTGTATGTGTGTATGTCTGTGTAGAGTAGAATAGTTTTCAGCCCGACCTAGAAGGGATTCTAAAAACAAGTTCTAATTGGTCATTTGGCCATTTTTGGGAAGTGTGTTATGCCGAGAAATTTATGCTCGTACCATTTTACTAACGTGGATTAATTAAGTAATTTGCATTTTCTTCAATATGTTTATAGTTTCATTCTCTTCAAAAATTCTTTTAACAGTTAGACTTTCACGTGCACATAAATCACTTGTAAATGACAAACCTTTCAGTCGTAACATTTAAGTAGTTGTAATTAGTGTCGGTGTAACATTGTCTTAGTATCTTATATACAGAAGTTTCTCTTTACAATGGCTTAAATTAAAAATTGACTGCATCGTTATTTTCTTCTGGGAATTTGTCTAATCAAGGTTAACTTTCTAACCGAAACACTCGCTTGCAATCATTGGTTTGTGAAATAACCTGCATAACAAAATTACCGCGTCAGAATTTAGGTGTGGTCAAAATTTATAGGCAGAACAGAGAAAAATAGTCTGCTAGTCAATTAACTACATTATTACTAGTAACCATTATTATAACTTTATTTGATACATTATTTTATTTTTTGGTTTGGACGCTTTCTTCGCTGAGATACGATGTTCCCACGCCAAAATTATGTTATGTTATGATATATATATATATATAACTTTACTTAGGCCTTCAGTAATAGTACCAACATTCATACTCTGGCTTCCATTTTCGAAGTTCATTCAAGAACAATCAAGAGAACGGCGAATAACTTTAAAAACGATGGAACAATAGTGAGGAAAACTGATCAGGAGGTCACAGCAAGAAGAGGGTGGTCATTTCAACTTACAACTAAAGAAATAAATTAGAAAAAATCCAACTCAATCGATAAGACGTTCGGCACGTGAGAGAGGAGTTTCAGCTATGACAGTCCAAAGAGCAGTGAAAAAAGACTTGAAAATGTAATCGTACGTAAAAACTGAGGCACCTTATTATTCCAGGACATAAAGTTATAAGGTTAGTAAAGGGCGAAGATCATCTTGAATAAGTTGGAAAATGATCCTGGAATAATGTATATATATATATATTTTAACTTTATTTCAATACTTCATGAAACTTCTATGATTAATTAATGATGAACATGTATTTTCGTTTATGATCGATTTCATCATAATTATTCTGTTAAGCTGGAGATTAATTATACATTCTTATTGCTCAAAGTAGAGCCCAGTAGTGTTATAAAAATCTGAGAATTCTAGTAAGAAATCTTTAATCATTTCTAAGATACAACAGTTCAGAGCTTAATCTAACAATTGGACAATTTTGCTGTTACACCCAGGGCATGGTGTTTTTTGTTCGAATGTATTGCTTGTCTGCAGAAACACCTTAAGTATGCGGATTTTCTTACCACTGATAATTAAAAATTTTGAAATATTAATCGGTTTATTTTTCATGGTTTCCGACTTAAGCCAAATTTATATATAAAATGGACCGAGACTTTTCAAATAGTTATTTTAACAAAGAAAAGATGGAAAATCATAATGAAAAGTTCCTCCATGTCTTTTAGTCAATTATACTAATATCAGAACCTGAATCCAAAAGAAATGTTACCGTATGTCTATTTATACGTGCATCGACATACTTTCGTTTCTCACCATTCTCAAATTCCTTTCTGGAGAGAATCACATTCACTTTTTTACTGGTCTTTTACTTTCTTTCATAACATTGGGACTCTTTATGCCCCCTACGGCCACATTCAAAACATACCTTATTTTTATACCAGCAATTATTTTTTGTGTGATTAAATCCTTCGCAACAGTCACATTTCTCTTTGTTCCTCATGTTTGGGACCTTTTTCGCTTTTACTCGCTGAACTTTGACAACATTATTTTCATGTTTCCGAGTATTATCTCGTTTTAAGTTAATCAGACGCTGGCACTCTTCAGTAACTTTTTGCAAAGTAATGTCATCATCTTTTTCAATTATAGTAAGAATCCGCGACCTCTTTGAGAGCTGTTAGTCCCTGATCAAATATTAGACATTTGAATAAATCTTTCGAAATCTCGTCAATTTTGAAAAGTTCACATAACAAACCGTCCCAGCATACGATTCTGAGACTTCTTCCGGTTTCTTTGATAATATTAGGTTAGAGTATTTTGTATTTTCGTCCGTCCCCATTTTTAGTAATAAAAGGGTGACTTTTTCCTTGTCTGACCAGTCTAGGCATTTATTATAGATTCGTATCTTCTGAAATATGCCGGGAAGGTAATCTCATTGTCTGGGGCATAATGAAATTCCGTTAACGAATTTACAACTAGTTTTTCGTTCTTCGGTTTTCGTCATTAATTTTTCAAAAAGTTGAAGCTGTTGTTGTTGTTTGTTTTGCAACTGTTGTATTTGCTGTTGTTGTTGCTGAACACTAGTGCGCATCAGTTTCGTAAGCTCTGTTAATTGATCCATACATTCACACGACAAATCTTTTCAGAAAAACGAACAAAAGATAAGAAAAAATGCTCAACCTTCGCTTTTTGCCTTCCAATAAACTCAAATTACTCGTGTAATTTTCGAATAATAAACAAAGAATACAACAAAAATACTCTTACTTTTAAAAGATTTGACGTGATAAATCTTTTTTCAGAATGTCTTCTTCTGATTGTAAAATGTTCTGATATCCTAAGGTGTTGTCTTACTTCGAAACTCCTGTAAACCAAACGTATAGCCAACAAATATTTTTCTTCTTGTGAATTCGTTTCGGTGTCACTGACATTTGGTGTTTTTTATGTGAATTCGATTCAACAATCCTCGTCGCCACTGTTATATTCCGTGCTAATAGGAATATATACTTGGCAAACACGGTGGATAAAATAAGTAAAGGTTTATTGTAAAACCAGTGCAATAAGAAATTAGGTAACAATTATGCGCACAAGTGCTGCGATTAGAAGGTCGGTAGTTCTCGCGTAAATCTTAATCGTACTCAACAGATCCCAGCTAAACTCCGTAGACGGAGTTTAGCTGGGATCTGTTGAGTACGATTTACGGATAGGTAGTTACTACCTACACTATAGGTAGTTACTACCTATAGTGTAGTCACTCATGGGAGTGACAGGTTATTCCATTACAGCAATATATATATATATATATATATATATATATATATATTATACAAGTATAAAGTTTATTACTTATTTGATTGCTGTTACCTTCAGCATCCCAACTCCAGAGTGTCATAGATGTGCACTTCATAAATCACTCCACTGTCCACTGTCAGGGGTATCAGGGGATGTTTATATTTTCGATTTTCTTTATTTATTTATGCAGTTTTCATTGATGCAAGGTTGAGTGTATATATATATATATATATATATATATATATATATATATGTGTGTGTGTGTGTGTGTGTGTGTGTATGTGTGTGTCTGTGTGTGTGTATGCGTATCTGTGTGTATGTGTGCATGCATGTATGCGTACTGCATATAATTAAATATACAGCAAACATCTCTAAAATGGTTCGGTAGGAAAAAAAGGTTACATTTTCGTGTCATTTAGAAAACATTAAAGCCTAATATGCCTCACAAAACAAGCTCATAAATACTCACATTTATTCACTACAATATGCGTACACATTTGTATTTTTATTATACGAAGTGGTATGGAAGCGTTCTCGATTCGATACACTTCACCTAATTTGATCAAATGACTAAAAATCACTATTTGTTTTAGAATTCTTACTTGGGCAGACCAAGAAATTTTCAGCACTCACTCGTATAAGCACTGATTATAGATGTGGATCAGATCCGTAGTGATTCAAAATACACTTTTAAAACACGATCGACTACTTATAAGTCGCAAGAAAAAAGAAAACTTGTTTGATAAGAAAATTATAATTTAAAACTATAAAATGTATTAGCTAGACCGTCAGTAAACATGCGGGAAAATCATTATAATGAAAACGTATGATAACAACGATTTTCTGTTATACTGAAACATTACACAGAATTGTAAGATGCAATTCTTCTTAGGTATAGTTATTGATTTTTTAGAAGCTATTCGAAAATATTCGAAAATGTCTTCTTCAGTCAGAATTCCTGGAACTGCTTTTATATGTGCTTCGCTTCACTATATCCGCCTTTCAAGTAATTTTATTTTAAGTGGATTGCTTTACTGGCTAAAATTGGATAGATGCATGTTGGTGCCTCTCCCGTTCAGGATTTTAAATGCAATGAGGATATGTCTGAAAAACAACCGAACAGAATTCTTATGAAGGTAAATGAAAATAAATGGATCATTGACAACATATTTATTCGCTCCGTGCCCAATATAATAATTTCAACATAAAAAAACTACTGATATAACATTTCGAATAATCTTTCAGTCGTTATTAGATCACTGGGATGGTGATACATTCAATTTTATTATTAGGGCGAGTATTTCTCAAAAAGTTCCTAATTATTTTGCACTTAGATACTGGCACTTAAATAGTTATTCAGTAGTATATTTCTGTGTCTTAGGAATTAATAATATGAGATATAAATATTTATTTAAAGAATATGCTCAGAATGATATCAAAAGAGCAATACAATTGCAAAAGGATGTATAGCTATGTTTTATAGATTATGTAAACGCATTTGATAAAGTACACCACTAAGAACTGCAGTTCCAATTGTTAGGTAACCTTGACATATGTGTAAAGGATATTACAATAATCCGCCTGCATATGGATAGGAAATGACTCCATTAAATACACAAAAATAAAAAGGGGTGTAAGACAAAGATGCATCTTCTCACCAGACCCCTTTAACCTATACAGCGATGTCATTCCGATAGTATTAGAAGAACTTAACAACAAATATGCAGATGGCATAGTGTTGATAGTAGACACAGAAAGGAAACTGCAAGAAATCCTACAGATGATATAGAAGGAAGACTAAGTATCAATTGCCAGAAGACAGAATGCATGGTTGTCAGCAAACGGAATAGCCCAGCATGCAAATTACAAATTGGAGATACAAAAATCAAACTGGTGCAACAATGTAGATATCTGGGAAGCGTATCTGGGAAAGTGCGGCACTGAAATCCGCATTGGGATACCGAAAAATACCCTCCAGTTGCCGAGAAAAGTATTAAGAAATAGAAACAAAGAAAAGATAGTCTGTAAAATTTGATACTTACAGGACAGTTAGAAGGTAAAAGAGACAGAGGAAGGTAACGCAATAATCTACCCGGCGTGCTTGAATGAATGGATGGCGGAGCAGTGTTTAAGAGAGATGGCAAAATGGCAAAAGTTATTAAGAGTTGCAGATGACAGAAAACTGTGGAGAGACATGAGAAGAAGTAGTAGTAGTAGTAGTAGAAGAAGAACCATGAATGTCTTTTCATATTTATATAAAAATGGGAAAGGAAATGAGATAATATTGTTCCTGCGTGAATGAAAGAACTTTTAAGTTTATAATTCCGTTCCTTCTTTATCACATTTCTTGTTTTGACAATATAGTGAACGTTATGATTAGAACAGTTTATGTAAAAAGTAGTCAGCAAAAGACATAAATCATGCTATGTCTTTCATTGTACACAGTATTCGTAGAATAACATTACTTTGTAAAGGATTATAATGAAACATTATTCAAGTTTTCTATTCTTAGATGTAACCGATTATTTTGGTAAATGAGAGTCAAGCCATTTCTAGCATTGTAAAAATATGTGGATATTTAGTACAAATAGAAAAATCGTAGTAGGGCATATGTACACAAAAATAAGTAATCCTATTCAGTGTATAATTGAACAGAAAGTGTTTGTTCATTTAAAATACTTTCAAATTGGAAAGGAAAGAAGTGTATAAGGGCTTGCTAAATATATTTATTTGAGCGCCTAATAAAAATTAATCCGAGTAAAGAGAAAATTATTTACGATTTACATTCGGGCAATTGTCCTAATTGTTGTTCTTATCACAATATTTCGGCCGCTCTTCCTTCCGGGTGTCTATCGATCTAGGTAACCTGCAGGAAATTCTGAACTAAACCCATTATTTAATCCCCGAGAGTAGAGAGTTCTTGTTCCATGTCTAAAGATAACTTGATTAGTTTCTGTTTTAGTGGTGCCCAGTTATTGCTCGTTCGATTCCACTGAGTTCAAGTACACACAGCCCGACCCATGCATTGAACCCAGAATGAATGTCTCCAAATTCATGAACCGACGCTTTAATGAAAATCGATTAGCAAGTGTTTGATATATCTGTTCAAATTGGATGAATTCGCATAAAGATTTTTTATGAATAAATTTATTTTCCTTAACGATATAAATTATCAATCATCTTGCAATACCTTATCTTATACCCGTCGAAACGAAATCAACACTGTGTCATCTGCATATCTAGTGATGTTCGGATTTGGCCGCCAATAATTAATCCTGGTATGACTGTTAATTCACTCAGAATCCCTTTACTCTAAAGGTTGAATGTCCGGCGAGAAGACACACTCATGTCTTAAACCTATTTTTATTTTTTGTAGATTTACTGAATTCATTTTCTATCCATATGCCGATGGTTTGCTGCCAGTATAAGTTCTGGATTATTCTAATATGTTTCCCAAATAGGACTAACTTACCTAGCAGTTCAAACAAGTCTTTTTGTTGTACTATATCAAACGATTTTGCACAATCTGTCAAACATAATATACATCCTTTTGCCTTTGTATTGCTCTTTCTGATATCGCCTATTTTGTTCCAATGTCTTTAACGAAAAACACCGTTCTAATTCTGCCGTGCGCTCTATTCATCAACATTCGGACGATGTAGTTTTGTTATATGGTTAATTAAACCTATTGTCCAATATAGTTTGCACCTGACTTCCTAGGCAGCGCTAGGAAAAGGACCTGCTATATTACCATTGTTGTACATTTCATGTCTGTAATCTTGTCAATGTCGAAATCATATAAGGCTGCCAGCATCTCTATTACAATTCCGTCTAGTGCTGCTTTGTTCCAGTTCAATTTGTCTACTGTTGATTTCACTTCAGACTTTAATATTTCTGGTCCTTTTATATTTTTGTGTATTGCAAGTTTTACTCTTTCGTTCTGGAAAAAAAATCCCTCCGATGTATTCGTTTCATCTTTGAAGTATTTTTCTTTCACTATTACCAGCACCGCTCTTTTGATTTATGCATCCTGTCGATGGGCATGTCTTTTATCTTTTTATATCTCTTATTATTTAATGCGGATATGCCTTATCATTCTTTCTATTTCTGTACCCTTTTCGTTGATAATTTCTCTTTTGTCTGCCTGCATTTGTTTCTAATTTATTTGTGTAATACTCTACATTCTATAATATACCTTGGCATTATTTGCTGTTTCTTTTCATCATCACGTGAATTTCATCTGTCATTCTTTTTTTCCTTGTTTAGTTTTCTTTGATGCGATCTCGTTTGCTGTTGTTGCTAAAACGTTTTTAATGTGTCCTACTATGATTTTTATTTATTTATTTGCATTTAGTTCATTGTATCTTTTTTTATCGCTGTCAGTATACATCATTTTGTAATTCGGGTCATTCAGGAGTCTTTCGTATTGCATTTTGGGTACTGCCTTGATCCTATTCAGATTCTGGCGTCTCAATCTAAGGTTGCATATCAGTGTACGGTGTTCTCTCCCGTAACCGGTAATTTTACAGTGTAAAACTGCATTCCTAAATCTGTTATTGATTGTTATCAAGTTGGTTTGGTTCTTCGTTTCTCCTCCCGGTCTTCTCCATATTCATAAGCGTATTGAGTGTTTTTCAAACCAGGTGTTGCTTATTACTTGGTCGTTTGCTGTGCATAAGTGAATACGTTCATTATGGGTTTCTAGTTCTAATGTGTCAATTACTTCACCTTCTCGCTCTTTCCCTACTTTAGTATTCTTAGTAATTATAATTATTAATTTTATTTTTAATAATAAGAATTAATAATTATAATAATCATATATATGTAATTTTTAATAAGAGTAATAATAAACAAAATTATTGGCGTAACTCTTCCAATATTTTTCAACAGTTAAGAGAAGAGCGCGATTTAAGAAATGATAAAGATGCAGTGTTTGATAAGTTTAAGCTTTTCGTGATCTTGAAATTAAGTTTCCAGAAGCTAAAGGTGTTGTATATATGACATTAGTTACTTCTGTGATATTCTTTTTTTTTAGTATTCTGTCCGTTAACAATGTTTGCAGTTATTATTATTATTATTATTATTATTATTATTATTATTATTATTATTATTATTATTATTATTATTATTATCCTAATAATGATAGTAGCCACTTTTTGACGTTTTAAGTCTGTTTCCTCGCTGTAGTCTGTTATTTGAGGGAACGTTTATAACATAGCATTTATTTGCTAACACAATGAAAACTACCGAGGAATAATTGGGATGAAGAATACCACTTGAAGCTTATAAAATGTTCTTGCTTGAATGTCATTTTCATATCTATCTATCTATCTATCTATCTATCTATCTATCTATCTATCTATCTATCTATCTATCTATCAAGATAGATAGATAGATAGATAGATAGATAGATAGATAGATAGTGTTGATTCCTATCAACTAAAATGATTAAATTTGATTACTGTCGTCTAAGATGAAGTATGATAATATAAATATTTGCATGTGTGAGTCTATAAATTGTTATGATTTTACAACTTTATACTTGTAAAACTGGTTTCCGGTAACGAGATTTAACAAAAGTTAACTATAAAACAGCACAATTTTCGTTATGTTAATGATTAAATTTTGAAAATAACCTTAATGATAATGAGAGTTCATTTTATAAATATAGAAACCGAATTTAATTTTGAAATCTTCCTCATCAATTTTAACCGAATATATAATGTAATACTATCACACTGCAACAAACAAAAAGAAGCATTTTAATGAAATAAGAATTGATGTGAATTTTCTAATTACTTCAAGTATTCAAAATAACTACGTTGTGGTAAACTGTTTCGGTTAAATTATGTGTGAATAAAATTTGTATGTGAGAGAAAATAAGATTATATGAAGAAATTGAGTAAAACGAAATACATGTCACTTGAGATCATTTAAAAGACAAAGAACTGTGATTTTTGTCACTCTTCACAGCTAATGTGTAAAGAGTAATTAACCGATTTCAGTATTTGCAAAATTCATTAGCATTTTTTCTCATGAAAACACTATAATGAAGATCGAATTTGATTTGTAGTCATAAATACTTCCAGGAGATATAATCAAATCGATATTCCAATTTTGTACTCGGCACTCCTTACGATACCGTCTGTGATTTGCCCAAGTGACAGATGAGCAAATTTTACATTCCCATTATTGTCTAACATTTCTCATAACACGAAGGATCCAGATTCGCAAGGTAATTCTTCTTTTAATAAAATCATTCTAAACATAGGAGAAAGTTAAAAAGATGGGGTACTGGTATTCCTATACGATTCCAACTACACAAAAAGTATCCAACCGACAAAATATAAAGTTTGAATCAAATCTGTATAGCAGTTTGATGAACTATATTTAGCAAATGGCAAAAATAATTAATTTGCTTGAATGAGAAATGATTATAAATCTCCAAGAAATTTTAAGTGTCGGTGTTTATCCACTTCGTGTAGAGAAGGCGTTTCTGCAATTTACACGGAATTTATAAAGTTAATTAATGTGAAAATTTCCAAAATTCAAACAATAATTCTTCTGAATGGAATGTTCTTTCTTGAGCGAAAATTTTGTTTTCTTTAAATGTTTTTAATTAAATTATGTTTTTAATTAAATTATGTTTTTAATTAAATTATGTTTTTAATTAAAGTATTCGCATTGGGAAATTTAAAATTTATTCTTATACGAACAAAAATTAAAATAAGAAACATAAAATAAAAAAAAAACACTTTTAGTTTATTTTGAATCTTTTATACGTGAACAACAAACGATTTTAAAGCTTGTATCTGTCTGATTTCGCTAAAAGATCCCATTTTTCATCAGTAATTAAAATATTCTTGAAGATGCCAATTTTCTCGATGGAATCAACTGTAGTAATAGAAACTAGTAAATATTTATTTTATATATCGATAAAACAGGAAGTGGATATTAATGTAAGACGCAGTGTACTTGGAACACCTCAAGGAAGTAGCTTCAAGAATGACACAGCTGATGTTATCTGGCTGAGACATTCTAGTTGCACCAGAAACATGTATAAGTACTGTGGGGCCATATGAATTCAATAAGAATTTCAATAGATTCCACATTAGTAACTTGAACAGAGCATTGCTATATCTTTCTTAACAATATCTGATTTTTAAATACCTAGCATCCATACATTGTGAAGTAAGGAATCATTCGTTGTCTACACATCGGGCCATATTTATACATGGTAAGTCAGATATATACTAACAAGAAGTTATCAATATTAGGAGCATCTTTCAGAGTAACAATTACCCTGCAAGAATAACATCGGCTTCCTTAACAGCATAAGAAGAATATTCGAAAAGTGTTCTTTTCTGAGATATCTAACGAGAGGAAAATCACTATTAGATGAGAAAATTATCCAAAACTGCTTGTATACGATTTCAAAGAGATGTGGTAGGGAATATCAACATGGAATTAGTCGCCTTCCAATGTTATGGCTGAAATGTGCAAACCATTAGGCAATTGGTATCGAAACAGATTTTTAGTAAGAGAATATGTGTTGTTTGATGTACAATTATGACACAAATCAAAATAATTAAAATTCTTACATCGTCAGCGTGTGACCTTGTAAAATCGTTCTATTGTTACAGCAATACTGACGAATAAGGCCAACCAAACTCTACGCAAATTAGACTTGAATAAACACATCGGTAGAGGCTTAGCATAGAGTTGAACACTATATGGGCGTCTTTAAAAAGAAAAGAACAGACAGTTTTAAAGCTCCATGATTACAGTAGCTATTTGTTCTTTGAGACTCTAGGTTGAGTAGATATAAGCATTGATGAAGTATTGTAATTTATCTGGTGATACAATCTCTGGGTCAGGAATGTGAACTCTGGTTCAGCGTCGTCAGATTCACGAGGGCAAAATAACAGAAGATTTAACTAATATGAAATATTCTCGAGCATGGAAAGTGGAATGAGAACAAACCTTACCCGTTAATTGCATCAACGTCTAGGTTCGGTATACCAAGAATGTTATCAAATACACACACCTGGAAAAGACTGGGGGATAGAATAGCTGAAACAGCCTAATTGAAAATAGTTCAAATAAATCAGTGTATGATAATGGTAACTCCTTATCTCAGAAAGTCAGACTAAAAATGTATTGCTAATCTTCACTTCATGGCTGAGAAATTATATAAAGCAGGTACGGTTTAGTGACTCCGTTATTTCAAAATATATTTCTACGTTTAAGCATTTGGAGGTATCATTAGAGATTGAGAAACAAAGCAATATTGAAGCGTAATGTATTTTATAATTATATCACCCAAGGTAGTTGTTGAGGGGTTTCCCCTTTTTACACAAATGGACTCACCCAGGGTATACATATACTACTACCAGTGAATACCCAAGTAGTAGTAGAGTCAAGTAGAGTAAGAGTAGTACGTTGAGTCAAGTCAAGTCCGACAGTAGTAGTAAGAACGTTGAGTCGGTCGGTAGAATAACGTAGCGGCAAGAGTCAGTCACAAGCAGGTAGACTCAGTAAGAAGTCATACAGCGATACGTCGATACCAAAGACTATATATATATATTGCTACTAACGCGCATTCCTGGAACTACTAACCTGTATTACCAGTTTGTATTATTACGTTAATACATTTATTTCCTATATTCATTCTTGGCGTTTGTTATTATATGATACCGGATTTCATCCCGGAAGCCACAACAGTAGTAAAGCCACTAACACACAGGGAGTGGAAGAACAAGAAAGATAGAGAAACATTTAAAAGCAAGAACAATAGAAAAATAATCAAGATAGTTGATAACTATTTATTGAGGGGGTCTCCCCTTTTTACACAAATGGACTCACCCGAGGTATATATACTACTACCAGTGAATACCCGGACAGTGTGTAATAGAGGAGGGTAGAACACGAGTCACAGTTAGCGAGCACGTAGACTCAGTAAGGAGTCATCCGCGTGTATATATATATATATTATTGCTACTAACCCGCATTCCTGGATCTACTAACCCGTATTACCAGTTTGTATTATTACGTTAATACATTTATTTTCCTTATCTATTCCTGGCGTTTGTTATTCATTGATATCGGATTCATAGCTGAATCCACAACAAATTGGCGACGAGGAATTCGAACTCACACGGGAAGGAAATTGAAACAAAATTCTCCCTCGTTGTCCACAACAAATTGGAGACGAGGAATTCGAACTCACACGGGAAGGAAATTGAAACAAAATTCTCCCTCGTTGTCCACAACAAATTGGAGACAAGGAATTCGAACTCACACGGGAAGGAAATTGAAACAAAATTCTCCCTCGTTGTCCACAACAAATTGGAGACGAGGAATTCGAACTCACACGGGAAGGAAATTGAAACAAAATTCTCCCTCGTTGTCCACAACAAATTGACGACGAGGTATTCGAACTCACACAGAAAAACACAAAAAAACAAAAGTCTCCTTTGCCGGTTTTTTTGCCAGTGTCCACAACAACTTGGCGACAAAAGATTTACGAGAACTAAAATACGGAAAAGCGAGTTTTTTGTAAGAGTTTTATCATGGAGGATTTTAAAAATATTTTAGTAGAACTTGTAAAATACCAAAATGAACAGCAATTACAACTCCAGGAAAGAATAGAAGAAAAATGGCAAAGACAATTACTATAAACGCAGGAACTAATATTAAAGGTAGCGGATAACCAACAACAAAATATCGAAAAAGAGGTGACTTTTTCCCAAGACGCAGTGTGGAATACGATAGAAACTTTCAAATACTCTCTAGAAGAGGAAAAGAATTCGGGGATTATTTTAGACGCCAGGAATACATCTTTAACATCGATTGTCAAAACTGGACAGAAGCAAAGAAGCTACGTCTGTTGCTCAGAAAACTAGGAACACAGGAATACACAAAATTTGTGGATTACATTTTGCCAAAAAAGACGAACGAATTAACGTTGACAAAGCAGTTACATGTCTTACAGAGCTTTTCAGTCCAAAAACGTCACTCTTTCACAAGAGGTGGAAATGTCTTAACCTGTTAAAGGGCGAAAATGAGGACTATTCCACGTTTGCCGCAATCGTGAATAAACATTGCGACGACTTCAAGTTGGCAGAATTAACGCCGGACAATTTCAAGTGTCTCATCTTTGTTCAAGGGTTAGTCTCAGCTAAAGGTAGTGAAATGCGCAAAAGAATGCTTTCAAAACTACAAAATGAACCTGGACTAACACTACAACAATTATCAGAAGATTGCCAAAAATGCCTGAGTATAAAGAAAGACTCGAAGAACATTGAGGAGTCAGGAGTATCTCATATACGTAAGTTAAACAAAAGGTTACGTTCTTCACCCTCCCCGGAAAGAAAACAAAAATTCGACAATAAGGGAAAAAGTACAACATATAGGGCAAATTATGACGAAAATCGAAACAAATATAAGCCCCCCCCTCATCTGCATTTTATCGATGTGGAGGACTACTTTGGAATAAGAATTGCCGTTTTAAATATAAAAACTGTCTTGTGTGTGAAAAAATGGGGCACAAGGCATCCCAATGTAGGAACAGAAAAGCTACTAGTAGGATAAGAGCAACTAGGATGCATGGCGAAGACAATACCAACATAAGGAAATATGTGGAACTTGAAATCTTAAATAAAAAGATATAATTGCAACTAGACTTCGATCTAACGATAATTAACCTACAGACATGGAAAAAGCTTAATAGACCAACCATGTTTCATACACAAAAAATTGCTAAGTCGGTGACAGTAAAGCGTATAAAACTCGAAAGAGAAATAATCGTAAATGTTAAATTTCACGGGAAAACAAAAAAACTCAAGATATACGTAATGAAAGATACAGAAAATCTGGTGGGTACAGATTGGATGCAAAAGTTCGACGTATGGGATTCACCTATCAGCTTGTTTTGTAAGGGTGCAGCTAGAATTAAATTGAAAGAAAATGTCCAACCAGTATGTAAAAAGAAGCGAAACGCGCCATTTGCTACCACAGATGAAAACAGTAAAGAGTTATACAAGGCAGTATTGGAACTACCTGTGACGTTGCGAGAAATAAGAAAAGAAGCGGAAAAGGATGAATTTATTCAGAGGACGAAGGAAAAAATAAATAAAAACTGGTATACACCTACAGTACTCAAGAGATCATTCAAACAAGAATGGGTCTATTTCAGTAACAATATGGCTTATGAGGAACCAAATGCAATAATTAACAGACTAGGAAACGTGATGTACACAAAAGGCGAAAAATTTACCCACAGAAAACATATTGACCAAATACAAAAAAGACGGGTTGAAGAGCCAAGCTCGTCACCCGCAGAAAATGACGAGTCGATGGAGGCGATCTTTGAAGTTTTTGAGAAGATACAGAAATTGGAAGGACTAGCAGGAAGTGAAAATGTACAGTGCCTCTAATTGTCGACCATAAGAAAAAGGAAAAGATATTAACTCCCCCAAAAGGGATTTAAGGAGGAGGTATTGAGGGGTCTCCCCTTTTTACACAAATGGTTTCACCCGAGGTATACATATACTACTACCAGTGAATACCCGGACAGTCTGTAATAGAGGAGGGTAGCACAAGAGTCACAGTTAGCGAGCACGTAGACTCAGTAAGGAGTTATCCGCGATACTTCAATACCAAGACTATATATATATATATATATATATATATATATATATATATATATATATATATATATATATATTATTGCTACTAACCCGCATTCCTAAATCTACTAACCCGTATTACCAGTTTGTATTATTACGTTAATACATTTATTTTTCTTATCCATTTCTGGCGTTTGTTATTCATTGATATCGGATTCATCCCGGAATCCACAACACTATTGACATTGCATTTAAATTTTTGAAGAACAAAGTTGGTTGGAAAGCATGAAGCCGGAAGAGAGTTCCACAAACGAGAAGTGCGAGAAAAGAAACTGTTAGCATAGAACATACGGTTACATCTATCTTATTCAACTTTGAATTGATGTGACTTTGCCACCAATCCAGCACTTCGCTTAAATTCATAAAGTCTAGGTACCACAGTGAAGAGTTCATCCGAACAATTACCATGAAAGTATTTATAGAAAAGGCACAGAGAAGCTACATTACGACGGTGGGAAAGTGACTGAAGCCGAGATGCCAGGTTAGGATCATAATATTGATGGTTCTTCTTTGGATTTTATTAAGAATATTTAAATATACAGCAGGGGCATTGGACCAGATTTGGCAGCAATATTCAAGGCATGGACGAATTGTAGACTTATAAATATGCAAAATAGATTCTGAAAAGAAAGATTGTCTAGCACGACACAATAAACCGACTTTCTTAGTAAGCAGACCTAGCATTATATAATCTTTCCACGAGAATGTTAGACCAAGAAATTGCAACGATTTACTCTCATGGAGGTTAGCATCAGCCATGCTGATGGGAGGAGAGGGGTCATTGAGATGCTTAATACAGAGACGTTTCGTTTTGGAAGAGTTAAAATTAACAAGCCATTCCTTGTCCCAGTTAACAAACTGTAGGTCATTTGTATATAACCTGTATATTTCACCATATCGAACTGATCAGACTTATTATCGAGACAGGAATAAGTAGTTGTGTCACCAGCATAGATAACAAGTTGAGAGTGAAAGCTGAGAAGCGAAAGCCGTATTGCTTGTCTGAAGGAAGTCCTTACGATGTGGGATACTTAACCAATTCGGAGTTGATTATGGGTTTGAGTAGTTTACCAAAAAGGGGTAGAAGGCGATAGCTCGCGGTTTTCAAACGGTTCACTTGAATTCTTAAAGACTGGGACAACAGAGGAGAATTTCCAACAAACAAGAAAGCAAGCAGCAGCGAGGTATTTTGTACAATTTAGAGAGAACAAGAGCCAATTCTGGAGCAGATTTCTTAAGGAATATGACAGGGATATCATCAGATCAACATGCTTTGTGGGGATCCAGATTAGAGACGATAGCAGAAACTATGGAAAGAGTTATGTGCATATCACGTAGCAGACTTAGTTCTAAGTGGAAGACCATACAGGGATGCTGCAGAAGAGTCAAATGTTGCGTTTGCGGAGGACTTACGGGTAAAATAATATGCTTTATCAGTAGAAAATCTTAATACCTCAAATTGAGTGAAGAAAGGAGGAATATTATTAAATACATTAGAGAGATCCCCAGTAATCACGTGAGCCGAAGTTGTTACGGTGCTTCATTCTATTAGCAAATAAAGACTTAGATGCTTGGAGCACACCTTTACATTTATTGTTGCAGCCACGAATAAGCGTCTGTTGCGATCGGATCTGTCATGCTGGTAAAACCGGAAAAAGTGGTTCCTGTGGACTATGGCGGCTGAACGTGGGTGTGAACTATGGAGAGTATTTGGATTTCACCTGGTATTTTCGGTTTTGACCCAAGAAGAAATCTTACTGGCACAATTCTCAATAGGAATATCAAACCAAGGGGCGCCACGAAGAAAATCGTGAAGTGAAGCCCAGTCAGCATTCTGGTACCAGAAGGAAGTCTTGTGTATAGGAGGTTCCTGTCTAATGGATGACTGGAAGGAAATATCAATAGATACTACAGCGTGATCCAAATTGCCAAGAGGATAGTGCTGTAAAGATCGACAAGAGGTTGGAGAGGAGGTAAGGAAACTTGTTGATCAAATTTGTTAGGGAAGCGAATATAGAAATCTATTATTTGCACAAAGAACCTGAACAACGGAAAAATTGAATGTTAGAGTACAGGCAATGTCAGTAACATTAGAATGCTTAAACCACTTTTCATGATGATTATTAACATCACTAAACACAAAAATGTAGATGGGTATAGAAAGAGAGAGCCTTTTCTATATTGTCAGAAATTTTGTCCAATATACTGCAGTCCTGATAGGAAGGAGAAAGCTAAAGGAAGAAGAGATAGCTAACAGAGTGCAATAACGAAAGTTAAAAGCACATGGAAGAATATTCTGGGGATTCAAGAAACAATTCTTTCGATATTGGCAGATTTTCCAGGATATAAACTCCAAGGCCATGCATATGTATATTTATATATTTAGAATATTTCCTGTTGTTCACAAAATATTCTGAAGCATCTCACAAAAATACTCAATATCGAGAGTTCTTTGATATTTAATCTGTTTACAAAGAAATATTACCTCTACAATTTTAGCGTGTAATTCCGATCAATGATAAATTACATGTTTAGTAATCTATTTTGAAACAAATGTTATATAGATTATTCCATCAACAATTGTATTAATCTTTTCCCAGCATGCCTTAGACTAAATAATTATGCTTATAGAGAATTTATTCAAAGAAATTCTTTAGAATAATAGGGGTTAATAGTGTTAACTACTTTTACATATGAATCAAATATACATTGAATGATGCAGAAAATATTATTTTGACAGATTCCTGTTTGCTATATTCTAATATGGACATTTTATGTTTGGTTATACAAAATATACACACAAGTAAATACTACTACTATCTATATAATACGGTTGATTTATTCAAAAATTTAAGGGGTGAAAAAATAGCATTTTATTTACTTTTAAGATGGGAAGTAAATATTATGCCTAACATGACAACGTCTTTGATTCGGAGAACAAATTATATGTACCTGTTGAATCAAGTTATTTTTTATATGAAGCTTTTGTACGCGAAAGAAAATTCTGTGGAAAACATTTCCTGTTCCTACATAAGAACCAAAACAGGAACATTTGCAATTAAACTGAAAACACAAAGCAACAGTAGATAAAAAGTTGTGCGCAGTCATGACAGGTGATTTCCCGAAAGATATGACAAATAAAAGACGTGTCTCATCATGCTGGTATAACAACCATCACAGATGAGAACTCTCTATGAGTAAATGAGTGTATAATAATGGGAATTCCTGAACTAAACATTTAAGAAAAAATGCACCCAAGTAATAATTGAAAAGGGATTCGTATTTTCTGAAGATGACTTTAAGATTTGTGACGCGTCATAACCTACATGAGGCAATATTGAAACATGTACAACTGACAAAAATAACAACTGTACATACAGTAATTAAATTATATATATATATATATATATATATATATATATATATATATATATATATATATATTGACATCTACTATCCAAAACAATTTGTCGAATCTTAATATCAAAATAATTACAACCACATTCATAACTATTATGGATACGATCAGAACCAAAAATAAACACGACAATAATAATTTCAAAGTATATACTGTCTCAACTGTCTCTTACAATATATTGAGGAAACTTGCAGAAATTTAAAACATCGTATCTATAAACACAAAAAGATCATATACACAACAATTTATTCATCACAACTTCGATCTAAAGAATGTCACACTGATTAAAAGCGAAAGTAACTTGGAACATTCTTGAGAGTGCCGCAATCGTATCTTACTAAAATATAAATCTGCGGCCCCGATTTTTCAAATAAATTAAAAGAAAACTGTTAAATTCAAAACTACCTATTATTTAAAATATAAAATACATAAATTAATTTCAAACTAAAATAAAAAAAATAATTACATTATAAAAATTCATCAATAACGTTTACTCACTTTCGTTTATTATACATTAAATTGCATCACTTAGGACCCCCTATAATTTATATTGACTTTCGGTTAGTCTGATGAGCGTTCTTAAATTTAAAAATTCTGTAAAACTAATTAATTTTATTTACTTCCCTTTATAAATACTTGTTTGCAACATAAAATCCTTACATTTGCAACGGAACAGTCTTTCGGCTAAGTTTTCCTTTTTTCTTTATTCATACTGTCTTGCTTTACAGATATATTTTGAGTTATATCTGAATTTTTACACACATACACACACGCACACATGCACACACACACACATACGCGCACACACACACGTGCACACACACATACATATATATATAATGTACATAATATATATAATGTACAATTTATAATTGATCTTGAAACACAATTTATAAAAAACATGAACAGTAATTTGAAAAGGTGCTTTCGATGTTTACTTGAATTATTATTCTCAGAATGGTTATTTTTTTTACATTTTAGGATGAAAAAAATCAAGTCCTCATCACAAATGCTTGGTTGGTTATGGTAAGTGATTTTTTTTATTTAACTGGCCGTATACATGTAGATTTATGCATGTCTCTTCATGAGCATCTTTAAGTTCAGTTATGTTTAAAAGAGAAGGATAAAAGAGAATGGGATAATAAGGAAAGGCATATTGAAAAGGAAAGCAAGATTATTACGCAAGCCTTAAAAAATACATTGAATAATTCACAGTAAAGAAATGTGTGCACAAAGTAGACAATGACAAGTCATGACATGTTATGGAAGCAGAATTTCTTTCTATAATTTAATGGATTTAAGATATATACACAGAAAGCTCCGAAAATGCCATGATTCTCAAATTTTAACGGTGATGTGGACTATAATTTATAATTTTCGAAATAAATTTTGTTTCAACATACAAATAATAAAATTAACCAAACAGATGCAAACTGGAATGAAATGCTTCAGTTATGAGCTGATAAACTACTATGTATTGTTTTGTGCTAAATTAGGTGTCTCCACGAGATCGCTAAAAAAGAGCATAGCATGATGAAAAAGACGCCTAAATGTTTATGTTATTATTAAGAGAAAAGATCAAAGTATTTTTGGGGTATTTTTATTACATTTTTTAATCGTTCCTAGCACATTCGAAATTTTCGTTAAAAATCTTGTTTTTTTTTAATTAGCAAAATTGACAGATAATCGATCATGGCGATCATCTTTTTCCATTTTATAAAAAAAAATGAAAATCTCAGTTTGAAATTCTTTTAAAAATCAATTATTATTTTTTCAAAACTTATTTTAAGAAAATCAGAAATTATAATGTTTATTTAAAATATTTTGAACCAAGCTTAACTTAGCTTCTGCGCCGAAAAGATGTAATTTGAAAATAAAACACAGCAGGTCACCTTTCGCGTCACTTGACAGGTGATGAATAACATATTAACGGATTACGTGAGGATAATTATTCTATGGAAGGAGAAAAGTGAAATTATTTAGATTTAAGTGAACAAATTATTTACCTCGTTATTTTTAAGGAAAACTTTCAGCATTCTAATTTTTTTTTGTTTTTGTACTTAGCTTTCACTTTACATTTACGATGCTTTATGGAAAATATATTATAAAGAAATTAAAATAAGATTGTTAAGAGGGAGATTAAATTTCATAAGAAATTAATTTATAGGTACCTTTCTTATGAAATTTTATCAGAAGTTTACATAAAATACTATAATTTTATGTAGATTTATTACATTTTATTGTGTTATTTGTATTTCCATTCATTATTAATTTTGGTATTTCATTTATGGAAAAAATGTCATAACTGAGATTAATACAAAAATAAGATCATATAAATTTCATAAGATGATACTGATACTTGTAGGTACCCTTCTCAGTTGAAATTGAAAAATCAAATTAACTTCTCCACAGGTGTTTCGCAAAAGTAAAGGCCTTAACAGTGGAGAACAATGCTTAACTCAAATAACGCAACTTAATTGTATTCTGGTTGCTCTTCCGTACTTCATAATTACAGCCCGATTATAAACACAAAATTACATTTCTTAATTACTGCGGGTCTTCTGATTAGTCAAAACGATACAATTTACAACGCACTAAAAAATCTATCTCATAAGGACAATTACGAAAGCGGATGCGACTTTTAACTAATTTTATAATATTTTAACAACTTAAATGTAAAAATATATTATAATTAAAAAATAAATAATTGTATTAAAAATTCATTTTTCATCGAAAAATTTTTTGCTTTCAGAAAATATTGTCCATATTCATAAAAACAACTAAAAGCAATTGAAATTAAATAATATATTTGTTTTATTGAGTTTTGTATGTTAGAATTCAGAGCTTATTTTCAGGTAGGGGGATCAAATTAAAAACAAAGTAAATGTTTTGCCTTGTGCTTTTAACTATTGTAATCATTAAATCTGACGCGATCGAATTTCTAGCGTTTTCATAAATTTAGTTATGGGGGGGGGTATAAATATAAAAAAATATTTCTGCCATGACATTAATAAAAAAACATATTTATAATAATTTCGATCATCTGTGAAAGTTTCATTAACATCCGACAATTATTTTTATTTTTACAAGATTTTCCAAATTAATGTGTACCATACAAAAAAAACGTGCTAAAAATTGTATATGTTATTTTACTAGTTCTGTGATACAAAGAGAAACAAGGATTTTAAAATGAAAATTCAGATTGTTCTAAAAAGAAGGAACAATTTTTAAAAATAATTAAAATAAACTTTGATCTTTCCTCTTAATAATAACAAATATTTAGACGATAAAATTTTGTTTGGCGTTTTTTTCATCATGCTATGCTCTTTTTTAGCGATCTCGCGGAGGTACCTAAGTTACTAGCAGTATAACCCGTCTTTGACCGGATCTTTCACTACTGGGAGATTTTACCGTTAACGGATCTTTCACTACTGGGAGATTTTACCGTTAACGGTAAAATCTCCCAGTCAAGATCCGGTCAAAGACGGGTTATACTGCTAAGTTTAAAGTTTAAAGTTTAAAGTCATCCCACCCGAAAATCAATATTGTAACAACATTTGGGTGCAACTGAGGCACATCCCCAAATGGGGGGTTAACAATTTGAATGTCCCTGAAAATAATATTATTGTAATAATTTAAACTATTTATTTTTATTAAAGTTTTTATGAAAGATATACATCCCAAAACAAATAATAAATAGTAAAACTTTGCTGAGAGTTATAATAGACAGGAAGTAGTGGAGAGCCATTGTCGCTACCAATTTGGATTCAAACCGACACTGAAGAATTATCCATCAAACCAAAAAAAAAAAAAAATTCATAGAAATCGGATGAAAACTGTGGAAATGCATAAACATCCGGTCACACACACATATACATATACACACACATATACATATACACACATATATACATATACACACACATTTTGAGAATTATAGATAGAGAAGAAAACAGCCTATTTGGCTGATTGGTGTTTAATTTTCAAACTTTCATCACACGGAAAATGGAAATTCTTAGTCAAAGAGGAAAAGAAAAAATTGCACAGGAAAACCATTTATTTGTATTTGATAAGTTTAGTTAAAGAGACAGTAACAATAAATTATGGTGTTTTTTTCTAGAGCTTTAGGTGCAAGGATTCATACGAATTTGGGCAGTTATCAAGGAATTAATTCGCCAGCAGCCAATATAGAAGTAGATAAAGTGCACACAGTCTTGGAACCTCGTGCCAAAGACACCGATGTAAAATCCAAGTGCAGTAATGAGTGAATGTATTAGCAAATGTATCACAGGTTATACTGGGATCATTGCCTGATGCTTCAACCATGAGGAAAATGATTAAACGTAAAAGGAAAGCCGTAAGTGCTCCCTTTCCAGATATTGTAGATCTTCAAGCGTAAGATTGGTAATGAGTTGTTCAGGAGTTGAAATGTCATAAAGATGAGTCGTCGACGTTGAGTTGTCGGTGATGAGGTAGTTCTGAACCCGCGTAAACTATACTCTTTCTGGGGAACTCTTGCTGATGAGGAAGCCATCATGATTTTAAATGTTTCGGCTATCCGGAGTTTTATATCAGCTTTCATGTGGTTATAGCATCCTCAACTGGATTCAGAGGCACACCGTATTAGGCACTGCAGATACGTGGCGCCAATGAATTCATCCTCTTGAATTACCTTCTCCGAATCCACATGAATAAGCGCGTTGTTGTAAATATCTCCATGATTTCGTCTCAAATTCTTCTGAGAAATTTTCTCAGCCATTTTCAGCATTCTTTCTAAATGATGCTCTTTGCCTCCCGAGTAAACTAGTCCGGTTTAATTGATTGCTTCAACGATATATACATTTTACTGACTCTGGATTAAGCTACCCCTTCACATAATATCTGGTCCCTTTCTTTGATCTTCCCTGAAAACGCAAATTTTAATTCGTTTCATCGATATAAATGAGTTGCTTGTCTTCGCCAGTTGATTTCATTAATGATTTTATAGAAGCTACTTACTTAATTCCGTTGCTTAGTGAATTCATGGTGATATGTTTTGAGAAAACTTTCTTAACATTATACCATTGCATTTCCAGTTTTTTTGTTAATTGTAGGTGTTGACACATTTATTTGCTCTTCAAAGGTGATTATCTCTTAGCAATCCAACATTCGTTCTGTGTGCCGAGTAGCCTTCGGTTTGCTGCATCCACAGGCGCCTACTTTTTAATGTAAAATTAGGCTGTTTTTTTATTTCAAGCTGAGACTTTTTAGAATTTGAAGTTGAGCCTGTTTTGAATTTGAAGTTGAGCCTGTTTTGAATTTGAAGTTCAACTTCTTGAATTTCAGGGTAAAAAGCTCTAGTTAAGAAGTATGTAATATTAGCAGAGCTGAAAGTTTCTTTGGTGACAGTTTAGCTGAGAAGTTTTCACTCGTCTATCGTGTTCATCTGATATTCTACATTCAGATTATCATTTATTCCAGTCGTAGAAATAATCGGGTGTAGGTTTTTTAAAACATCTTTGGAATATATGAAGATAGACATGAATTTCTCTGAATGAAAGTAGTAGATAGTGGAATCTAATTGTTTTAATAAAGTTTATGTGGGGTAAACTATATATATATATATTAATTAGGATTAACGTTTAAATCAGTTTTATATTAATGAGAATTGTATCAATCTACCTTATTCACTTACGCTCAAAACATAATAAGGAAAACTACGAGATTGCAAGATAACTATCGATGTTAAAAAATCTTAATTTTTCACAAATTTTAATTTTATGCACGATACTTAAATCTTGTAAGTAACATCATGTTGTCTAACCGAAAAATGAGTTTTGTTTAGTATAAATAAAAGACAACATCTTTTTATTTTCAACATTATCAATTCTGTTTTCAAATATGTATTCTGCTTTTGAAGTATCAAGATATTATGTTGTCATCTGAACATTGTTCTGTGATAGATTACTGAAGTAGGTATATTTCAGGACCATTTAAGATTTCTAAAATATCATTCACTATTATTTCATTTATGGTTTGCTTTCAATAACAATAATGAGTCAGTATAATTGGTACCCTTATATTGAGGACCAATAAAAGAGCAATTTTTTCACATACATTTTGTTTGCTAACAGCAATTGATATAAAAGTGATATGCTTTGTGGAAGGACTGATATTTCGTAGTACAAAAGAAAAAAAGCCCAGAAATAAACAAAGCATTATCCAGTTGTCCTTGCTTAGCAAAGAATTTTCAACTTACGTACTTTTCTCCGTATGTTTAGCCTTTTTTCTCTTAAGACGTTGTGTACAGCTTATTTCGGAATATTCAGTTGCATTTGTTCCAGATAATCCCAAAGTCTTTCCATTTTGAGAATCTGTATTTTCAAACTTACAAATAAAATCTTAGAAATCCATTTCTAATCCAATCATATATACTTTTAAATTATATTCTTTTGAAAGCAGTGTATTTAAAGCTGTCTTAATAGAAAATATAGAGGATCCTTTAAATAACCTGCTGCACTCTTTCCTCAATAAGAAACATCGATAGTTTCTAGAAATCTTGGTATTTGTTTTGCTAGTTAATATGTTATATTTCTATTGATAAGGTTGTTTTGAGACAGTGAGATAGTGGCTTATTTTGTACCAGTATCAGTGATCTATGTTCGAACCCAAGAAAAGTGCTGATTCTCAAGAAAGGCAAGCCTGTTCCAAACGAGATATTGGTGTGGAAATTTTCTTATACATCATTCTATTTGGCTTTGACCTATAATTAAATTAAGTATACGAAATATCTATGTGTCTTTTACTTATTCACTTTTATTGACGAAATGTATTATGTAAGACAAAAGCATGTCAGCGACCCGCATTTGAATTATTAACGCTGGTAGGTAGAAATGACCGATCATCTCATGCCAAAAAATGCACAGAAAATTATAGAGGTCATCAGATGCAAAATTAGGACAGATTAAGTCATGTGGTGAAATTCTGACGCAAATAATCTAAGGTGTCATGTAATGAAAATTGTTACAGTGTATTCTTAGGTAAAGCCGACATACGAGTCATCTGATACAAAACTAGTATGGATAATCTGACGGATGATTTAAGGCAAAATAGGCAGCAAATTCAACAATTAAAATTACATAAAAGTGACATACTTAATCCGACGGATCATTTAATACAAAACTGGCAAAGAAAATCCACTGTGTAAGCTGATGTAAAACAGTTATAGGTGCTCCAACGGTTAATGATATTTAAAATTAATCCAACGGGACATCCGATACAAAATTGTCACAGAGAACCCAACGACCAATATGATATAGAAGTGGAATACACTATCAGATAGGTTTTCATAGAAAATCCAGTGGGTCGTCTGAGCAAAACTGTTATAGATGGTACAACAGTTCACACGATGCAAAACTTCAACGGACAATCCAGCTGGTCATGGGATTCAAATCTGAAACTGAAAATTCTATAGATCATGTTTCAAAACTAATACAAATATTCAAATGAGTCAAATAATACAAAACTGAAAGATCATCTACTTAAAAACTTGCAGAATTAGTTGACGAACATTTTCATTTTTTGATAATGTTTTATTGCTGCATGAAACAGATGATTTACATACGTATTTCTCATAGAACTAATTTGTTGCAATTTATTCTTTATGAAAAAAGAAAACGATGAAAACATTTTGAGTGATTCAGCAATGCAAAGAAAAATAAAACCTTTTTCCAAATAAATATAGTAATCTGTAAAATCATTTAAATATTTCTGCCTTATATTCATATAACCATTTCATATGCCATTTATATAAATGAGTAGTTGGAAATATGTGAATATGTGACAAATTCTGTTTTCAGTCATCGTAATGTCTCAATGTCTTGTATCTTTACTTTCATTAATATTGAGGATTGAAAAGCAAAATATTGACAAAAATCTATGCATCAATATACTCACACACAAGCACACAGACAGAGACAGACACACACACACACGCATATATATATATATATATATATATATATATATATATATATATATATATATATATATATATATATAATGTAAATCCGTTTAAACTGGATGCGTGAAAAAACCTGGATAGCACAATTTTCAAACAAATTGGCAACCGAGAAGAAATGGAGAAAAAAAAGAAAGCACACCTCCGAATAGGGCGAAAGCAATCGTCCAGTGACTTAAATTTCTGGTACAAAGAAAAAAAACCAGCGAGTAATAAGTTAAAACTAAGAGTGCTCAATACACTAAGTAGAGCAAAGGTAAAATGAATAAATCCTAATGGGCCAGGTATTAGCTACCTAGGTTTCAGCACATGGGATCATCAGAGTTAACTAGTCAGTTCATTCTGATGATCCCATGTGGTGAAACCTAGGTAGGTAGTATCTGGCTCATTAGGATATATATATATATATATATATATATATATATATATATATATAATAATAATAATAATAATTTCACTCTAAGCAAGTGGATAATGCCACTAGGATACAGGAGGTTACTGGGAGTGAAAGAGAATGAACGGACAAACGATGAGAAAGGACAGTAAAAAACAGGATTCAGGAAAACAGAAAATGGTGATTGACGTTGCATTTCAATTCTTGAAGATTGTAGGTGGCAGGGAAGCAAGAAACTGTAAGAGTGCTCCAAGAAAAGACACTATTAAAACAGAACTTACGTTTACTTACACCTAGCTGGTCCAGTTCATTTACTTAACATCTAGCTGATTCGACACTAAAACGATGAAAACTAGTTACCAATTTATACAGTACCAAGCAGGAAAGCTCATGAGAATAATTACAATGAACATATTTATAGGTAAACCAAAAGGCAGCCATCCCAGGGCGGTGAGAAAGTAACAGAGGCCGAGATGCCAGGTCAGGACGGATTACATTACAGACCCATGTTTGGATTTTGCGGAGAATGCAATATTGAATGCACGGACGAATGTTAAATTTATAAGTGTGTAAGATGGTTTATGTCAAGAAAGATTGTCTGGTACGATACAGTGAACGAAATTTCCTAGCAGAAGACCAAGTAATTGATTCAATATAATCACTCTACTTCATGTCAGCAGAAAATGTGAGACCAATATGATGTTTCTCTCCTGAGGTTAGCATCAGTGATGCTGACGAAAGGCAAAAAGATAGCAGTTCGTTTTGGAGGTGTTAACATTTACAAACCATTCCTTGCTACAGTTAACCAATTGGAGGTCATTTTCGAGAGCAGCTGCCAGACTTACTATTAAAAAAGGAGTAAATATTTGTCATCACTGTAGACCTAGTTGGGAATTGATGAGATCTGGAAGGTTGAAGATAAGAAATAACGTAGGTCCAAGGATAGCACCCTGGGTGTCACCTACATTAATGTGAAGTAGTCTGGAGGTGGGTCTATTCAAGGCAGTCTTCATTACACGATTTGTTAAGAACAAATGAATTAAACCTATTCGTTCAGAGACAACATAACTCTTGAGCTCATGGCGAAGAAGAGAATTCTAAATCCTGTCAAATTCGAGATACCAAAAGCTACAGCTTGAGCCTCGCCGTTCTCATATTGTTTATCCGAAACAAGACTGCGTGGAGTAAGATGCTTAACCCATTCGAAATTGATTAGAGATTCTATTACCTTGGTAAAAAGGGCAATAATTCGAGTGATCAGAAAGTTCACCATAGTTCTTAAAGACAGGAACTACAGAGGAGGATTTCCTACAAGCCGGAAAGCAAGAAGCAGCAAGGTATTTATTGTAGAGTTTAGATAGTCAGTTCATGGGCCCATTTCCTTAGGACAAATGCAGGGATACCATCAAGTCCGCAAGCCTTGTGGGGATCTAGTTTGGAGATGATGACAGAAACCATGGACGGGTTATGTGCATAACACTCAGTAGAAATTCAGTTCTATGTGGGAGAATCAGACAAAGATGCTCCTGAAGTGTCGAAAATGGAGTTGGAAGAGAATTTCAGAGCAAAGAGTTCTGCTTTATCAGCAATCGATGACAATACTTCAGACTGATTGAAGAGAGGTGGGATTGAGAATTTATACTTGTTAAACACACTCTTACAGTATCACCAGTAGGCTCTAGAACCAAACGTGTGAGAGGCTATACGGTGTATCATCCTATCAGCAAATAGAAACTTTACTGCGTTGAGGACACGCCTACACCCATAACAATCGGATGCAAAGAGGCGACTGTTATCATCAGAACTGTCATGTTAGTGTAGCCAGAAGAAGTGATTCTTGTGAGCTATGGCGGTTGAAAAGGCAGGAGTGAATCAAGAAGATTCCGGTTTCACTTGGTATTTCCGAGGTAGCACGAAAGTTTCGATGTCGACTTTCATCCAGGAAGAAACACCAGTGGTATAATTTTCAACTTAAAGTTTAAAATTTTCATTCCATGGGACGAAAATGCGTTGGTAACAAAATATGTTCTGTTAATAGGGGGTTCTTTCCTAATAGACGAGTAGAAAAATATCTAGAGAGGTCAGAGTTGCCAGGAGGACAGAGTTGTCATGTGCTAGGGAGAAAGGGTAAGGATTAGATTAAGTAAAGAATCGATCCCTTCAGAATTACAACCGAAACGAGTAGGGAAATCTATTATTTCAGTGAGAGCTTGAACAATTGAGAAATTCAAAGTATGGATGTTGGGAACATCAGTGGCAGGAGAGTGATGAAGCCACTTGATATGACTATTGAAGCCAGCAAACGAAAGGATGTTTGCAGACGAATCTTATCTTTACTGTTAGATATTCTATCTAGCAAGTAACAGTCCTGAGAAGAAGGGAGACAATAAAGGAAAAGGAGATAACTAACCGAGTTTAATAGTGATAGTCGGAAGCACATATAAGAACAAGCAGACACTGAAAAGACTTGTAACAGGGAAACTTTCACGAACATAGACATCGAGGTTATGCATGTGAACACTAAAGTCCTTTCGATAGAAAGTAATATATTCAGGAATAGAGAATACAGTAGTAGATATTGATAACTTTAGGTTATTTCCACAGAGCGCTAGGATGTCAAGAGAACGTTCCAAGAGAAACGATTCGGCACTTTTACCGAAATTCGTACGAATACCACGAACACTGGAAAAAGAAAAGTTGAGGAGCGTAGGTGTTTTTTGCAAACTGGTTTAGTTTTGTTTTGTTTAATCGTTTTAATCATGATATAGTTTTAAGGTGGAAGAGACAACAAAAAAGAGTCTAAGGCAAGACAATCCGGATGAAGGTGGCGCAACATTGTGTGGCTCACCGGATGTGCGTGCAGGGACACCTATCCGTGTGCTACATGGCACTGCATAAACCCCAATATTATACGACTGTTGATCAGATCTAATTGCTACCAAAGTGTTCTGTCTCCTAGCTAGCAGGCGACGTATAGGCGGAGATTTTAGAAGTATACAGTAAACCTAGGAGTGCGTGCGCTTCGGGTGCATGTATTTAGGTAGGCATAGTTAGTTTAGTATGTAGTCACCTTTCCCTAACTAATTAACTATTAAGTTTTAACTTTTTAAGTTGTGTTGTTTCATAACAAAAAAGTTAGTTAAGAGCACTCTTGGATAGGTGTGTGAGAATTAGCGCAGAAAACCTCAAACAGGAAATTCAACGAATGGAGTTTACTAATAATCTTTTTGTGACGGACTTGTTGGTGGGACTTGCAAGATGTGTTTAGCAGAGTACATCGTTATCTTTCCTGTATAGCGACACTGTTCCTTTCTGGAAGTCGAATGAAACATTCAGATAATCTATTATCATAACTTTGGTTTTAGTCACAAATATGAAACTATTTCACAATTACTTTCTTTATATTATCGATTGCTCTCCATTCATATTCGTAAGAAGTTTAGGTTCGTCATCTCTGTATAAACCTGCATCGATTCTTCTTTCCTGCGTTACTCAATCCGTATATCTTACTCAATCTAAAAAAATCCCACCAAAACGAACGCAATCAAAAATGCTCGAGACCATCAGTCCCTCTTTTTATACACACGCTTTTCTGGGGGACAATATTGATTTTAGCAATGTATATAAATATTAATATAATTAATTATATTAATCTGTTCATCCGATATTCTGTAACCAAATTTAATCTCTTCACATAGAGAAGGATGAAGTCTTGTATGTCAAATTGAAGAAAACAATATTTCTTTGTCGTTGATACTTCTAAACAAGTTAATGATTCAGTATTTTCCCACTGTTTTACATGCAATGTTTTGCGAAGAATACTGCATATGTTGTCTATGATATTCTTATTCATCCTCTCCGATTAGCTTAGTAGGATTTATCAATTTTCACGACGGTTTCGGATAAACTTGCGCAGTAGTCGTAGTCGGTGTCTAAAAGTCAGCTGAATGCTTGCAAGTTTGTAGAAACCGGAATTATAGACATTTTAAAAACGTTTTTAAAATAATCGGTATATATATATATATATACATATATATATATATATATATATATATATATATGTGTGTGTGTGTGTATGTATACATATATATGTGTGTATGTGTGTGTGTGTGTGTGTCTAGATTTATAATTGCAATCTGTAGAGTAGAATGATGTATTTCCTTTTTGACGACTTTTATATTAAATCTCTATAACAGTTTTAATAACTAGAAATGTATTTCAGTCATATATTCATTCATTAAATTTCAATATGGTGTAAATGTTATAATGAGGATGCTGATTTAAGTAAATTCAAAATAAATAATTTATGCATTTGTACATGAAAATGATCTCAGAAATACGATCCTAGTTTTCATTTCTGCTACAATAGTTACACGTATAGAATTCAACAGAGTTAATGCAATCCGATTTTCCTAAGAACGGAAGGCCTGCAGGTTATGTCTTATAATGAAGAGGTCAATAGTCAACATTTTTGCCATTAGCAGGAACATTTTCTTCGGAATTCTTTGTTTTACTTGCGCGGATTACCTACTTTCGTCAATGCATATTTTTACTTCTTGATGATGCAAATCGATACATACATATATATATATATATATATATATATATATATATATATATATATATATATATATATATATATATATATGTGTGTGTGCGTGCGCACGCGCGCGTCATCACTTTTGTGCTTTGCTTATTTGAGGCAGATAACAATGGTATTGTATATCGAGATTTTGAAAGTTTTTTGCAATGAGAAAAAGCTGCCAAGTTTTCATATCATTTGAAGTTTTCACTTTATACTAGTTTTGGTTTCTTTCTTGGCACCTGCTGTTATTACTTCGGCGATATTAAAAATAAATTAACTTTACATTTTACTTTTTCCTCTTAGTCGTGTTATTCCCTCACATTCCCCACTTTTCCAATCAGTAGCTATTTCTATTTCCAAGTAAGACTTTAATAAGAAAAATATTTTAAAACTTTCTTGGGTTGCTTTAACACACCTCGCCAAAATGCTAGAACACAAATCGCTATATGTACTTATATTTTGGGTTGAAACACGTCAGCCCATTAAAACCCACTTCAGTTGACATGGTTACAGTTGCAGATTATCTTCACGGAATGTAATTGATGCTCCATTCGTCTCAAAAAATTTATTCTCGCCAGATGACGACCGACATGGAATGGCGACTGTACTCCCGACATGGAATGGCGACTGTACTCCCGACATGGAATGGCGACTGTACTCCCGACTACTGCAAAGAAGAGTCTCCGGGTTTTCAAATAGAAGTAGGACGTAGGTGGAGACAACAAAATGAGGAAACATAAAAAACCCTCCAATAGCATTTCGGTCAATTTGTATTATTCTAGTTAGCTTTATGAGCTGAGGACTCTTTGCACGTTTAGTCATAGTTGAATCAATCGATCTTTTTGACATTTGAAATGTGTTTTCCAATCACACGTTCGCTTCATATCTTGCATTTTCTCTATCAAATACAGTCACATCATCCTGGATAGGAGACTTGATAGATGAAATCAACTTTTCACCAAATCAGCCTTCGTTTTCTATCGATGCTCAAGTTGTTAACTGGCTATTTATAACACCTTTCCGCAATGATAAGCTTTTGTTTCTGGTGGATTTGAATTTTATCCTTCCGTAAAATACTAAAATTACTAAATAGTCATTGTAAGGCACATTGGCGGTAATGGTGATGATATCTTATTGGGAAGCCATTATTGCTACTGTTGTGTAAGGGTGATTGATTATTCCAAGAAAACCTCGTACAATTAACTTCATCATTAGCACAAACAGAAATAATATAAAGCTCACTGTAAGTCTGAAAGTAAACCCTAAATAAGTCAACGGCTCTTCTGATATTTTTGAATAGAAAACTATACGCGTAAGCTAAAACAATTCCAAACATTGGTTGTTCTTTATCTTTCTCAATTATGATGGAACAGGATCTCAAGTTACGCCAGTATGATCAAGGTAGCCTCGGTAGTCGGAAATAACAGTTTTCTATATCGAGCAAGTAATATTCGCCTTTGACAAAACAGATCCACGTCGACAGACGTATTAAACACTAAAAACTTCGAAATTTATCAGATATTAGCTCGACTTGATTTCCTACCTTCGCTTTATCTTCCTTTAGAATAAACAAGCTTCATGCATTCGTACTTTTTAACATATTCTAACAGATTCAAGAATATTTTTATTATTAAAATTAAATAAAACTTACCTTCAGCGAAGATTATGTGCAACTGTACCAATGCCAGATATTAACAAATTAAGTGGAATTAAGTGGGCGGATGTGTTTCAACTAAAACTTACTAACTTGACATTAACTGATTAATCTGGAAGGTATATAAAAAGTGACAGTAGTCAGCAGAAATAACAAGCGAACGCAGGGAGGTGTCAGCAATCCTTTTTGCTGTACCTTATGGTCGAAAGTGGTCAGGAAATTTGAAATAAAGCCACCTTAACTCTTTTTCTACCGCTTTTTCTTTTTACAATCACAATTCCAAATAAAGCAAGAACTTACAATCAGGACGATATCATTTCGAATTATAATATCTCTACAATCACCAGACGAAGTATGCTAAAAAATTTAATCTATTAGTGTGTCTGACTGTAAATATCAAAGAATTAATCTTAAGGCTATTGAGAGTTCCTTTTTGAGCATGCTGTATAAAGGTATTTGTTGCGGTATCAATATTTTGCAGATCGATATATAAAGTGAGAGTATTTGCAAAAAATAAAAGTTGTCAAAGTTTTGAGTTTATATTTTCTAGAAGATTGTATTCTATTGAACAAAATATGTGATAAATAACTGAATAAATATTATTTTTGTGCATTTAATGTTTTTTTTAAGTTTTACTTCCAATAGCATTTTAATGCAACTGAAAGTAAAACTTTAAAAAGTGACTAAAAACTAAAAGCAAAAAAAAAAAGAAAGAAAAAGAAACATAACTAAAAGAAAAATTCCTGGTGCAGATTATGAGAGTGTCTGAAAAAATATTATAGATAAACTAAGTGGTTGTCGAATCTAAAATGGGCTGTATATACAAAAAGATGAACAGAATGTACAAATAAATTTAGACTTAGCAAAGAACGTAAACTGCCGCGTGGACATGATAAAATCTATGTGTGTTCATGCATTTATGTAGCTTTTGTGGTATCAACATCCTTATCTATTTCTCATAATGATTAAGACGATTGTTTGTGACACAATAGGATTCAACCGTGATTAGTACATACAAAATCAAGTGGGCTCTAAATGATTTTAACGGGGGTGTGTTTTATGACTGCGTAGACAGTAACTCTAGAAATAAGATCTTCAGAGAGGGCATTCGGTATTCGCAAATGGTCAAAAGGGAAGGGACTTAAATAGATAAATAAAGAAATAAATAAAAACTTTCAGTTTTAAATGCTATTTGGTCGGAAGTTAGGGAGTTCCGGTTGCAGACTTATAAGCAGAGTCAACCATACGTCATGACGGAGAGATGGGCAGAAGAGTGAGTCCGAGTTAGCGCTGGCCAAAGGGAAGATCTGACGAGACAGTAATCGAAATGACATTGTCTTAAGTTTTGCTTCACTATCCCATTTGACGGTGCCAAGTGAATTCGTGAATAGACAGACGAATATATTATGGACAAAAGACTGTTTTTATTTGCCTTGGCGATATTTTCACCTTTCAGGTCTTTTATTATGTACACTGGCCAAACGAGAATCGAAACAACTTGGGGTAATTTGTCCAATCGTTGAAAGACGGAAAGAGTCACGATTGTAGGTTTACAAGGCAAGTGTGTGCAGATGTTTTTAATAAAAAATAGCATTATATTTACTTTTAAGTACTTTACTGAGTTTACCGGAGTCTATTGGATCAGTGATGTACCATTATGTGTTTCTTCAATTTTTCTGGAAAAAATAAACCATTGCTCATTTGGATATATTCTTTTGAGCATTTCGTATTACCTGCACCTGTTTTCCGAGTGCATTCGTGAAATAATGTTTAAAAATATATAATTCAAATGTATTTCTAGAAAATAACGTTTTTTTAAAAATTTCTTATTGTTCCTGGGATTTCATTGTAATGTAGATTGTTATTTAGGATTTAACTCTTAACTAGAATATATCTTATGCTAACACAGTTCTTATTCTAAATAAGCTCAATAAATAAATTCTTAAAATAGTTTTCAACTTTATGTAAGGATTCGGATATAAAGAATTATAACTCAAGACAAATGTTCGACGTAATATTTGTAATGTACATGTCACTTACATATTTGTATTCAGTCAAACTAACATCTTTGTCGGAATTAATTTCTTAAAAGTTTGTAATCCTTCTTCTAAGATCATATATATATATATATATATATATATATATATATATATATATATATATATATATATATGAATAAAAAGAAAGAACAGTAAGATATATAATCCGGTGTTCTTATCGATATTTTTTATTTTTACAAAACAGTGCTCAATTTAAATTTACAGAGCATAAATATTATAAATTTAAAATATGTTTTTTCGCTACACAGTAATAACCATGTTTCAAAAATGGAAGCTAAAAACTTCAAATTTAATTGTGTAATTGAATTAAAAGTATTAGTTCCATTTCATCTTCAAGCGAATATTGGAATAAATTATTTAAAAATTTACTGAGTTTTAAAGGCACACATAAATTCATAATTCCCTGTTTCCAAGGATACAGAGAAATTCAATCATTCAGACAAGGGGTAGCGTGTTCATTTTTATTAACTATTGTTTGTACAATAAACCATCGGCAAAAGTTCTCCCGATGTGAGTGATGAGAGGGCGAAGGAGCCTACACACGTTGTAAATGATGCGGATGCAGGTGCTGCACTTGAAGTACTCTCCATACGGTACTATGTGATGTACGACATGCTAGGACAACGTGACGTGTGCTGATACCTGGATCATCTCCGACAGTCTGTAGAATGTGTTCTCCGCTGTCAGGCGTATGAGCAGATCTCGGGCTTCCTCAAGCAATAGTTTCTGGTGTCACGGATCTTGTCTCAGCAACACGACGAAAATCAGTAGTAAAATTTGGAAAACTCAGCTGCCTTCGATTTGGAAACGCAATTAGATACAGCCGTGTAGTTTTGCGTCCATTACCATTCGCTCGGCCATATGTAAAAATCTGTCTGCTCCCGATATGAATATGCTGCCATTATTAACCGGAACACTTCTCAGTGAACTTACTACTACACACGCTAAACGTTAATGACAGACTAGACACAAATGTACACGAATGACAAATACAACATAGTCTTCATCGCAACACAGTGCCATCTACCGTAAACTTTAAACTTAATAACTTAAAAATGACGGATTTGAGGACATATGTATATATGGACTTTTGTCCTTGTTTTGGTGTGAGGAAATCGCACCCAAACTTTGTAAAAGTATTTTTGACACACCATATATATATATGATGTTCGAAAGCGCTAGGTCATCGTACGGACAATACTTATTTCGAAATCATTTTCAAATAAAAAGTCTCATTAGAGAATATGAGAAAATTCAAAAGAAAATATGCAAGACTATGTTGTCTTTAACATTCAATACTACATGTTTAAAAGAAAAGTTGCTGCCAAATTACACACACACACACACACACACACACACACACACACACACACACACACACATATATGTATATATATATATATATATATATATTAGCAATGCTATTCTCTCCGTTCAAGTGCACCTCAGAGTTGTTTGAAAAATTTGATGCACCGTAAAATGGTATTAGGTAAACTGTTATAATAATTAAAGCAGTGTGATAAGTTGAATATTTTTGTAATAGTTTATTTTATATGTAGTATGTTATGATCCGATATATGTAATATTATAATATTTGTTAACTATTTTAAACTCTCAGCATTGCTTTCTTCTGTTTACACGTATGCTGTAATGCAATTACTAATGGCAGAAAATGGCCTTATTTGAATAAACAATTTAATTATAAATGCCGTCAACAAAATAGTCAGTTATAAAGAACACAAAAGACCAAAATGGAAATCTATAAGAAAGAAAGAGGAAAACTGAATATACAAATTAGTTATCTCCATTAAGAAGGAATCACTAAACCAAATGCTTACAGGATATAAATTATAAAATTGCTTTTATTTGATCTCACAGTTTTGCCTAAGATTCTCTCTCTCTCACTCACATACACTCACGTACAGAAAAAATACATTATATACTGATTTACTCAGGCTATTCTTCTCAACTTGATTGATATTAACCTTTTTCAGAAGTCTGCTTTACTTGGTAATGTCCAAGGAATTTTGAAACGCGACCTTTATTAAATCTATATAGGTCGAGACTGTGCCAATTCCGCTTGTCACGCTAGGCACGTTAACTCGTAACTTTTAATTCGCCCTTGTCTTTTCTACTAAACTAACTGAACCAGGGATTGATCGCCAAGTAACCCGATACGCTTAAGCATCTCTGGTATATACTAAGCCATGTATTCCTCGTTCAATATTAGAAATTTAAATTTTGTGTCGTTTGTCTGTGTTTTCAACTGAACAAGATTATACAACTTAAACTAGTAGTGTAATAAGGTGATAGTATTTTAGAATATTTTAACTAATTTTCTTTCTTAATTATAAGAATTATATGGTGTTTATTTCCATGTTAGGCATACTGAAGAGATTATTAGAATCTGACATGTTTTGATTCTTGCATTCTAGTGTTATTTTCTATTATTATGAAATCATTCGACAACAGTTAGGAGATTTGGTTCCGGAGAGATTTCCGGAGGGTAAAAACTGCTTGAACTAAAGATCTATTTTCCGACGTACCCCTGGTGTAAGATAAACAACTATTCTCCTCAGCATTTATATATCTGATATTACACTTTCAGCAGGGTGGTTATAATGCTGACCATCTGCTGATATGTGTATGGGATGTCGCTGTAACTTTAGGTTCATGTTGCAGGTAACAGTTGTAGAATGAGTGAGAACCAAAATTCAATCATTTTTCGATGGATTTTAACTTATGATTTCTCATAAAAATGAATTATATATATATATATATATATATATATATATATATATATATATATATTATAATTATTTTAAAAAATATGATTCCATCGCTACACAGGAATTACCATGTTTCAAAAACAGAAGCTAAAAACTTCCAATTCATTTATAGAAATTAAATTAAAGTTTGTGGAACTCCTCACTACCATGAGCCGGTCATCCCTGTATAGCCCGATGTCCTTAATGTCTATTTCACGGTGCGCGGTTAGGTTGTATAGTATAAACAGACCAACAAGGTCAGAAGACTGCAGAGTCTAAAGATCCCATTGTGGATTAAAAACACTGAAGACCATTTTGACATCACAATGGGATCTTTATTAATACAAATTTTAAAATAGATAAAATTAGAAAGATAATACATAGTGAATTCAGAAAAGTAAATTTAAAAACTACAGTTAACATAAAATTGAAAAGGTAAACTTCCTCGACATAACTTTAGACTTAATGAACAACATATACCTACCATACAGAAAACTTAATACTAATTCCTTGTATATACAGCCCAGATTAAACCATCCTCCATCCACAATTAAGCACATACCCTCATCAATAGAGAAAAGAATCAGCATGAACTCCACAAATGAAGAAATATTCCAGAAACACAGTAATTTTTACAACAAAGCTCTAAAAAATAGTGGAAAAAACACGCTAACATCAATTATATAAAAAACAATTGTACTAACCAGAAGAAAAATAGGAAAAGAAAAATCATTTGGTATACCCTCCCTGTTCAATCAAATGGTCAGCAATAAGCCAGGACAAAAATTCCTAGCTTTAATTGAAAAACACTTTCCTACTGATAGCAACCTTAGCAAGATCTTTAATAAAAAAAACCCCTAAAATTAAGTTTCAGCCGCACTGAAAATCTAGAAAGAATCATAAAGAAACATAATAATAAAACCCTGAAAAAACACGCATGCCAAAATCAAATAAATAAAAACCCTAAATTAAAATTAGACAAAAATAATGAAAAATTATGTGATTTTAGAAACCCTGAAAATTGCCCGTTAGTTAATAAATGCCGCATAGAATCTGTGGTATACCAATGAACAATCTCATCCATCGAGAATCCAGACATTGAAAAGATATATAGGATCCACAAAAAATTAATTTAAAATAAGGTGGAAACAACACAAAAGCTCCTTCAATAATATTAGAAATAGAAATCAGACATCCCTATCTAAATATTTTTGGCATTTAAAAGAAACGAATAAAACCAAAAGAAAAATAATAAATAGAATAAGAACTTGTAAAACCTGGGATGACTTATGCCCTCATGCCTACATGAAAGACTACACATTATTAAGTTTCTAAAAAACGAAAATTTATTAAATCAAAGATATGAGATAAAAAATATTCGCCTTAAATAATTAGCATAAAAAATTTTAAATTTCAAAATCTATAAACAAGTTCAATTAAAGCAATAGGTTTAAAAACACAACCCAATCATAAGCTAAAAAAAACCTTTAAGAAGTCGTCAACAAAAAACAAATTGCAGTTCAATACGACGTATTCATATACAAACAACCCTTTTAGAAAAAAAAATATCTTAATGTATACAAGTACAAATTTAACGATGAATTAAAAGTGCCGAAAAACTTTCTATCGTTGAAAAAGACCAGACGACATGCGTTGAACGGATGTCATCATTCGTTTTAAAAAAGGCACCCCGACCCTACCTTGACCTAACTTCTTTTCGAAAGTAACTAATATGTTGATACAATAGTTGTCAGTGAAAATGAATACCCTACCGCCCCTTCTTAAAATGATTGGTTTTCTCCATATCCATAGAAACTAATATTATGAATGTATGTGCTTATAAAGCTCCATAAATTTCAAAATAAGTTATTCCAAAATTCGCTTGAAAATGAAACAGAATTAGGTACTTTAATTTAACTTCTAAAATTGAATTGGAAGTTTTAGCTTCTGATTTTGAAACATGGTTACTCCTGTGTAGCGATGGAATAATATTTAAAAAAAAATAATTATAATTTAAGCTCTACATGTGTATCGAGCACTGTTTATTAAAAATAAAAACAAAAATACTAAAGAACTTCGGATTATCAATCTAACGGTTCTTTTCTATTTTATCAATATATTTGCACACACACACACGTACACACACACGCGCGCGCACACACACACACACACACACACACACACACACATATATATATATATATCTTATGATTTGTTTTCTGGGTGGGGAGAGTACTCAGTAGAGGAGAGAGAGTACTTGTAGATATAGATAGTGTGGACTTAGAAATCATAGATCAGAAATCAACACGGCGACTGTCAGTTTCACGCCTCAAGTGATTTTCAGACTTTGTGTTGCATAGGAAAACGAAGAGAAAAGTGGAAAAAGAAAGGAAACAAAGTCGATCTTTGTGTGCATTATTTTGAAGCAGAAATAAAATACAAAATATGTTATTAATTTTTTCCGCAAATAAAAAACCTTGAAATTTTACTTCGTATTTAGCTGGTTTTATTGAACCAGATCGCAAGTTTTGGCGAATCAAATTTTATATTTTAGTCAAATCTAGAATCGTTGATGAGCGCCTTGTTTGTAATTTAATATTCTAAAAGTACGTTATTGATACAATAACGAGATTTATTGGCTTTTTAGAATATACTATGTTAAGATTTATATACGTAAAATAAAAAAGTCTATAAATGTGAGTAAAGGAAGAACGAATTTAATAATGTGTAAGAGAGTTAAATTTATTGAAACATAATTATAGTCAGTAGTGGTTTAGCAGTGTGGTTGCAAGACAGTAAAGCCACCAAAACGCAAGGGATTACTGCGTGTGATAGAATATGAGAAAAACGCTATTAAGGAATGAGAAAAATAAAAGAATAGGAATTAAGAAGGCAGAAGATAACGATTGACATTGCATTTAAATTTGTAAAGATCAATGTTGACTGGGAAGCAAGAAACCAGAAAGTTGTTCAACAAGAGAGAAGTGCAAAAGAATGAACTGTTAGCATAGAACTTACGGTTATCTCTAGCCATTTCAACTGTAAAATGATGAAATCTAGAACGACACTTACATTCACAAAGTTTAGGTACGATAGAAGAAAATTCATCAGAAGAATTACTATAAATTTATAGAAAAAGCTCAGGGAAGCTACGTTACGCCAGTGGGAAAGTGAATGAAATAAAGATACCAGGTCAGGACCAATAGCATTGCAAATTCTTCTTCGCATTTTAGATGTGACAGCAATATTTAAATCATAGTCGAATTTCAGATTTAAAAAGGTGTAAGATAGATTCTGCCGAGAAAAATTATTTCATGACACAGTGAATCAACTTTTCTAGAAGCAAACCTAGCAATTGATTTTATAAATATTTCCACTTAAACAGTAGCTCAAAAGGGCGCAAAGAATCACGCACCTGGATGTTAGCAACTGTCATACTGACAGAAGGCTAAAAGATGATTAAAATTTCGTTTTGGAGGCGTTAAAATTAACAAACCATTCCTTGCCCCAGTTAACAACTGAGTGTATGTTATTTGACCTTATATGACCTTATCGAACGTATCAGACTTACTATTAAGACAGGAGTAAATAGTTGTGTAATCAGCATAGATACTGAGTTAAGAACTGATGACATCAAGAAGGTCATTTATGAAAATTAGGAACAACGTAAGTTCAATAATGTAGTCATGGGCGTCATCTGCATTCAGCCAATTAAGATAACTTTCATTTCGGAATTTGGCACGAAAGACTGAGTCAGTTAAAAAATTGTCCAGAAATAACATAAACTTTTAAATTCCAGCATGCTTTCGAGATATCCAAGGCAACAGCCTGAGCTTCACAATTTTTATCTAAAGCTTAATTGACTCTTTCAGTAATAATTGTTAATACGTCAGCAGTTGAGCTACAGAAATAAGCCATATTGTTTATCTGAAAGAAGATCCTGCTTGGTGAGAAGCTTAACTAATTCAATTTGGAATGAGAAAAATATACAGTATACATTGCAGTTAGCCGTCTTTACTATGTTCGTAATGTTCTATAATCTATGACTATTTTCAAGTCATTATTACCAATTAAATCTTATCTTTTGATTCTTTGCAGGAATGGAAAGACGAAAGAATTAGTTGGAATCAAACAGAATTTAGCGATATGTCTATTATTCGAATACCAGCTCGACTTCTATGGTTACCGGATATTGTTCTCTACAATAAGTAAGTTGTATCCCCCTGTATTTTCTCTATATAGCCTTACCTGACCATATATAGCCTTTATTTTTTCTGTTGTAGACGGGGAAAATATATGTAAATAAGCGTTTATAATATTCATCCATTCATGTGGAGTAATCAGCAATTTATATTTTATTGAATCAAAATATTAAATGTAAGAACAACGCCAATGTCTTTTTGAATGACAATTTTTTCAAAAAGAACACTATATGTAACCATTTAAAATTATAAAGATTAAACATTTACAATAATGTTAAATCCATGTGTAAGAAAACAGTGAGGAAATACTGAAATGGAATTATATATTCCTTTTCATACAATTAATTAAAGACAAGAACAATCTGGTTTGAATTGTGGGAGAGGGGGAGTGTTTTTGGAATAAATTTTACGAAAATGCTTCTTTTTACAATATAGTTATATTTGAAGTTTGATATATATTTTTCAAAGATATCTAAGTACTAAAAATAAGCCAGAATGTTTTTAAAGAGTTTCCAAGATCCCTGGAAAAAAGAATTACGATGACATGATTTAGATTTTTTTAATATTTCAATGAATTATGTTATCAAGTAGCTTCAGCTAGGCATCTTTTATTTCCTTTAAATACCATAAATATATTTATATATATTTTATTTTTTCATTATTATCCTGGTCGTTATTTATATAGTCCGAGAGATCCACAGGAAACACATTTCTGCTGACAAAAGATAGGACTAATCTGGATCAGGAAGATTACAGATGTTATCCTTGGTGTGCATACAATGCTTATTTCAGCATCATCTGCCATTGTTAAATCATTATTACGAATACTTGTCAACATTTTCATTGTTGGCTTATTATACCGATTAACTTTAAGAATCAGGGCAACATAATACTGCACCATTTTCTTTTTTATAACCTTCGCAAGGAGAGTCACCCATACCTGCACTTGGAGGCTACCAACATTTCTGTCTGTTTATGACTTGATCACCAGATGGATCCTATTCAGATTTAATATTCAAAGAAACAACAATCTTCACTAAAAACTTCACCATCAATATTTTGCGTAGGATCTTTGCAGTTCGGGGAAGTTTTTTAGTTCGTAGATATTTTATTCTTCCTCTTATCCCAGCAGACAGGGCTGGGTTATTTCAAATTTCTCAGGGGTGTCCTTTTGAACATATTCCAAAATAAAGGTTTAAGAGTGTATTGCACCAAAATTTCTTATGTGTTTGAAAACTGATTATCAAAATATCCACACTGCTCTATTTTCACTTCCGTATCAGCTGGTTGAAGACAAGAATTGTGCTTCAAGCTATATCTAAGAATAACACGAAGTATTTTAAACTCATTTGCTACTGTCTAGCGTGGTCCTTTTTTTTCGATCAATGCTGCCTGTTCCACTTCATCTTGGCACCCTTGTAGTTCTCGAGGAAGCAAGGAGCACGGTTAAATTCATGCAGTCGGGGCACCAGGGAAAATGGCTCGTCAGAGCAGTTGCCATTAAAATGTTTATAGAAAAGACAGAGGGAAGCTACATCACTTCTGTGAGAAACTGATTGAAGTCGAGGTGCCAAGACAGGACCGATCACATTGCAGATCCGTCTTTTGTTTTTGTTGAGCACTTCAAGATGAACATCAGGGCACCAGACCATATATGGCAACAGTATTCAATGCATGGACGAATGGTAGATTTGTAGATGTGTAGAATGGACGAGAAAAACCTGGTATGACAGAGAACCAACTTTCCTTGCGGTAGATGCAGCTATTGATTCAATGTAGTCAGGGGAAAACGTGAGGCCACGAAGGCGCAGTAAGGCGCAGTAAGGCGCTCTCGTGTAGTCGAGCATCACCCATGCTGATAGGGAGCAGGGAAGTTTCTCTATGGTGGTTAAATGAGAGCGGTCTCGTTTTGGAGGCATTAAAGTAAAAAGTAAAAAATACACACCCTATGGTTTAAAAATTTAATAACCCCGGTATATTTATGATTTTTTGCTTACATTGTGAGGTTTCAAATAACTCACCTTTCTATATAATCCACTCTCTCCTCTATTTTTTGGCTTACAGCAAAAACCAACTAGTGTCAGCTGATCATAAAATAATTCCACATTAAAGTCTTCCAGTCTGTTATGTTGTGAATTTCGCTTTGTTCAGTGAAAAACATTTAGATGATTTTAACAATTCAAATCAGTCATGGACAGTATCTAAAACAATCGAACAGCATCATGAAAATTTATGGACATTTTGGAGCTGAATTTGTTTGATTTTAAGTACAATATCTAGAAATATAAAGCCACAAAAAGAACTGGGAAACAAATCTGAAAAATACGTACATTGGTATTATTTTATCCATTTATCCTGATGACTCTTCTTTCTAGATATTAATTTCTTAATTAATCCTTTACTTCAAACAATTATACACTGATTTCAGGCATATTTCATTCAGAATAATTCTAAAAATAATGGTCATTATTAATTAGTTTTAAGTCTTCGGTAATCTAATTTCAAATTATACCGCTTCTATGTGTAACAACTGAAAACAGTTTTTTTTATATCGTATTACTTTTTATTCGTTTTCTCTGACAAGATGTTTATATTAGCTTTAAACTTTCTTTTTTAGTATTCTCTCTCATATAATTCTCATTTTATTGATTCATTAAATAATTATGTACGTTTTTTAAGCATTAAATACATCAATAAACCTAATTTTTATAATAGAGTTAATATCGATCACAATCTTCATTCTGATGTAAACATCCAGAGAGAATCTAGTCATTTCAGCGAGATTAAAATGCATCACATTTCATTGGTGTGGGAACTGACTAGCAATTAAACCCTTTCATTTACCTCCTTTAAGTGAGAACATTATTTTGCCCTTTGTCAATTGGCAGTTCAGAAGTGCACTCATTAGCAGTTAACTTAGCAGTCACCTGCATTGTACAATTAATGAGTAGTGTAGAAAAGTCTTTATTTTCTTGTCCAATCAAAACGACTGACAAGGATGCAAATAGCACTGGTTCACCACATCTTAAATAGCTTAATTCTATCGAGAGAAAATTTTATTCACTTTTGGCAAATCGCAGCATTCGATAATTAAATGATGTTAGATAATAGAAGGCATTGGAACTTCTTTGGAGTCATGAAGCAGAGTTAATTCGCTGCTGATTGAATCAAAAGATCTCGATCTTAGTTGCTATGGCTTGCTGTTGACATCAAAATTTCTTACCAGAACTTTAGCAAGGTAGAACAATTAGAAGCTGAAAATTGTATTTATAATGGTAATATGGTTTTAGTTTTTATAACATTTAACATAAACATTGCATGTATGTGTGCCCATACTTCTTAAAACAAACATTTGTTAGAATTTAGTCTCACTATCAGTTGAGATATGTTAATGCTATAGACAGAATAACGTTTTGAAAAGCAGGAAATAATGTCGGATAAAAATTCACTGATTACTTAGAAATATTTTATTTACGTTTCAGATAAGAAAATATGAAGAGATATGAGCTTTCGAGAAGACCTGAAAGAAATCGGTATTCATTCTACAAAAGCATACTTGAAACTTACTGGGATGTAGCCGAGCTGTTTAAAGTACATTCGGATCAGACGGTGGTTTCTCCCCAAAAGTGGGACACCAGCCCGAAAGCACATTTTCTTTATAAATCTCTCGGAATACATAATCTGATAGACGTAATTCACACTGTGTAAAAAACACAGGGGGTCTACACAAAAATGAGTATCCATAAAATAATCTTTAGAATAGCAGGATATATATATATATATATATATATATATATATATATATATATATATATATATATATATATATATATATATGTGGTGTCGCCATTTTATATTTTTGGGAGAAAAAGAGTACAATGACACAGTTCCCACCGACAAAAATTTGGAAACAGCATGCTGTATTTCTTGGCATTCGCGCCGGAATCTTCAATACGAACATTTTCAGAGTCTTTGGGTATCAATCTGTGCAAGAAAGTGCAGGGGATTCGGAAAGAGTTGGATGATATATCCAGCCAACATCATAGTGTTTGGAGTGATCACTAACCAATGGCGATTTTATTGAATAAATTTCCTCTTTAGTATTTCCAAATATTTTTGTGTAATTTTCGTAAATATATCTGTTAAAAGTTTTCTCTGGATATCTTGACTGTGCTGTGAATATACCAATCACTTTCATTGTTAATGGTGGTTTGTTTCCTAATATTTTATTACTAAGTAAAATGGAAAAAGAATTCTTCTGTAACTATCTTGTTAGCCAATGAACCATTTTTCTCTCGATATACGATTCACTGGTTTCACAACAGTAGATCTCGTTAAATAACTCATGGCCTGCTACTGATTTTATGAATAAATTGTTTGGTGCATGAGGGAAGCCATTTTACTGTTATTTCAATGCAATTTCTTAGACGGATTTTCCAATTGGTTAGAATTTGTTCCGTTATTGAAATTTTGGCGGAGACAATTGATTTTCCTTGTTCATTGTATCATGTTACTGAAATCCGGCGATGTAAATCTGGAGAAATTGTTGCTTATTTTCTTATTTCTAAATAAAAAGGAGAAAATATAAATTATCTTCTTATTTTTAAGCAAAAAAATAATATTTAGATGTTTTTATACAGAGATGCTATTCTATATAAAAACAACTAAATCTGGAGAAAATGTTGCTTGTTTTCGTATTTCTAAATAGAAAAGTGAAAATTAAGAGAAAATGTTGGTTAATTATTTGTTTCTAAATAAGCGTAAATATAGGGAAATAAATGGTTATTTTGAAACTTTTAAATAAAAAATAAATAAGGAGGAAATGATACTTATTTTCTTATTTCTAAATAAAAAAGTGTAAATGTGGAGAAAATATTAATTTATTATTTCTACTTAAATTTCCAAGTCTGGAGAAAATAATTATTATTTGTTTATCTAAATAAGAATAGTCTATAAAAATGTTGCTTACATTTTATTTCTGAATAAAAATGTCTAAATCCGGAGAAAATATAACTTATTTTATTATTTCTAAATAAAAAAGTGTAAATATGGAAAAATATTGCTGAAATCTGGAGAAAATGTTACTTCTATTTCTAATTTCTGAATAAAAAATATGTAAATCACGAGAAAATATTGCTTATTTATTTTTAAATAAAAATTATAAATCAGCAGAAGATGCTTTTTTTATTTTCTTATTTCAATAAAATAAATTCTAAATCTGGAGAAAAGGTTGCTTATTTTCTTATTACTAAATAAAACGTTTCCATCTATAGAATTTTTTTATGTCTAATAAAAAAAATTAAATGTGGAGGAAATGTAGCATATTTTTTTATTTCTAATTTTAAATTTTAAATTTGCAGAAAATGTTGCTTATTTCCTTATATGTACATCTGCAGAAAATATGGCTTAATTTCTGAGTCCTCTTCTTCTATGTAACGTGTCCCTTCAGGACGTTGGCGATCATGTCTCTCCACAATTACCTGCCCTTTGTAGCTCTTAATAACTTTTATCTTTTTGACACTTCTCCCTTTATATTTGTTGTTTTCTTTTCTCTACACGGCGAATGATCAACTCTGAATTATCTGCATATCTTATGTTGACTCCAATAATGAATCCTGGTCAGAATGGCCTCGATGTATTGGTTGAAAAGGTATGGTGAGAAGCATCCTTTTTTTTACTGAAGTCATTTCCTATCAGTATGCAGTCGGTTTACAGCCAGTATAGGTTCTGATACCCTTACCACATAGCAGTTCCAGCAGATATTTGTGATGCACTTTATCAAAGGCTTCTTTTTAATCTATAAAACCGTTGTATATTCTTTTGCATTTGTATTGCTTCTCCTGGTATCGTTCTGAGCATAAATATAACATTCCCTTTTCCAGTGTCTTTAACTAACTCGCACTATTCTATTATATTACTATATTTTGCATTAAGTGCAAAGAACATCAGCTCATCCAGTAAAACTTTTGTTCGCGTGTAACTTTGCCTTGGCTTTTACAACTTTGCCTTCGGTTTTATCGATTTTTCTGCCAAATCGCGGGAACTGGAGATTGAACCGGTAGTTTTCACCTAATTTGATAGATTTGCAATATGTATGTACAATTTCATCAAATAATTCGAGAAATGTAGACGTGCATAAATAGCATACAGACGCACAAACATTTATTTTTTATAGGTATTATATTTTCGGTTTGATTCTGCTGCGCGCTTTATTCATGAAGATTTTGATGATAAGTTTTATTATATGGGTCGTTAGACCGATTGTCCAACGTTCACATTCGTTTGCACCTGGTTTATTCGGCAGTGCTATGAAAATAGACCTACTTAGTTCTTCTGTTATATCGCCACAGCTGTACATTTAATTTATTATGTCATTAATATTGTCTATGCCGAAATCATCTAAGACTATATGTATGCTACTGTTGGATGGCCGGCGAATAACCTAGCACTCCACTCTACTTCTTGCGAGTGAAGAGGGGTGTTAGCGAACTTGTAGGATGAAAAACAAGCCCTATCAAAGGACGAAAGAACACGGCGAATGATCTGGTAGTAGCCAGCACCTGGTTTCAAGAACACCCAAAATATATATAGACATTAAGAATCCCAGGAAAAGAATCGAAAAAACAGATTGACTATATAACTATCAATAAGAAATTCAGAAATACAGTTTTACACTGCAAAACATACCCAAGTGCTGACTGTGGGAGCGACCACCTTCCAGTGATATGCAAAGTGAAACTATGGAAATTGAAGAGGGCCAAGACAGTACCAAAATTGCAATAAGGCAGTCTTCTGATTGACACAAATGTGAAGGAATAATATATGGACTGTGTTAAAAGTAGATACAATAGAAAGAGTAAAACTAGGACAAATGTGGCATATCCTCGTATTTCTAAATAAAAAAGTCTAAATTTGGAGATGTGCATGAATGAAATCTTGGGAAAATGTTTAACATTTATGTATTTCTAAAGAAAACTAAATCTGAAGGTAAAATAGATATTTGCGTATATCTGAATAAAAATTAACAAATCTGCGGGAAATGTTGCATATTTACTCATTAGATATAAAATGAGTAAAGCTGGAGTAAGTTGCATATTTATTTATTTAGAAATAAAAAGTCTAAATGTTGCATATGTAGGTCTTTCTGAATAAGAAAAAGATAAACATTTTATATAAAAAATCTAAATCTGGTGAAAATGCTTAATATATATGCATTTCTAAATATGTAGTTTACCTATTTCTAGATGTTTACCTATTTCTGGATGTTTACCTATTTCTGAATAAAAATGACTAAATTTGGTTAAATTGACGCATATTTACTCATTCTTAAATAAAAAAATCCTAAATCTTGAGACAATGTTGCATATTTACGTATTTCTAACTTAAGCTAATTCTGGAGAAAATGTAGTATATTTAATTTTCGAAATAAAACTAATATAAATCTGCTTAAAGAGTTGTATATTTACGCATTTTTAAATAAAAGAATGTAAATCTGGATGAACTGATTCATATTTACGTATTTCTGATTAAGAATGGATAAATCTGATGAGCATGTTGCCTATTTACTCGTTTTATATGACAAAAACAAAATATGGTGAAAATATTTAATATTTACGTATTTCTAAAGAAAAGATCTACGCATTTCTGAATAAACATAAGTGAATCTGATGAAAATGTTACATACTTACTCATTTTTATATAAAAAATACTAAAAATGGATAAAATGTTCCATATTTACGTATTTCTAAAGTAGAAATCCTAAACATGGAGAAAAGTTACTTATTTCTAAATAAACAATTGAAATCTGGAGGAAATGATGCATATTTACTCATTTTATATAAAACAAACCAAAACTTCAGAAAATATTTCATATTTAGTTATTTCTGAATAAAATGCCTAAATAAGAAAAGAGTAAAACTAGGACAAATGTGGCATATCCACGTATTTCTAAATAAAAATGTCTAAATTTAGAGATGTGCAAGATATGTCATTATTTCTAATTAACAACAGTGTAAATTTTGAGAAAATATCACGTATGTACGTATTTCTAAATAAAAATAACTAATAACTGGTAATAAAAAATCTAAATCTATAGAAAATGTTTTGCAATTAGGTAACAATAAGAATTGATAAAGATAGTGAAATTGTCGCATATTTACACTCTTTTAAATAAAAAGCGAAATCTGGATAAAATTTTGTATATTTAAGAATTAGGAAATAAAAAATAATCTATAATTAAATAAAATGTTGCATACTTACGTATTCTTAAATAAAAAGGACTTAAATCTGGAGAAAATGTGAAATATTTACTTATTTCTAGCAAAATGTTGCATATTTACGAATTTTTTTTAATTGAAATCTTTTGAAAATGATACATATTTATGTATATATACTACGTATTCTAAATAAAATATTCAAATCTGAAGAAAATGTTGCATATTTACGTATTTCTATATGAAAAAGTTGGAATATTGAAGATATATTTACTCATTTTAAAGTAAAAATGTCTAAATTTTGAGAAAAAACTCGCATGTTTACATATTTCTAAATAAAAGAATCTAAATATCGATGAAATGATGCATATTTACGCATTTCTCAATAAAAATTGGAAATGTAGCATATTTACTCATTTTGAAATAAAAAAGCCTGAATCTGGAAAAAATGATGATATTTACTTATTTCTAAAAGGTTCAATATTATTTGTAAATATCAAAAGTCTAAATCTAGAGAGAACCAGCATATTTACGCATTTCTAAATAAAAAATTCTGGATATGTAGAAAATATTGCATATTTGCCTATTTCTAAATAATAAAATCTCAAAATATTGATAAAATGTCCTATATTTGCATATTTCTTAATAATAAAAGACAAAATCTTAATAAAATATTCCATATTTACGTGTTTCTAAATAAGAAATCTAATTCTAGTTGAAACAATGCATATTGACGTATTTATGAATAAAAAATGACAACTATGGAGAAAATATTGCATATTTACTCATTTTTAAATAACAAAATCTGCCATCTTGTGAAAAGCCGCCTATTTACGTATATCTAATTTTTGAAAATGTAGCATATTTAATATTTCTAAGTATAAAATGCAAAATCTGCAGAAAAAGTTGCATATTTACGTATTTCTAAAAAATCAATCGGGAGGAAATGCTGCATATTTATGTACTTTTGCATCAGAAAGGTTAAATCTGGTGAAAATGTTGCATATCTACGCATTTTTAAACAAAAGGGAAAAATTTATAGAAAATCCTCCATATTTACATATTTTTAAATGAAAAAAATCTAAACCAGGAGTAAATTTAGCCAATTTACGGATTTCTGAGTAAAAATTGATAATCTGAGGAAAATGTTACATATTTGTTCATTTTAAAACAAAAAAAGGCTATATTTGACGAAAATGTTGCATATATACATATTTCTAAATAAAAAGCTACATCTAGAGAAAATGTTGCATATTTAAGTATTTCTAAATACAAAGGACTAAATCTGAAGAAAATGTAGCATTTTTACTTATTTGTAAATAAAAAATCGAAATCTTTTGTAAATCATTTCTGAATAAGAATTGATAAAGAAAATTTCTAAAATAAGAATTGATAATCTCTATGAAAATTTACTGCCCGCATCAGCCATGCTGATCATGGCTGATGCTAGACTCATGGAGAGCAACGCACTGCGCCTCCTTGGCCTCACGTTTTCAAATAACATGACATGCATCTACTGCAAGGAAAGTTGAGTTACTCGTCAGAGTCCACCTTGCTTATTTACAAATCTACCATACGTCCGTGAATACTGTTGCCATATCTGGTCTGGTGCAACTGTTACTTATTTCGAGGTTCTTGACAAAATCCAAAGAAGAACCTGCAAATCGATCCTGGTTTGGCATCTCGACTTCAATCACTTTCTCATCGAAGTAAAATGGCTTACTTCTGTCTTTTCTACAAATATTTTCATCGTAACTAGTCTGAAGTGTGTGAGTTTAAGCGTGCTACTAGATTGGCATGTAGTTCCCACTCTTTTACTGCAGAATTAGTTAAATGTAACCGCCACTTCTACCTGAACATTTTCTTTTCTCGCACTTCCCGCCTGTGGAATCCCCTTCTGTTTCTTTGCTTCCCCGAGAACTAAAATCCTCAAAAAATTAAATGCAATGTCAATCGCCATCTTCTACCTTCTTGAACCCCGTTCAGCTTTTATCCTTTCCTTGGGTCCACCTATACCCAATCTGTGGCATTCCTGTCTTGCTTGGTGTGAAATGCTTAAAAAATATTGCATATTTACTTATTTGAAATAAAATGCCTAAATCTGCAAAGAAATGATTGCATAGTTAAAGTATTTCTAAATAAAAATCTGGAGAAAATGTAACATATTTATTTATTTGTAAATAAAAAATAACATCTAAATATGAAGGTAATGATGCATATTTAAGTATTTCTGAATAAAATTTGATAAATCCGATGAAAATATTTCAGATTTACTCATTTTGAAATAACAAAAACCTGTATCTTGAGAAAGACTGAATATTTACTTATTTCTAATTCTTTAGAAAATGCAGCATATTTACTTATTTCTAAGTAAAAAGGCAAAATCTGGAAAAATGTTAGATATTTACGTATTTGTAAATGTATGAATATATGAAAATATGGATGAAATGATGCATATATACGTATTTCTGAATCAAAAGAGATAAATCTGCTGAACATTTTGCATATTTACTCAATTTTATATAAAAATTACTAACTCTGGAGAAAATGTAGCATATTTACTTATTTTTATATAAAAAAATTAAATGTTGCATATTTACGTATTTCTGAATAAAAATATGTTGGAAATGATGCATATTTACGTAAAAATGGAGCAAATGTTGCATATTTACGTATTTCTATATAAAAAATATCTAAATCTGGAGAAAATGTTGCATATCTACGTATTAAAAACTTTAAGTCTGGAGGAAATAATGGACATTTACGTATTTCTGAACAAGAATTAATAAATATGGAGAAATTGTTGCATAATTGATTATTTCTATATAAAATAATATTTTGGTTTAGTCTTAATCTTAGGCGACGTTGCTAATTGGTCATATATTCAAAGGCTTCCTAGATATCTTTCTGTAAAGTTAATTGAATTCTTGAAGCGATTAAAGTAAATAAATCCCCAAAACTTGGTGTTTAGTACACGATAGATGATTTGTTTCTTTGTCTAAAATAATTTAGATTATTATTTCTTGTGACCACACATATTCTTTACGTCCGAATTCTAAGTTCTTCGGAACCCAAGGAATTCGGACAACAGATTAATCGTCTTTTTCTTATCGGCGGAAATTGTATAGGTTGGGTATCTTTGTTTTACTCAATTATATTGAATCTTATCACGTTAAATCAGGCCTCGATTCTCCTTGGAACAGTTCTTAATTTCATTTTATTATTTTAAAACATAGATTGTAACGCGTTTCATTTTTCAATTTCTTCTCAACGATTCAACATACTCTGCTGAAAATTGTAATAATTGTTATTAAATTCCAAATCTTCATTCTATAATTTCATGAATTTAAACATTTAAACATGGTCAGTGCCCTGTTACAACTTATTTCTAGATAAAAATCTGAAGAAAATGCAGCTTATTTTCTTATTCCTAAGTAAATAGGTCTGAAAATGTTCCTTACTTCTAAATAAAATAGCTGAATCTGAATGCAGTTTTGCTTCTTTACTCATTTCTAATAAAAATGTCTCAATCTAGAGAAAATGTTGCTTGTTTTTTATTTCTAAATAAAAACTTGTAAATATCTTGAAATATTGATTATTGTCGTTTTTGGTAAATAAGAGTGTGTAAATATGTTGAATAGCTTATTTTAAAATTTCTAAATATAGCGAAGTTGGTGTCTAGAAGGTTGAGAAATACAGATGAGTGATTGTGGTGATTGATATTAAAACAATTTATAACACTTCCTTTTTTCAATGTGTAATTAGTGCCTAAAATAGAAATCAATGAAACATCTGAAAATACCGCTTCCGACTATTGACTAATCTTATCCGGTTATGCTCTTGGAATTGATCCTCTATTAATATTTCCCAGTTAACCTGATATTATCTGCAGGCATTCCAAATTCTTTCGTTATCATTTTAAAAATATTTTGTTGTACAGTTATTATGCAGATACTACTGTGCTTCTTGCTATCAATTTTATATCGTTCGTTCTGATTCTAATGTCTTAAGATTTGATACATTAAAGAAATATATAACATTTCTCATATAGACATTTACTCTCGTCAGATTCTCTGAAATTCGATATGTGTCACAAGCACAGCAGCTCTGTGGATATTTTAAATTCACAACTATTTTGTCAGGAAGTTTATTTTCATGCCTTTCCGTGAAAGTGAAATCTCTTTCGAAGAGTTCTAAGTTACAAAGCCTTGTCGACGATTCGAGATAAACGGATCCAACTGAAATTACTACTATTCCCGTAAACAATCTATGAGTTAACGTTCTTTACATAACGGATAAATTTCCAATTTAGTTTTAATGTCTCGACAGAATGAATATTTCGTTATAGGTTTGTTGATGTTGCTATTCATAAAATTTTTCTTAATTATGTCTTTAAGAACGTAATCATTAAAGAGAACTGTCATGTTCTAGGAAGTGCAAATACTTTTGTTTGATTCTTGGGAACTCATTACATAGCCGATATGGTTCAGCCTGAAAAGAACGCAATATTCTTACCTTCCTGATGTCTGGTTTGTTGGTTTATTTAGAGGGTCGAGCCACACACATAGAATTTTACTTAGATTTAGATTCCAGTCACCCATTTTATGCAAAAAAAGAAATATTATATTATATTGAAAAAGAAATATACTATATTGCAACAATATCAGTTAGAGAAATTAGGAAGACAGCGTTAAATATACTTTCCATAAATGGTCAACAATATTTTCGTTTATATAAGACCCAAAATACGGAATTTATAAAAAGTCATTAGTAATTTATAAAGAAAATTAGAAGAATCTTTTCCCTGGGAGGGAATGGAAGAAGATGGGAGAAGAGAGAACGTCTCCTCTTACCCCGAACATTAACAAAAGCGCATACAAACAAGACTTGTAACTACTAAATGAAATTTAAAAGGTACAAAAAATATTACAAAACGTTAAAACAATTTAGTAAATTACCATATTTTACAAAATAGGCTTACACAAAAATCCCTTTTCGCGTGCCTTCTATCAGACAGACTAAAAGATATATAAAAAATTATCTTAAAATGTTTACAAAATAATCTTCGAAAAATGGTAAAAAGGTAATACAAACTTTGAATAAAGTAGAAAATATTCTTTGAAATAAAAGATTTATACATCTAATAGAAAGATAAAAACATCATAGAACGAAGGGAGCTTTGGTGGTTTCTAACCACTGGTGTCACGGGGAATTTTTATAATTTATCTTTTTTAGAACACTGTTCTATTCACAGGTTTCAGTACTTTCTTCCTTACAGAAGGAAATAAGTGTAATACTAAATAAAATTAGTTCACAAAATGAATGCAGTAATTGTGAAAAGGAGCAAAGAAAATGTCATTTACGTGTCAAATAAAAATGAATATTTGAAACCGACTAACATGCAAACTAATGAGAATTCCGGTGAGAATTCTGAAAAGAACCGAAAAATCGATGATATTTTTTGACCTCTTGTAGAACTCTTGTTATGCTTTGAGAGGCACGCATATCCTGTCTAATTGTCTGTATATGATTAATTAATAAAAGCCACGAGGCATATGCATTGAAACAGGCTCCCACGACTTTTGAAACGAAAAATCTGGATAGTTTTCATTATTCCTTTTCAGATTTATCACTTAAAACATACCAACTATCAATTTTCAAATGGATTAAGTTTTAAGTTCTAAAAAAGAAAAAGAACAAAAATACGGCATTAAAAAAATTCAAAATATGTTTGTTAATCAATATATAATTCTTTTTATATTTCATATTCCTCTGAAAGCTTAATGGCATTTTTTAGGAGTCAAATATTTGTAGAAATTAATTTATGAACATTCGTTGTTCACCTTGTGTTGAAATCTCAAAAATTAATGCTCCTCGCACTTGGCATTTTTAATATGAAAAATTGAATATTTAAATGATACAATAGAAAAACAAAATATCTCCTACAATATATCTGACTTAAATTTATTTTAACTGAAAAATTTCTTTCATGTCTGTAAACTTAGTATAATCGATATTTTTAAAGAAAAATTATTTATGAATTTTTAAAAGATAATCTAATGTTTCAATGACATATTGATAGGAATAACAAACCAGAATGTCAAAAATGTAAAACTGCTGTGAAAATTATCTTAAAAAAACATTTTCTGTTGGGGTTAGTAATTTCTTTCGGATTTCATGTAGTGAATAAGCTTATTTTGAAATGAGCCGTCAACAAAAACGTTTTAACATATCATTGCTTTGCATATCTTTGTTGCAATAATAATGTAAATGTGAATACATAGTTAACGTAGTAGCATATGTTTTGCTCTTTTTTTACAATACGGCCAATCCGATGAACTGTTAAAAGTTTAATATATGTATATTTTTAGTTTTTAGTATGCATATTTTATAGATATTAAATATAAATGTACATTTATTTGAAAATTCGTGTTATTAAAAATGAATATTATTGACATCTCTAGATGATGTGTTTCTTGCTTTCTTTTTCTTAAAAAACGTTACAGTTCCAATCGAATTTTGTAATATTTACGAAATCTTGAACTCAAATATGACAGTTACTCGTGATATAAAGTTTTTGCACTCATCCCTTCCAACTTTGAACTCGCATCAACTAATTCTGGCAGACGACATAACTAAACAGAAGTAAAATAATAAAATCAACTCATGATAAGAAAGAAGAAAGAAAAATAAAAACAAACTTAAGCCTAAGCAACAGAAATCACTGTACTTTATAATGAAAGACAGTTGTAGTGATGCAGTGTACGGAACTTCTGGCGGCATTCAGCGATATGAACAGGAATATTTCTTGCAATCATTTCTTGCTTTTTTTGCTGAATATTGACATAACAATCCTCTAGATTATTTCAGCTTACCCTCACGTTTTCTCATACTTGCCATTTCCGGAATGTGGCTGTTGCATTTTAAGTATGCCTTTTTAATTAAAAAAAATCGATATTATGAACGACTCTTTTTTCAGCAAAAACAGAAAAAGATGAATGATAAAAATTTGTTTGAGAGAAATCCTTCAATTATAATTTATATTTATTTTATGCTAAACACTAACATTATTAGTTTTAAGAGGAATAACCACTTTTATCTTACTTCAAAATGAAACGATTTTCAATTCAAGGAAATAAATAATGGACTTGTTACAGAAACAATAAAAATAGGAAAAACATTCTCGAAAAACTTATTCGAAATTTAAGTTTTAACATTTCGTGCATTATTGTTCATAGTACGATTATCGGCATTATCGACGAAGATAGTCGCTTAGAAACTGATTGAATATAAATTCCACTATTTTCGATAAATGAAACATAATCAGGCCATTCGAAGTCCAAGAAATGCAACATCGATTTGATTGCTTTGCGAAAAATATTTCCATTTCCTATTGGTGACTAAATATGTTTTAATAAGACCAGATTTTATATTCAACATAGTTAATATATTTTAACACTAATAATAATTATTGATGTGAAAAAATACTTAAATACTGAATAAGAAAAAACTTTATACTGGAGGTTTTGAGAAGATTGAGGAGCCTGTGTGCTGATTCTTTTAATTGCCTTATCTTCCATTTAATATTCAAATTTCATTCCACAACCTTCTCCACTTTTCTCCATCCACATGATTAGCCATACCTGATTTCCTGGTTTCTTCAATGTTTTTCGATGTGATCAAAGCCTTATATTCCTCTTTATAAAATTGAATCTCACAAAGGACTCTTTTATTAAGCAACAAAAAAGTGTATACAAGGGTTGGATATATATGTATTCACTTACGTAGTCAGTGTGAATTCTGTCTTCAACTCAGCAAAATTGAAATAATCTGATTTTGTATGCCTTTATTTTCTTTATCGAAGGCGTATGACTCCCTTCAAGAGACGCAAACGATTACAATTAATTCTTCAATAAAGTTAACGCCCGAATTTGCATTATTTATTAAATAAAAAAAAGACATTTTAATAAAATGTCTTCTTTTTATTTAATAAATCATGCAAATTTGTTACGTTATTCAATATAAAATGAATTAAATCTTGTTTCAGCATTGTTGAATCAAAGACAACTATATTCTCAAAGTTTATAGTTCTTCTGGATATCATAGTATTTTAGCTCTGCATAAAAATTATTCAAAATGTTAATCTTACAATAGGCGAATACATTATTGTAGCAGTGTAGCTATAGACGCCACATTTATCACAGATATATGTTCAACAATTGTCACAGAATTCAAATCTGTATTTATTTATTTTACAAAGTTTTCGTCAGTAAAAGTGTGTAAGTAAATATTTGTGGAAGTATCATTTTTTATAGTAAAGTATTTATCGTTTGAAATGTTTGTAGAAATGAACATGTGCCCGATAGAGAGAATGTTCATACATAGTAAATATCCTTACGATTTACAGAGATAGTATTATAAGCGAATTGACTGAGAGAAGATGCTGTATACTTTCAGTTGTCGGTGACTCTATTGATCTGCAGTCGCTTCGTTTATCTTCTTGAGGGAAGGGAGTTACTTGGTGTACATTTGTCATCTTTTTAGTTGACTGCTCAGTTGCAAAATCTCAAACGTCTTTATATAAAATTAAAAGTCATGGGTTGAGCATTCTGTTTTTATACTTCACTAGTTGAGTTACCCGGCGTTGCGCGGGTGTACATGGCTACAATTGTATAACCGCACCCTCCTCTCTAGAAATGTTTGCCTGCATCTCCGCTTACATGCATCATCCATTGATATATTAAGCTACTCTCCCTCATCTTTTTTACGGTATGTCCTTCGCAAGTGTTTGTTCTTAATAAAGGAATTCCATCGATAAAACCTTCTTGTGTGGTCGTTGCATAGTTTTTTGCAATTTTTTGTGTAAAGCCAATGTCGCAGGGAAACTATCAAGTATTATACATAAACTTCGTAACATGAACTATGTTTTGTATTAAGTGAAAAGAATATCAGCTCATTCAGTAAAAAAATTGTTCGCGTGTAACTTTGCCTTGGTTTTTGCAAAAAGTCGTTTTATCGATCTTTCTGCCAAAACCGAGGGCCCTGCAGATTGTTGGTTTTTACGTAGCTTGATAAATAGTGCAACATATGTATACAATTTCATCGACATCGGTCGAGAAATGTGGCAGTGCATGAATGGCATACATACACGCAGACACACAGAGAGACACCTTCTGTTTTATAGCTATAGATAATCTATTTTCTACAACGTCCAACAATTTACTTCATGCATGCAAAGTTCTAATCATATTTTAGTTTATATTTTGGTGCCTTTTCTCTGGAGCCTACCGTCTTGATACCATTCGTCTTCTTGTGTGGATTTTTTTACATGTTCCTGGAATTCATATACATTGAGCTATTGTAGTTATCAAATTTGAATATTACTCAATATCTTTTAACACAATCGGTAATTGAAAAGAAAGGTTATCCGTATTTTGATTTGGGGTGTGGTTCCTTAACATGTCAGATATAAAACCTAAATTAAAATAAGTCTACACACCTTATAGTCAGATACTTAATTGAAACGTTTCCTGCGTAAGGTGCGAGGTTTTTGGTAACTTGATTTTACCATGAAGGAAATCAAATGTATTGAAAATTTCCCACGTCTTTCTAATTAAATTCTGTGACGCATTTATGTGAGGACTTATATTTTGAAATAAAAATATTCATTTTAATGAATTAGAGAGGGGACGCTAAGAAACAAAAATACTTAAAAAATGAAACGAATACATCACAGAATTCTTCCACGGCGAAATAGGAAAACCTGTACGACGGAAAAATATGGAAGGAGCAGAAATATTAAAGTCTGAAGTTAAATCAACTCTGGCTAAATTGAACAGAAACAAAGCAACATGACCAGACGGAATTGTAATAGAGATGCTGATAGCCTTAGATTTTGGAATTGACAAAGCTACAGAAAGAATAAATGATATATACAGCTGTGATGATATACCAAAGACCTATATAGGTTCATTTTTCTAGCGCTGTCTAAGAGTCCAGGTGAAAACCAACGCGAACTTCATCGGAAAATCAATCTAATGAGCCACATAATGAAACTCATCAGCCAAATTCTGATGAATAGAGCGCGTAGCAGAATCAGACCGGAAATTGGGCGAGAACAGTGCGGTTTCGTTAAAGAAACTGGTACAAGGAATGCTATATTTATGCTCAGAAGGATATCTGAAAGTGCAATGCAAATACAGAAGAACGTGTACCTATGTTTTAAAGATTATGAAAAGGTTTGATATAGTACGACACAAATAACTGTGCTAATTGTGAGGCATGCTTGATTTATTTGGGAAAAATATTAGAATAATCACGGGCAAATAATCTGGGAGCAAACCATCTGCATACGGATAGAAAATGAATTCAATACACAAAAGGAGAAAGTATCATAAGGCAAGGATGTATCTTCGCACCGGAATTATTCAGCCTTTATAGTGAGACGAGAGAATTAGAAGTCCTACTAAAATTAATTATTGACGACCACAATTTAAACAACATAAAACATTCAGATGACACAGTAATGGTAGCAATGACAGAAAGGAAACTACAGGAACTTCTACAGAAAGTAGTAAAGGATAGCAAGAAGAAAGGACTAAAATCAATCGTAGGAAGACAGAATGCATGGTTGTCATAAAAAACAGTCCAAAATGAGAACTACGAACTGGACACATTAAAATCAAGTAATAAAACAATTTAAATATCTAGGAAGTGAATGGAAAATATGACACCAAAAACTGAAAATACATTGGAATAGCGAAAGTTGCCTTCCAAAAGCTAAGCCAAGTATTGAGAAACAGAAGATTTTCTTTAAAAGCAAAGATTCGTCATTGGCGGAAATCGTTGCCGAGTATTGGGGTGTTAATAGACATTTTCTTCTGTGTAAAATGAGTCCTAGGTTGTGTCTGAAGAAACATACGCAGCTACCGCGTGGTAGTGTAGGAGGGTTCAGGGTATGAAGAGTTCTGGCTTTTCCTTGGTCTCTTTTCGCCTCTTCTATTTGTTCTCTGGTGTTTTCTAAAAATGTTGTTTTTTCAATTGGTTCTTTCTGCAGCTTCCGTCACCCAATTGACCGGATCGATTTCTGTTCTCAGTAAGGTGTTTTTGACGTGGGGCTCCATATGGTCTCTTGACAGATACGAGCTCCGAGATTTCTTTGGATAGGCGGATATATGGTATTCGGGCAAGGTGTCCAGCCCCACGTAGTCGGTTCTGTTTAGTCTGACCCCTTCCCTGAATCCGTAGCGCCATGGGTAACCCTAACAGGAGTTAGAGCCCTCTATATTAAACATATTCCTCGAGACGCGCAAGCCCCTCCATTACACTATATACAAATTAAATATATTACATATTTTAGAAGCTCAAGAAATTAACGGTTTTTAAGTATATAAAACGTTAGCTAAATAAAAACACTACAAAGTACTGAACAGTTATGTAATATCGGTCTTTCTGTATGGCACTGAATGCTGAACAATCTCCTTGAGAAGAGCCTCGAAGCAACAAACATGTGGTTCTGGAGAAGGATACTGAGAATACCACGGACGGAACATGTGAGTAATGTGAAAATTGTTAGGAAAAATGGAAACAAAAAGGACACATATTTAGAATGAGAAAGAGACAATTGCTGAGGAGCATAGTGAGGAAAGAGGGCTCACAAGATTTGACACAAACATACCAAGAGAGACAGAGGAAAGCAGTGAATAAGCTACCTAACGTTTTATGCAAATGGTTGGCAGAATAGGGATTCGGAGATAGCAAAAAGAAAAACTTTACTAAGACTGAAAATTGTGGGGAGTCATGATCGCCCACATCTTGAAGATCAAAAATTGAACTGTTTTCTCCATAAAACCTGAATAAGGTTTGAACGAATTTCACTGAAGACCCCTTGTGTCCGCCTCATCTGCATTCAGCAATCATATTAATTTTTCCTTCTTCCAATTATTAATGTTTTCTTACAAATTCACAATCTTTATGTGAAAACAATTTCCGTAAAACCGTCATTATATGTTTACTATTTTCAGTTATCTAAACAAATCGCAACAACCAATAATATAATGCTTTTTATTTATTACAGCCTATTTTATATACTCTGAAACTGAAACAAAGAAAAATGTAAAACGTGCCTCCTGGCATAGACGGGAAAAATAAAAAGCATTGTTCTAAAAGTGCAATGTTTGCTTTGCGTATGCTTATTTTAGTAATTTTGTTTTGTTGCGTTTATTGTTGGCTAAATTTATTCTATTGTTTTTTCTCAACACAGATTCACCAACTTTATGTATAAAGAAAATCCTTCGAGCTGTCTAACCATATAGTTTTGATAGTTTTCGTCGCCGAACTACAAAACTTGTCTTTGTTTTTATTTTATTTATTTATTTGATTGATTAACAACGGTGATCTTTTTCTTTTCTTACAAAAGAACAAACTTTTTCTTCATTGACACTTATTTAGTTAAGTTGTTTAGTTATATAATTATATAATACTAAAAGAATGATTATATTACCTGCTTGTAATTACTTAAGTAGCCAAAACAGAGGCATTAAATTAAGGAACACATAAAATGAGTTATCTTAAAGAATTAACGAAAGAACACTGGTAATTTGCAACTGAATGATAATATTGTTGTTTTTGTCTCCAATTCAACACTGGAGAAAAAGATTTTTCCAGGAATATAACTATTAACTGTTAATTACAGAGTAGTATCCTTTATAAGTCATGAGTAAAAAATTTATGTAAAAAATAACTCTACGTTTGCACATAATACACAAAGGGCGCGAATTAAATAATCTTTTTTTCTTTAATAATAGAAGAGTTACTCAACGAATTTAATTTGATATAAAAATGACAAAAGATATTTCTTCGTTTCAGTTTCAAGATGGCCGTTTTGGAAATATTACTAAAATCTAATTTTAGGAATGATATTTATTAAAGTGACCATATAATGACAAGATCTGAAAAAAGCTCTACGATCAAGAACTCAATAAGATCTAGGTCAGATAAATACAAATACTAATGTGGTTGAAAGATCATATTATAAGATATAACAAGGTTGTAATATCAGCAAATACAGCACTAACCAGGTTTCAACTTCGCTACAACTATCCTGGATATTTAGATATCATGGCTAAAATTGAATGACAGCCTTACAAATCTCCAGACTGACATGTTGAGATGGAAAAGTGAAACGGTGGCTGGAGCACACAAAGTCTCCCATATCAAACATCACAAGAGAAAAAATGGCTATCAAAAAAGCGATATTGAAATAATCATACACGCAGTAGACAAAATGAAACGCAACAGTAGTGGTGTATGAGTTGGGATACTCGGAAAAATTGACAAGGCTAGTTAAGGATGGTAGCTACTGCAAATTAAAAAAGGGTCCGACCTTGAAAACTGACAGGCCCTGAACAAGAACAAGTATCAGTTCATGTTGAATAAATACAGACTCTTGACGTTACAGTATGTATTCATATACAGGTAGCGATGGATAAATTTTCGTCTAAATTACTCAAAAGTGAAAATTACATCTCATTTTAACAGATATATTTACCAAAATCACACAAAACTATTTTGAAATACTAATACTTCAATAAAATCGCCATTGGCTTCAACCACGGCCTCTAGACGGCTTTGGAATCTCCTGCACCTCTTTTTTTCGGCCTCATTGTTTAAGCAGGTGAATCCTTGCCTTCAGTTTATCTTTTGGTGTTACAAGGAGTTTTGTTGGTCTCTCGCTCAACTGCGCCCACACGTAATAATAAAGGGGTTGCAGTCTAAGGAATTAGGTGTCCAGATATAAGGTGTGATGTGATCACAGAAATTGCTAGACAGCCATTACTGAGTTCTCCTGTTTGTTTGGCATGGCGCAGAGTCTTATTACCAGACATGGGTCTTTCAGCAGCCATGATGTTGACTGGATATATCATCCAACTCTTTCCAAATCCTCTGCACTGTCCTCAGATTGACACCCAAACACTCTGAAATTTTCGTATTGGAGCTTCCGGTGTGAATGCCAAGCAGTACAGAATGCCCTTTCGAAATTTATGGCGTAGTTAATTGCGTCATGGTGTTCGTTTTCTCACAGACGACGGTGCCCAAGTGACCCTGCTATACAGTGCAGTCAACAAAACCCCAAACAAACAACGCGCATGAGCGAAATTAAAAATATAAATAGCGATAATTTACCCATCGCACCCTGTATATACGGTTTCCCCAATATTGATATAGGCGTTATACAATTAAATTTTATTGGGCTCATCGTGTCAGCCATTGTGTTGACTATGGAAGTATTGGCGTTTTATGTAGACATAACATATATTCAATTAGGTTTTACATATATCGACACTAAGGAGGTTTGGCTTTGCGTTTTCTATTATCTCCAGTAATGGCAAGCGCATACATGGAATACTTTGAGAAAATGACATTAACAGCAACGCTGCTAAATCTATGTATGTCGCTGAGTTATATAGATGCCATTTTCAAAATCTGGCTTCACCAGGAAGGTGTAAGTACTGCTGGATTTTATGAACTACAAAAAGCCTTCAATACATTACAACATTAAAACATTATTCAAAATCAGTTCTCTTCTTGGGAGATTTTTCTATCAAAACAAGCCTCTCTCTGAAGCTAACATTACTAATAATTGCGTATATGTAGTTGTAGTAGTTGTTAAGGTGAAGCAAATTACGACGTAAATGTAAGGCTGGAAGAACATCTGAAAGCCATAATCTGAGAAAAACGGTGAAATTAACTATTCCTGATAATATGTAAGGTGAATAGTGAGTGTCATCAAACCCCATAGATGGAAGTAAGAATAATAAATATAAAACAACAAATAGGAAATAAAGCAATTGAAAATCAATGCACATGCTAGCAGTGGCGAATTTACGATGGAACTAATGAACTAATGAATGACCCAGAGAGTCCCGTAAAGCAACATTTTTTAATAAGTGAAGTCCTCAAAAAATCGATTTTTTAAGTGTTTGTGTTAAATAAAAGTTATTTTAGTGATAGAATCATGAGCCAATGGGTTGAAGTAGCTAATATTGACCTTAGAATATACTCTCATACGCATTTCATATGGCTTTAAAATTTCACTGGAATTGGTCAAATTTCAAAGTTTTCTTGGCGGATTGCAGAGCCCGAATCCCCAGTTGTATGGACTCGTTGAGCTCGCCAGACTCTATTCATAGCCTACATTATGGCAGTTGGTTGCAAAGGAGCCTCCATATTTATTCAAGCTATTGTATACTAGGCACTAATAACCTTCTCACATAGCATAGAAAGATAGGAGAAAGAACATAAAAAAGTTTAATTATCTAATTGCATTAAAGGTAATGTAATCTTATTCAGATGCTTCAACTGAACATGACAGACGAGGGACATTAGTTTTTAGGCTTCCATTTTTTCACCGAATTGTCCTACATCGAATAACCTAGTGGTTGTAAGTTCAAACCTTGGTTCTGTTAGTGCTAAAAATTAATATATGAATTTCATTGGAAGACGCAAACAATATCACAAGAACGAATTAATTCGAAATAATTAATTGATACGAGTCATCTCCTCCAGTATGGAAAAGAGAATTAGAACGATCTATCCTTGTAGATTGAATAAAATGTTCGGTTTGAAATACCCGGAAGGTTATTAACTACGGGAATGATCTGAAGAAGATCGAAGAGTAAAACGACCGAATTGTTCTGATAATAACAGTCGCCAGAGATTTCGTGTTTAATATTTACTAGAGTTGTTACTTTATCACAATTTATTTTACTATTTTCCTTTCTCAATGATGGAACGTATACTCTGCCCAGAAAACTAACTACGGATACAAATTCTTTGAACGCTGAAAGAGAGTACCGTCATTCGCAAAAAATCTTTTTGGAGGAATGTTGAGTTACTTAACAAAGTATGTATGAGCTAGCCTCTACAAGTATTTCTCAGATGAAGCCATACATAAGGAAACCCAAGGAATTCTGGACAAACTGCATATCAGAATGAAAAATGAAATGTTTGCTCGTCATGTACTCGCTACTAGACGCAACAGCTCACAGAAACAATCGACGAATTTCTTCGGGAACTAAACAAATTTAGCAAAGATTTCACATTCATGGCTATTACAACTGAACAATGACATGCAGAGCTATTAAGAGATGCATTCGTTAAAGGATTAAACATTCGACACATTTCTATTACAAAATGAAAACCTTACCCTCCAGCAATTCTACGACCAAGTAAGAATTTTAGACCAAACTCAACGTAATGCATATTCTTTCATTCCACAAGGCATTGTGACTGCAATGATCGAAGGATCGCCTTCCATTTTTTGCCATCTCAACCCCGGGGTTATTTTGATTTACCAGAAACTTTGGCCTCAACGAGGTGGACTTGTCTTTTTATGCGGGTCCAAAATGCACTCTTATTTGTCTTGCCCAGCAAAAGAAGATAACTTTTATTTTCACGTGGAAAAAGGGGTCACTGTAAAAAAAGAAAAAGAAAGAAGAGCAGCTCATTTCCTTGCGCATTCTCACCGGCTTCATTTAGTTGCTTATCTAAAACTACTATAAAAATCAAGGCCGATGGTTTCCCTCTAGACGTACTGGTTGATACAGGTAGCACAAAAATTTTATTGATGCATATATCGTGAATTCAGTTGGTGAAAATTTTTTCTGTGCTCTAGCAGAGTAGCAATAGCAACCCGGGATCGTGCTACTGAGACATCATGCTAGCCAGAGCAAGCAAGAACCGCTTACGGATAAAGTAGAGCTAATAGAGGCAAACCCCCAGTACACATGAGTACGCCATCCAGACGGGAGACAATATACTGTCATTCTAAGATATCTTTCCACAGTGGGAAAGGAAGCAGTTCCTATAGCTGAATAAAAAGTACCTGGGATACCTGTTCCCGATAATGATGATTCCGTTGCACTCCCTAGTCCTCTCACGAGGATTACCTAGAGCTTTCGAGTCTAGGATCCTCAGGGTACGACTAAAGTTATGACGAACGGACGGTACCTTTGAAACAGACTCACCCTACTACCAACTCTTCTAATTCAGGAGGCGGACAAATTGGGCGTCGAAGTAGGCGACAGCACCCAAACTCAGAACCCTAGGAAGAAACACAAAAAGACCTGATAAGGTCGAGCCCTCCTGACGTTTCCAAAGGACCAGCAAGATACCTGGTCATTTGAAGGATTTTCTTCCATATGAATAAAATTATCACTGAGGAAGAATGTGGTCATAAAATAAGCACATTCCACCTCCTCTTTCACTTGTAATTATCCATCACAATAAAATAAACTTTTTTTCAGCGCTAAAGCAGAATTAGCAAAATAAAGCTTCATAAGCTTCTACTTAGAGTTGTTACTATATTACAAATTGTAATTTCCTAAATGTCATTCATTTCCAGATAGGAATATTTAAAAATAAGCTTTCAAGAAAAACTTCGAATGTCGTTAATGACAATAAAATGCATGAAAATAAATGTGCGTGCTTATATTATGGTGGACAGGATTAATAATAAAAATCCAAAACAACATAGTACTTCAAGAAAATACTGCGTGTGACGCGAATTTATTCTCGTATAAGTTTACAAAGGAAAAGAAATATGTGGAAATGATGTAGGTTTTGTTAGTGATGAAACAAGCAAAAAATGTCAGTTAAGTACATGTATATGGAAGTACTAAGCCCAGTTTTACAAAGTTTGTCATATCAGAATACATATTTCAGTGTCAGCTTTGCTTACTGGCTTCTCCTCTATTTTGTTTTGAACATAACCGAGGAAACTGTTCTTGCAAGAAAATCAACAAAGCAATTCATAACTGGAATAGTCTGTATTTGACAAGAGCAAAAGAAAACTTATTACATTTATTTCACTTTCTTTATCTTTCTGTTTGGAGAAAACACGACTTACACTTTTTCTTTTACCTGTTTAATTGTGACAGTTTCTACTGATAATTTAGAGTAAAAATATTGATTCGAATTTTATTGCTATAAATACATTCAGTTGGAATGTTTTGATTGGTTGTATGAATATTGAGAATCATCTTAGCATTACAATTTACTATGATTTCAGATAAAGAGAAACTAAAAACGAAAACTTGATATTTACTGCACTCACACTCGGGGTTTTATAAATCAACAAGATTATAAATTGAAGTGCCAAAAACACGGAATTTGCTGTCTAATAACATATAACTCCTTCCTCCTTTGCATGAATAATGACGGCTACATAACGTGGCATAGAGTCTACAATGTGCTAGTCTCGTTGCATATCGACAACTATGCAGTCATATTCGAGGGTTGTTCATAAGTGTGTTGTGTTTGGTTACGCTTTAGAGAATTTAGTGAGGTTTGCAACGCGTTCTGTATATTTTTAATTGGGTTTTAAATTTAGCGTGCGTAAGGGCTATTGAAGTAATTGAAAATTAGCCATGTCTTCCCATGACCAGTTTCATATCACTTGCGCACGAGGTCTTTTCCCATACATATATCTAAAAGTGTTTAAAATATAACTTGCCTGACCAAGCGCCACAGTGGCAATCTCAATGTCGATCTTCTCTGGTCCAGGTGTAACCAATGTAGTTTAAAAGAAGTTTAGACTAGGAAGGTGAATTAAGCTATAACATCTTTGTATGGAAATAACTATTCAGCAGAGAAAAATATCTACCCTGCATTTAATGTTATAAATCGCAATCTTGCATCTGTGGATACATAATTACAAACAGTAATTGATCCAACAAATTATAAACTGATTGTACATTGACTATTATCGCCTGTTATGTTTCTAGAAGGACTCACACACACACGCGCGTGCATACACGCACATACACACACTTTCAAAAATATAATTATCTTTTGGAATTCAGAATATAGATGTGAAGATAATTTTTTATGAACATGGACATTAGCATTCGAATTAACTTATGAGAAAGAGTTTTGAAAGATGTTTGCGATTTGAACGTCCGAAAGAGTGCTGAAAAGTTCTCGGTCCGACCAAGAATGATTAAAAATTCTAATGTTTGAGAATATTTTGCGGAGAGCGTCGAACCGACAATTTTTCAATACCCACTCCTCGTAATTCATGCATGAAAAGACACACTAAATGGATATTTGGCTGTAAAAATAATACTACTTCAGTTTAAAGAATTTTAACTGAAGATTTTCTAAAATATCAAACATTAAATTTTCGTTTCCTGTGAAATTATCTGTTATATTCTACTGTGCTGTCATGTTATATTTCTCAGGGGATTAAACTAGAATTAAAATAATTTCTCTCGTTTATTTTATTATATTTATTGGTTTTACAAACGATTAACTTTATTTGCGCTAGACTAGTTCACTTTTACAAATACATTTAATGAGAGTTCTGTATATTCTTATGCATTAAGTCCATAAAAATATGCTTTAGGAAACATGGCATATATATTATAAGTTTCATGTATTTTAAAACTTTTATTAGCATAGAGAAACGATAAAATAATGTACTTATTTTTAATGATGTATTACTATCTACTCATTAATTCCTATTAGGTTTGTAAATAAACTCACGAATACTTGAGGGAATTCCAAGTGTATTGAGTTTGCAAAGGTTTTCAATTCAGCTGTCGACTTTTATTAATTCTTCACTTATCAAAGCAACTAAAATAATTTCTTGAGAACAGTTAATAATGCGTCCGTTTTATTATATACAACTCAGCGACATATCAAACGAATCGATTTACTGAATTAACATATTAAAAATAGCAATCAACCATATGACTGCCTATGAATTGGAGACAGTGGGGAAATTCATGCTACCTTTACCTGACTTTCTTCTCAGAACGAAGTCTCTACTGTGTGGTATGCGCATAGCTCCGTCCATGGTTTCTGTTATCATCTCTAAACTTAATCTCCATAACACATGTGGATCTCATGGTATCCTGCAATTGTCTTAAAGAAATATGCTCTTGAATTGGCTCTAGTTCTCTCTAAGTCATGCAATAGATTCCCTGTTGCTTCTTGCTTTCCAGCTTGTAAATTTTCTTTCTTCAAATTCCTGTTTTTAAGAACTCAACCGAAGCGTTTAATCCTTTGAACTCTCGACCTATTAGTTTTCTAATACTTTCTGGTAAAGTACTAGGGACTTAAATCAATTCCGAATTGGTTAAGCATCTTATCTCGCAGGGTTTTCTTTCCGATAAACAATATGGCTTTCACATTTCTAGGTTCATAGCCGATGTGTTAACGGTTATTATTTAAAGTATCTCCTAAGCTTTAGATAATAATGGTGAAGATCTGATTATAGCTTTAGATATCTCTCTGGCATTTGAGATGATTTGCTATGCTTGTGTTCTTCATAAGTTAAAAGGTTATGGTGCTTCTGGTCAAATCTTTGACTTCACTCCATCTTTTTTATCAAATCCTGAAATGATGTTGTCTTGAACGGCCAATTTTATAGATCATGATATACAAATGAAGGTGTCCTCCAGGTTGCTATCCTCAGAGCTAATTTGTTATTGAGTTTTATCAATGACCTTCACGATGCCATCAATTCTCGACTCGATAAATTTATGTTGATGACACGACTATTTACTTCTGTCTACAAGTAAATCTTATAGGTTCGATGAAGTCAAATTGGCAGCAGATCTAGAAAATGGCCTGTTGTTAACGGGTCAATAAATGGCTTGTTAATCTTAAAGCTCCCCCCCCCAAAAAAAAACTGTTGTTTTTTAATCTAGAGAACGCTTTTTGCTAGGAGAGTAACTCATTGCACCTTCTCAATCTAATGTTTTCCACCGATATGAAGTGGAATGATTATATAGAATCATTTGCTTGGTCTGCTGCTAGTTGGTTCACTCTGTCGTGCTAGACAATTTTCCTCGTCAGAATCTATCCTGCATCTTTATAAGTCTGCAATATTATCGGTTCTGACCTGGCATACGAGCTTCATATTATTATCCTCTATTCTCTTTCTCTTTCTCGGTTTCTTTCACACTTAGTGACACCTCCCGTTATGGTTTTGCTTCTCGTGAAATTATTAAAAATAGTAACCACTGGACCTGAATCATAGATTAATATTCTTTTAATATTCTTTTGGCCAGATACATAAAGACTACCTCTAAATATAAGTATATTAAATCTCATTTAGGCTCCAATAAATTGTTCTTTCTTTTTTGGCTTGTATTCTTTATCTCCCTCTTTGAGAATTAATAAACAAACGCTGGGTCATTTACATTTATGGTTTTCATTCAGTCATTCTCTTATGAGTTTGTAAAAATTATTTTCTTATTCACATGTTCCTTACTAATCTAAATCCCTGCAGTTATGTATCAGGTTCTGCTTAGGAAACTCTTTTACAACTGTGGCGATTTCAAGGATTTTTATTTTAGTTTATTGTTTCAAAATCGTTTTTATTTGGATTTTGTTTCAATATTTATTTCTATCTATCACAGGAATTCAATACTGAAAGAAGATAAATAAAGTGATATAAAAAAGAAATGGTTTTAGGTTTTGCGTTTGAGGATTATGTTCAAAACAAAAAACAAAATAGGTAAATTTATGTAGAAAATAAAATTTGTAAAGGACTAGCATTAAGTGAAGTGAGAAATGGAAATTATGACAATTTAAATATAAACAGAAAAGAGGAAGACTTCAGAAGTTTTTTCTTTTGAAGAACTGAAGAGAATGATAAACTATCTGATATAATTTAACGCTTCAATAAATTATTCAGATTGTACAAAAACGAGTAATACCTTCCCAACTGAAAAACGATATTTTGGTTGGCAACTAAATTCTGATAAATAACGACTTTCCTGATATCATATACGCCATTTTACATCCCACTGGACAGAGATAATCTTTCTCTTACTATCAGTCTACAGAACATTTGCAATATTTTCGATTTGTAACCGCCAATGCTCCCACAGCAAACTGGATTAGTTTCAAAGAAAATGTTTTACACTTTGAAATAAACCAACACACAGAGAGATAAGGTATTTAAAAGTGAACGCAATAAATTTTAATAGAAATCTTATATTCGGTAGCGTCTATTAAATGTTCACGTTAATTCCTAACCATGTTATCGATTTGTAGCATTAAATAAATAATGTATTCTTTCTGAATATTCGATCAACTTCTAGTAATATTCATATTTCATTAACAAGATTTGACGAATCTGTGAAGATGGTCTTTTGTGCTAATGATAATTATCAATGTGCACGAAGTACACAGATATAATGATAGGTGATTCCAAACTTTACACAGGAGAGTTGCCAAACAAATTCTTTACTAAGAAAACTACATTGTGTTATAAATCCATAATAACCCGAGCAATTCGTTTCATATGGCAGGTTTCTTCACTTTCGCTGATGTCTTCACTAAAATTAGTTTTAAGGTATTAATCAAGAAGCGCTTCAAGGGTTGGATGAGTCAAAGCATTTCACTCTGGGTTTTAGTTGCTAATTTGCATTGTATATTTTAGGAAGGCTATACATATACGGTAGCTTATGATTGTGAAATAACAGTCTGTATTCTTTATTGTTTTTAGGCTCTGAAATAGTTTCCTCTTTACCTCTATACATATTATTGATGGCGTGATAACTATAATAAAAAAGTGAACGAATATTTTTATATAATTCCAGCGTCTGTAGTAATGAAGTTGTTATCTTTTAAAGTGTTGAGAGTTGAGTGTATATTTTTAACTGGTAAAATGATTTTGTGTGACAAATTATCCGTTAAAATTTACTCGTAAACATTTGAGATTAAAATGCATGAGATACCAAGATGGGACAGAAATACAGTAAAGCTAATTTTACTGATTTTTGGCCAACGGATTTTTGACTCTTGATCATCCCAGACACAAATCTAGCAGACTCCACCATGTGAGATGTTTTAGAGCAGGCTACCCAAAAGACTTCCTACCCTAACTTCAAAAACTGTCGTCAACCAGGGTTGTGCCAAGATATCAAAAAATTACACGATTGAGAGTTGTACAGCTTTTTGAATTGAGTTGAAGATGATGAATTCTACATTAAATAAGTTATTCGTTTTGATATTACCTATGAGTTGTATTAATATTACCAAGATAGTATCTGTGAGTTGTATTAGTATCATTTTAACTTAATAGGCTTATGTATGATAAATGACTTTCGAAGATCGTAGTAATTTTTCGAGTTTTGCTTCCCCACTTCTGTATATCTGACGCTGGTATTCCACACAGAATAATGATAACCTATAAACTAAAGAGTTGAGAAGAAACCATTATATTTGAATATTAGATCATTGCAGAAGTTCGTTCCCGATTAAAAAATTTAAAACAAAATTTTACATTCTAACAAAAAGCATTTATTAGTCAAATACATAGTCTCCATTGTTTTTAACAATTGTCTCCCATCGTCCTACAAGCTTGTTGATGCCATTTGTGTTTTTGCTAGAAGATTGAGGTAGTTTTCGACTGAGTGTGCAAATTATTTCTCATTTAAATAGTTCTGTAGAATGTGTAAAAATGAAAATCCGAAGGAATAAATTAGGAGAATACGGTGGGAGCTGGAAGGTTTCCCATTTAAGCTTCTGCAAGGTCTGTTTTGCGACATGCCATCTTGCGTTGTCGTTATAGGAAATGACATTTTTTCGATTGTTTTTCTTAAATTGCCGCATTTAGATTGACAAGTTGGTCCCAATACATCTTTGGAGTTATTGTTTCAGCGGCTAGAAGTGAATTATCCCTGTGAAATGCCACCAAACGGACAGCAACACCGTCATTGAGTGCATGCTCGCTTTAGTCACGGATTATGCATATTCACAAGCTTGTTTCTAGCTCTGTTTGTGTCGAACGTTATCATAAATGATCCATTTTTCATAACCTGTGACAAATATAACCAAAAAACGGCTCATTTTTATGATCTAACTGCAAAGAAATCGCCCCAGAAACACCATCGATCTTATTCTGTTCCGATAGAGAATGTGGCACTCACGTGTCATGTTTGGAAACGTACCCAAGTCTCTTCAAATAGTGAATAGTAGTCATGATATCGATTTTCAAACTACTCGATGTTAAGCGGAGCTCACTCGGAGCGAGGTTGATCGTTTAGGTTAAAATCCTCCTGATGAAATCTGCCGAACCACTTTTTGACCGTAAATGTTTTTGTCGCAGTTCTGACGCTTACTTCTTTCCGAGATTCATAGAGCCTAATATGGTAAAAGTGCAAAATTTCATCCTCCATCATTCATTTGGGGACAAAACGTCAAGATTCAACAAGATTGAACAATGCAAGTTTTCAATATCGAGTATACCAGCAATCGACACCAAAACAAACATCAGTGTCAAGTTGCTGTTATTTTATATTAACAATGAAAGTCGGGCACGAATTTTTGCAATGGTCTGATATATACGTACATGCGTGTACATATTTGTATCCATTGCATATTCTCACCTGGTTACTTTAGATTTATCACTGATCTATGTCAAAACTGATGTCAAACTAAACACTCCGATGTCCTATTTTATAAGACAATATACCGTTACATGAAAGCTGACTGGGATAATCCCCCAAACACAGAACTTCTAGAGCACCCTCCCTCAGTTTTGAGTTTCTAGCATGGAAAATTTTATCCCAAGCAAATGACTCAGAAAAGGCTGAATAACAGCTTTAGTTCACGTTAATTTTTCTGTGGCAATAACTCATTGTAACTACTAATACCATCTCTATGAGAGGGAATGAAGTAGCGGAATTCTTGTTGCATTCAGAAATATCCATAATCAGTGCAAGAAATAGTAGCAAGTAGCTGAAACCAACGTTGAAAACAAAAGACTTCTTTCTCGTGTGTTCTGAATCCATAGAGGTAAACTAATAGTGCATTTTATTATAGATGGCTCTGAGGTTACTTCATCTTCGTCAGATAAGAGAAGGTTTTTTTGTAATGGACTTCACATCCAACACCACATTATATGGCAATGAAAATTCCCTATTTGACACCTCCTCACGGAGTACAGACATTTTGATATCTCTATCTGGGATCAGAATGTTTCCAATGTATCAAAAGACTTGATTCTATGAAGGCTACTGGTCCAGATAAAATTCCTGTTTTTTTTAATAACCTTAGTCCAAAACTATCTTCAATCTTGGTAAAGCTATTTAACTGCTGTCCGAAGAAAAAATGTTCCCTAAATCTATGGAAAGTGTCAACTTTAGGTCTTGTTTACAAGAATACAAATGTGCGGTCATGTCCGTTGCAATATTACTTCATATGATACTTTAGTGTCATCAAAAACCTTTTGTTTATAAAAGAAAATGTCGATCACATCAGTATGGATTCCGCTCCTCTAGATCAACTACTGATGTCTTAACTGTCATTACATATAGAGTCAGTGAAGCCTTCGATATAAATCCATCATGAAAGTATTCGCATTAGATATTTCAAAGAATTTTGACACAAAGGTTTCTACATAAACCCTCCAGCTATAGCATCTCTGGAAAAGTTTTCTAACTTATCAATTCCTTCCTATCAGTTAGATCCCTGAAGGTCGTTGTTAATTTCCAGTCCTCTGAAGCCCATAAGATCCGTGCAGGCGTCTCCCAAGCATCTCTTCCTGGTCCTACTATATTTCTGCTTTGTATTAACGATCTAAGAACATTATCATATCGCTAATAAATATATATGTAGACGTTGCTACATTTTATGAGCGCACCTCCATAAAGCTAGATGACCAGAGACTAGCAGCAGATCTTGTCTCTGACCTAACTCTCACAGCTTAATGGGAGAGGAACTTGTATGTAACACTCAATACCTCCAAAACCAAGCTAGTAACATTTCATGATCACAGAGTAGACCGAAAGTTTTTCGAGTCATGATGAGCGGTTGTACTCTCAATGAGGTTCTTTGCATTGAACGTCTGTTGGGACTCAAGCTTCAGACCTCGAATGGAACTCGTATTTACGATCCCTCGCTAAAGATACTGGAGAATGTATCCGACTCTTCCTGCTTTTCAAGAATCAGAACAAATAAAAACTGGTGTATTGTTGCCATATCTAGAATGGAGCTACCTTTCTTCACTTTTCTGCACTAACAGTGTGTGAACAAACCTTCACCCCATTGCTAAACTTTTGCTATCACTATTTTCATGGCATATATTCAGACGAGCTACATTCCTTAGTTCTACCAATTCATACCTTTATATCTAGTCACGCCATGCCACGTAAACAGGGTTGAGTCATCCTCATTCCCTTCGTATTCCATTGGTTACAAGAAAGTTACACTCAAACAGCTTATTTCTCCAAACTGTGGCCTTATGAAACAAACTCCCAAATAGATGATTCCTTAATCACTATATCTTTAAGTCTAGGGTCAACGCTTATCTATCTTACTCATAATATGCACTTCTTACTTCCTCCTCATCCTTACAACAACCTCATTCAGTTACCTTCTCCCTTGCGTCGATCTTGAACAGTAGGATATACAAAAAACAAACGAAAAACAAACGAAAAATTAAAAAAACTGACTTTGAAAAAAATTAATTTATATTTGTAATATGGTCACGAACAGTTGAACGTTTTTCTTTTTTTCTCCCTCCCACGCACACACACGAAATATGCACCGAAAATAATGCTTTCTAATTATTTCCACTGAAACTACAAACGGTTCAAAGAGCACAATAGGTAGTTGGATAGAGTAAGATTTCTGCTCCAAAAATTACATTTCCACATAATAACCACAACTGGTCATGTATTTTCACCACTAATGAAAAAGGGCAAGCAACACTTGGAATGTGACTATTTCAAATTATTTCATCTGTTAGTTTTGAAAAATTGTCTAGCGCAACACATTGAAACAATCTTCCTAGCAGCAGAACTAGAAATTGATTCAATATAATCTTTCCACTTTATGTCAGCGGAAAACGTTGGCGCACAAATCGTTATTGCCATTGTTGAAACGCGTTATCCGTAAACGTTCAGCAAGTGTCGATGAATGTCGATGGGTGAACTGTTTTATGCGTGGAGATATTCAATGGCACATGTCTATTTCGTACGCATGTTCATGTCAATCGCTATTTTACCAAACTACATTATATTTTACTGTTGATTTTCTCAGCTAACAGATATTCACTCTCTTTTGGTTTTTCAGTGCAGATGATTACACGACTGGTTTTATGTCAGTGAATGCCATGGTCCATAACGATGGTAAAGTATTCTGGTCACCTCCTGTGCGACTGCGCAGTTCTTGTAAAGTGGACATAACATATTTCCCCTTCGATACTCAGATATGCAGCATGAAGTTTGGTTCGTGGACTTATGATAAAGCTCAAGTTGACCTGCAGAAACAGTCTACAGAAGTAGATGTATCCAGTTATGTGACTAATGGCGAGTGGCGTCTCAGCAAGTTTCAGATCATCCGCCAAGAGACTGTTTATCCAATTGGTGATGCTATATATCCGGACGTGACTGTAGTTTTAGTGATTCGTCGGAGGATTCTCTACTATGTTCTTAACATCATCGCTCCGTGCTTCTGGCTGAACATACTGAGTGTTCTTAACTTCGCCTTGCCTCCGGATGCGGGAGAGAAGATGACCCTCGGCATTACCGTGCTTCTCTCATATTCTGTGTTCATGTTACTTGTGGCTGACAGCATGCCGCCTACATCAGAATTCGTCCCGTTGATTGGTGAGTGCCTATTAATCAGTTCCCACCAACATTTATGTCGAAAGATTATTGATTTTTAAACTAAACTGCTTTGAAAATTAACACTTTTGACATTTTAAATTATAAGTGATTTTATTTCCAGTAAAAAATGCTTATATCTTCGTTAAAACTGTTAACATAAGTTAAATCTTTCTTTTACAGTAATTATGAAGTGGTATGAATCAATAAAACATTTTCATCGATAACATCTTGCTATATTCACAAACAATTAACAATTCCAAATACGGTGAGAAAATTATTTTAGTTAGCTTAATGATATAATATTATTGCACGCGATACAGATATCCTTACATTTTTATTATATTATGTTTTGATCATTATTTTTATTTGTTTTAGGGTATCAATGGCATTTATTTATACTTTAAAAGTAAATATAATAATGAATGACAAACTTTAATTATTTTATTATTATAATTGTTATTATCATCACACGCTCCCCCCACCATTACTACCACATCACAATTACCATTGCCGTATTAGTCCACAATTACTACGACACCACAATTACCATTACCGTATCAGTTCACAATTATACTTACTTCTCCCTCTCCCAACAAAATTAATACCACTGCATAAATAATAATAAGTATTACAAATTAGAATTTCTACCATTTACATATGCGCAATTGCAAAAAACATGCAAATAACCGGGTTTAAAATAATAACAAAACAACCTTACTGCAAGGGTGTTTCTGAATCGTCTGCTTGAGCACATCGCCCCAAACATACTACCAGAATTCCAATGTGGATTGGGGCGCGATGGACATGATTTTTACAGTGCGACAGTTACAGGAGAAGGACAAGAACTGGGCCTGTATCAGTGCTTTATTGATCTGACAAAGGCGTTCGATAGAGTAACCAGGGAAGCACACTGGAAGATTCTCTCGAAGCTTCGTTGCCCTAAAAAATGATTTTGTCTGATTCGATCAATGTATGTGTTGGTGGGGGTGTTAGACCGTATTTCGGCGGAAGCTGGGGTGAAGCAGGGTGATATACTTGCACCTACTTCTTTTGCGATCTTGTTTGCAATGGTCTTTTTAAGGGCATTTAAAGATAGTGAAATAGGTATCTATATCTGATACCGAACAACTGGGAAGTTCAACTTTTGCCGATTTGATGCAGTCACCAAAATGTTCGTCACATTCATGAGAGATTTTCTCTACGCTGATGACTGTAACCTCATCACCCACTCCGAGGGAGATCTACAACTTCTCATGGATTGTTTCTCTGTGGCATGTGACGGGTTTTGCCTGACAATTAGCTTGAAGAAGACCGTAGTAATGTACAAACCTGCACCGGTAAAACCTGTGTTCCTCCTTCAATTTATGCCAACAGCAAGAAATGAAAATCTCATGGCAGACTTATACTCCAGATACTGTAGTACTTCGAAGGACCAGTCTCCCCAGCATTGAGTTTATTATCATGAGACACTGATTCCGTTTGTATGGACTTGTTGTTCACCTTGAGAACAGTCGGATGCCTAAACAAGCCATGTATTGTGAACTTAGAAATGGCAAGCGATCAGCTTGTAAGCCCCGAAAACGTTTTAAATAACTCCCTTAAGAAAGCCTGCATTAATACTCAGAAGTGGGAGAATAAAGCAAAGGATAGAAATGGGCAGAGAGGTGAGATCGTGCAGACCGTGAAAGACTTTGAGGAAAGAAGGATTGAAAATGCAGAAGTTAAGCGTGCGGCTGGGCATAGTTATAGTTACAGGAAAGGGGTCTAAGGAACACCTGACTTTTAACATCTGTGTCCGTATCTGCTTATCGAAAGCAGGTAAGGTCAGTCATATGAAATCACACCAAAAGATACATAATGCTGTTCCGTATGACATTCTGGGTGACTTTTCATGTACCATTTGTGGCAAGGTATGTAGAATTTCTAGCATTTGAAATTAAAACATTCTGATCAGTCAGTGGTCAGTAACTGACTAACATTTACATCATGCCAGGACTTAAGAGTCATCTTAGGCGACACCAGCAAGAAGATGAATATCGGAAATGATTCAGTACAAGTTTAAGAAGTGATCATGCTCGGTCATGAGTGGACTTCAACCATGTATAAGCCTGCTGAAATAGGTAAATACGAAATGGTGCTAAAACATTCTCGGCCCGAATAAAAACAGTATTTTGCAATTCAGACATTGAATTATTGATATTGGAAAATAGGTTGGACAAAGAACTCATCAGCACCTCATCGTACATCTATCAAGTGTCTAAAACTATACAGATATATTTTAGATATAATTTTAATGTGATAATATTTTTGCGAATGGAAGGTTAACATTTTGCACAAATCTCGGGAAACAGATTCGCATTATAGACAAGATCGCATTGTGCACAAATGTCAATTGCACACAACTCCATCAGAAAGTCTTAGATGAAAGCATGTATGAAAAATATTTCTGAGATAATCAATATTTGTTTAATAAGATGTAATTTTGTTAATATTTCAAGTTTTATAGAATACAGGCAATAATACGTCGGAAAATTAGAAAGCCTTTCTTAAAGAAAACTAAAGAACAAAGAATGATTAATGATGAAAAAAGAAGGAATCTGGGAAACTTAATTAAGTTTTAGGGGATTTAAAATTTTTGAAAGTTTTATAAAATGTTTTGATGCATTGACAAGTTATTGTGATTAACAACATATAGTTCCCCACTCTGTCTCTATCTCCTTCTGTCTCTCTTTCTTTCTTTATTGCTTTCTCTAACAGATACACATATATTTATGTATAGTAATTTCAGAAATAACTACAATATATCTATAAAAGGACAATATGAATATGGACAAAAGGAAAAATATTTTAGCCGATGCATTTTGTCTTCTGACGGACTTTATCAAAGCAAATGGTATCAAGGCAAATACATAGAATTAATAACGATCTTCAGTTGGAGGTTTACAGAAAATCTATCAACACTAATAATCCTTATCATTTTTTTATTCTCACCACCGCAATATCATAAAATCTGCATTCTACTTAAGAGCACTAAGAATCTGTAGCTCCCAATATTAAGAGAAAAGCAAACAAAATATAGAAGAACAAAACAAAAGATAATGACATTATTAACAATGACAATAAAACAGAACTATAATATTACTTACTGACTCATTAACATCTACTATTCAAAACAATTTATCCAATCTTAACACTATCCAAATAATTACAACCACATCGAAAACTGTTATGCATATGATGAGAATAAAAAATAACAATAATAATTCTGAAGCAGATAAGATAAACTGTCACAAATGCTCTTCACAATACATTGGAAAAACTTGCAGAGGCTGAAAAAAAGTACCTGTGAACACAAAAAGGATCTTATACACAACGATTTATTAAATGCATTAATTATACATAGAAATAAATTCAAACAGAACTTTTATCTAAAAATATGATACACCTATTAAAAGAGAAAGTAACTTACTTAGATGGAAAATTTCAAGAGTGCTGCAATCAAATTTTATCAAAATATAAATCTGCGCCCCAGATTTTTTCAATTGTCTCCATTCCTAAAAGAATTACCCCTATTACAAGCCAACATACATGACTTCAAAAATGTTAAAAAATGAAAAGAAAACTTAAATTCATAATCTCCTGTTATATATATATATATATATATATATATATATATATATATATATATATATATTTATCCCATACTAAAATAACAATAAAAATTAATTGCATAAAAATTCAACAACACCATTTATTCACTTTCGTTTATTAGACATTAAATAACTAACAACATTTATACTTTTGTTTATAAATACGTATTGCAAAATAAAATCCTCACATTTATCTTGATAAACTCTCTCAGAGGACGAGTCGACAAAGGTAAGTTTTCCTTTTGTCTTTATTCATATGTATTTATACACACAACTTCTAAAAGTCTTTCGTAATTTTTATTCCATTATTCTTAATGAAGATCCAATAGAATCTTATGTCATTTCCTATTGTCCTTGAATTATTTTACCTTCCATATCGGATATGCCAAAATATCTAGATTAGCTTAAAATTCTGGCATCTATTTTCAGGTATCTATTTAACTGTGTCGATGGCGATGTCATCTGTGTCAGTGGTCCTTTCCGTCATGGTTATGAAATTGCACCATTGTGTTCCGAATCAGAGAGAAGTTCCGGCATGGGTTCGTCGTTACATTCTACGAGGCCTATCCAGTTTTGTGCGCTGCAAGTGTCGACCATCTTGTCGCTTATCCCGTCGTCGAGTCAACACCAAACCAACCTGTCCGACAGAACGACGTAGTGATCCGACTGAAATTTGCGCAAAACTAATGAATGAGATGAATATGCCAAGCAACACATTAAGCCGGCGGCCTGATATCGGACTTCTGTCAGATATTCGAGCGGACTTTTCGAGCACATGTGCCCGAAATTCATTTGCTGGAGACGGAATAAATGAAAACCTGGAACATGATCGGCGATCGAATTTTTCTGAAGAGGCTCTAAAATATCTGAGGATGTTGGTAGCCAAAAGTGAAGAAGAGGATAACCAAACTGCTATTATGGATGAGTGGAAACAAGTTGCTTTGGTTATTGACAAATTACTATTTTGGACTTTTCTCTTTATTACTATTGCGACTGTTATCGTTGTATTAGTTATTGTGCCGGCCTTGTCTACAGATGATGACGGTAGTGGTCTCTGAACAGAAAGTAATACAGAGAAGCAAAAACTAGAAGTACGCACAGTTTTATCACAAAAAAATGAATAAATAAAATTAAAACAAAAATTAATGATTAAACTGTGGTTTCTTACAAAACAAGTATACGCGTTATTGAACTATCAAACTGATTATGCAATGTAGAGTAGACTTGATGCATTATCAGTGTTCAAGATGGAAATCTAAAAGACAAAACGTACAGTGGCATTTCGAAAACAAATGTACATATGCAGATCCGTAAACGGATGAATAGATATGCAACTAAATATGCCTATATATTCATATCTTTACACATCTACAGACAGATTATCATACATCATATAAATCAATATCTGTTGATTTTACATCTCAAATCTAGCAAATAATTTTTCATAATTATCAGCTGTCAAACTGAATTTATTATGAATAATAAAATTGAAATTATTCAAAGATATTAGTTAAATAAAGTGTGACATTAACATAATTTCTCATACGTAATAATTAAAGTTATGAAAATAACGAATTTCTTACAGTTAAATTTATTTTCTTAAATAAAACTTTTCAAGTCGTAATTTAATTGTTCCATAAATTAAAAACAAACTGACCAAACAACAAAAGCAATAATTATTTTAAGTTTCTGATAATTTGGATTGAGTCAAACCTTATTGTACAATTATCATTAGCTGTATTACAGTTGTAATGATTTTATGTTTTCCTGCATGTTAAAAAGTAGAAAGTATGAAGACCCATGAAACAATGTATTTAGTGAAAGACAGGGCAAAAATAATTAACAATTATTAGCATAAAAAGGAACATTTTAAATAATATATTAAATCTCACATATAACATATGAACCAATATTTTAAAGGGTTTCTATCCATAACAAGTAAATAAAATTATTGCGGAAATACTTTTTGAAACAACCACTCATATGAGTCTTTCCTTATGACATATTTATTTTGCAAAACATTTACATATTCATTTTTCTTTTATCAGGTATTCTTTTCTTTTCTCTTACTACATCAATTTAAAAAAAAAAAGAAAAAAGAAATCATAACGATTTCCAATCAGATAATTACCTAATATTTTTCTTAAGAAGAAATAAAGAGTCCTGAAATTTAAGAAAATAATTATCTAGAGTTTCCAGAAACCTGAAACAGCAATCGATTAAGCGGGAAAAGAAGAATAAGAATTGTAGTAAGGAAGAAGGATAGAGTTAAGAAAATTATTAGAAAAATGTGCATTTTATGGAAAATATTTAAAAACAGACTATATTTATTTAAATGTAGATTATCGCCTGCCTATATTTCAATGAAAAATGAATTCTATAAGTCAGATCAAATACTTTCTAATTTCCCTTTTTATGTGAACTACCCTCTCAACCTAAATACTAAGTTTACATAATAAGAATATTATAACAACTAAAACAAAAACCTCAGTGTATACTTTTTAACCCATGTTCAATTTTACACGTTTATAAATAAATTTTAACACCAATAATATAACAATAATATTACCTGTCAATATTTCAGAAATGTGTGAAAAATTTAAATCTTTCAAACGACATAAAATTTAAATCTTTCAAACTACATAATCTCAAAATGTTTCAGTTTACATTTGTGAAGTTTTACAAGTCCGTTGTGATAACTGCATGCATCAATAAAGCGATGTGTTTGTTTATCTTTTCATGTAAAAATGTTCACATGTAATTCATTTTAGTTTAACGTACTGTAACACTCAAGAAAATTAAAAAAAAATACAATTTGTTGATGTCATATAGAACGATCTGAAAACATTCTGACGGAAACCAATGTCACAATCATTTCACTGAGCAAAGGGAATTGAAAAGGGTGCATGTAATTAAAATAAGATATTTAATCTGATGTTTGCTAATGGCTCATTCATCATTGCTCAGTAATCATTTTCAATTGACTGTTACTTTTGATATTAAATCACTACATTTGTAACTGAATTTTAATGGAATTATAATGATGATAAAATGATAGAGTACAGATAAAAAATCCGCATTGGTTAAACGAAACATTTTAATTTTGAAAATAAATGTGGTGTGTAAAAATAACTAAAATTTTCTTCAGAAAAATACACGCTACCGGTTGATTGTATATATTTTATTTGAAAAACGTAATAAATTAATTGAATTTATGTAAATCTGTATGTATATATGCAGATAAATATTGAATGATTTGTGTTGTTTCATTGTATGAGATCATTTAAAATGTACACGCATCAGACCTATATTGGCAATGTTTTGATAAACAAATGTAAGTTGAGTTTCTATTTCCACAAAAATATGCAGCAGATGCTGTATAACTTTGGTTCAGAAGAATTTGTTCAGCTTACAGGAAGGCAGCCACAATGAAAGATGATCAGAAGATAAAAATGTTTTATATATATATATATATATATATATATATATATATATATATATATATATATATATATATATATATATATATATATATATATATATACATACGTGTGTTTGTGTGTGTGTGCCTGTGTGAGCATGTGCATGTTTAGCTAAATCTGGTAAAAGGCCATTAAATCTATAATGGTAGAATTCCTAAATATTTAGTTTATTTTTAATAGGCTTTTTATTGTCTGTTATTTGTTTTATATTGTTATGAGATTATCACCAAATGATTGAAAATATTACAAATTTCAATTTCCTGTAAAAGTTTTAAAATTTCAACTATTTTCATTTCATCCAACTTTCTTTTTGTATTTGATAAAATTTGTTGGGTTACCGAAAATTCCATTTGGTTTATTAAGGAAGAATAAACAAAATTTTATTACATTTTCGATATAAACTTTCTTTAAAAGCTATTTTCCATTTTGTTTCAGTTGTTTAAAGCAACTTTATGCGTTTATCAGAATTTTTTATCATTCTAAATGAAAAACTGTTGAGGAACTTTTTGCAGTCTTCAAAGAAATTGAATTTTTTCGTTAAAAAATCTTTTTAGGCTGCGATGAATAGTGATATACGAATAGTGATAAGAAGATACAATATCTGCTGAATGCGGCAGCAGATAAGTTAATAGTTTTCAGTCAAACTTTGACTAGTCACCAAAAGGTAATGTTGTGCAATATTAAACAATTTCTAATTGTCGTTAATTCCAAATTCTGCTTGGGTTATTGAATCTTCTTCATGTCTTTTAAATTGTTAATACATTGTTTCTGACAATCCATTTTTCAACTCTTATTACGTGTAGAATCCTTTAGAAAAGATGAAAAAGCTTATTACTCACGGAAAGTGGTGGTGTTCTTAAATGGACAGACATGTTCATTCACTGATACAAACATACTATGGTCTGCTTCTCTTTTGAAGGAGTTCACAGAAAAGAATTTCTTTCCAATCCTACCGCATATCTAGCATCACCCTCTTTGGATGAAGCCAGCCTTCATTATGGATAGAGCTGATTAATTTGTCTTGTCTCGTGATTTCCTGCATTCATAGGTCGTTACAAATTATTCAAAATTAAACATTTTAAATAGTGTTCAGTTAGCTTTTTCCACTTAACTTTTATGGAAGCTACGCCATTAGAAATATGATACAAATATTGTAGAAAACATATATTCTTTCATAAGTAATAAATGCATAAATTTTTAATACAACAAATAATTATATCATTTATTTCTTTCATTTATTTTCAAGTAATAGCATTTAGGTTTAGACTCGCTACTTTTTTTAAATCGACTAAATTTTCTATATCTAATTTATTGCAAAAAATATTCACGCTTGAATACAGTTATTTATAAATTTCATTTTAGTTTGGCACAAGGCAATAAGTAAATCAACATTTTACGTAACTTCGTGGCCCATGTCACACATTGACGAAGTCATCCGGCTTGGAATGTATAAAATCGTAGGAATTAAAGAAAGCATTCCTATTTCTCGATAATGATGTGTTTCCTAATTCTATCTCTATTTTAAACATGCAGTTTACAGAAGTAGTTTGTCATTTTGTCTGTTAGAAAACAATGATGCGTTTAATTGATGTAATGTATAAAAATGATTAATATGTCAGTCTCTTGTAAGTAGAAAATTTATGTGAAACTGTTTTTAATGAATTAAGCAGCAAATATTCTTCAATTTTGCTGTAAATCCTTTTCGATGATAATATATTTCTTTCGATTCCTCATATCAACAACGGATCATAGAATAGTGATGTTAGAATGAAAAAATGAACAAGTGCGGTTTAACTAGCATATAGAAATTTTAGCAAAATATAAGTCTTCTAACAATGATTTATCTTCTAACAATGATTTATCTTTGAGAATTCAAAGAAACTATCAAGTATATTAATGTATATTAAATCCATAATAATTAAATGACACACACGCATATAATTTAAAGTGCTAAAAATTGGAGGCTGCTATCTAATAACACATAGTTCTTCTTTCATATTAATGACAGCGTCTACACGTCGTGGTGTAGAGTCTATTGTTGGCTATAGTTTCAGCGAATTTATTGATATCTGCAACATTATACATACATGTTCAATAAGCTTTAAATATGGTGAGCTCGGTGGCTCATTGGAGTATCTGGAAGTTAGCCGAGTCTTCCTGTGACCAGGTTCATGTCACCTATGCAGCATGTATGGGCAGTATTATTTTGATGGAATGAACCATCACAACCGTGAAAACCTAAATGGATGCAAATGGTTTACAACAAGATCGTTAGTCATTGTTTACTTCTCCTAATGTTTGTATAGCATACATTTTATGAAAGTCAGTAGCTAGATGGGACATCGCTTGGGAATAACAGGTATGCAACCTCCAACAATCCGAAATCTTTTTCAGCTTTAAATAACTAACAAAGTGTTGATAAGCTATGAAAATCAAATTGATCAATCGATTTTATGACTCCAATTTTCACTCATGGTCACTGCGAACTCCAATAAATAACGCCCCACCATTACAGATTTACTACCAGGTCTCAGTACATTCGTCTACCCGTGATTCGTTTGACCAGATGACACGACGCAAAACCTCCACGATACAATGACGATCATTTATTTCCCAGGTGAAGTGCTGTAACCAATGTCACGTTGTTAATAATGATAGCCTTGATGGCTGATGACACCCCCACCCCAGTCACTGATGGGTAGAGCGGCACTGTCATTGAATTGGAATGTGATATGATGCCACGTTTTACCTTCATTGGGTAATTGCCCCCGCCCCTTACTCTTCCGTTCTTGCATCATTTGCGGGCAGCTGTTGTTTACTTGTCATGCTTGTCATGTCACTCTGGAATTTGTATATTCCTCCTATACTCTTGCTACTGTTATCAGAAAAGAAAAATAGAGAACTTGCCATAACATTATGGCTCTAAGAACCAGTCTTCTTAACAGAAGATGGTGTTAAATCATGTTCGTTCATGACTGCCAAGGGAACAGATTTTACCTTTTATCTATATCACCTAATTTATATAATTTTTATTCAACAAACTGGATTTTTCTTTTTGAATGCAGTACTTTGAAATTGGTCGACATATCCGTTAATTGCTTGGCCCATTTAATGAAAAAACTATAATATATTCAACCACTTTCGTTACATTATAATTTTCCAAGCTTATCCAAATTGTTTTGGTTGTTATTTCGGCTTATCCAGTCATTATGAAACTCTTTTCCTCCTATTATACAAAAGTAATTTTTGACACAATCAACGCTACGATAAAAATGTATCAAGATCACGCCAAAGCACTAAATACATTTATAAAAACATCTTCGGAGTTACACGAAAGCTTCAGAGGATTTTCAAAGAGGAAAGTATCAAGAAGAATGGCTGTCTTTACAGAAGGGAAGAAGCCACGCGAGAAATGTCTCATCTTTGTAATAAAAACAAATTTTTTCACTTAAAATTTTCATGCTGAGATTTTCTGGATAGTAGAGTAAAAAACACCAAACAGTCAACAATGTACAAAGCATCCAATCACAAGTATTAAAACCCTGGAGGGAAATTTAGTTTCGATCAAACTTAATTCAAAATGAAATGGAATAACTGGAACCAAATTTACACTAATGTAACAAACATTAATAATTCTCATTACTTAAAATTGGATTGAAAGGATGTTTTATTTTGACAAAATGTTAAATATAATGTTTTCATTAAATAAATTATGTGTGATGAAGATTTTTGCTTTTTTAGGTGTTAGAAGATAAATATGGAATAAATAAAGGGTTATTTTTATTTATTCAACAAAGTTTTTTTTCTGACATTAAATAATAACGTGGGAAAAATCTTCGCCACAATGTATTAGAAACAATTATATGGTTGAAGTAGAAACATCAATATTTCTTGAGACAATTTCTCTTTATCTAATCTGAAAATGTTATCTGAGACAAGTAATGATTTCATAATTTGATAAGATAAATAGCACAATTAATTTGATAATAGCGATCATGTATAATTACAAATCAGTTTTTAATATCACAAGCAATCAGATGTTGCATTTTTCAATTGATTTGAGGCTGGGAAAATTCTCGGCACGATCCATTTCCCAAAACTACATTAGTGTATAAAAATGATGAATGCATAACAGTAACCAGGAAAAGATATTTTTTCAGAAGTAATCGAATTCGCAAAGAAATAAAATAATATATTCTTAAGGCTTAGTGAATAAAACATACATTAAGGAAAATATTATATAAAAGAAAAATCTGGATTAAAATATAGATGAAACATATATTTACTAAGCTTCTCAAGGCAACAAGTGGGTGAAGAACTAATTGTAGAAATAGTATGTGATAATTGCTAACCATTATGGCAAGGCAACAATGCAACTTCTATATAAATATGTCCGAGGAGACATGAGTAAAATAAAATTGCAATATTTTATAAGATGACCCTAATCATTTTCTGCTTTGCAGTTCTGTCCTCTTGGAAACTCTGACCATGCGCTAGTATCTGTAGACATTTCTTTCCGCTCATTTATGAGACAAGAACCCTGTACTAACATGACATCGTTTTGCTACCACGCGCTGATTGGGACTCATTTCGTGATTTTCTTTCCAACGTAATCTTCTCCTTGGTTCAGTCCTGTCTTTTTAGCCAGTATAGCCCACAGGAATTACTTCCTATGGCTATACTAATGTGATAACTCCTATTTGTACCCGCTCGAAATTGACATGCCCTCAACGAGGTAAAGTTGTCATTCACTGATAGATTGAGACTACTATTTCCAAGGCTTGCGGATTTGACTGTATTTAGGCAATTTTCCTAAGGAAATGGGCTCATAAATTGGTCCTACAATAAATGCATTGTTGCTTCTTGCTTTTCAGCCTTTGGGAATCCTGCTCTATAGTTCTTGTCTTAGAACAGTCTGTGGCTTTAGATATCTCGAAGGTATTCAACAGGGTTTCTCCATAAGCTCGTGACTCTTTACAAATATTAGGCTTAACGCAGTCATTCTTAACAAATAGTGAACTGAAGTTTGCATTGAACGCACATGCTTCTTGATCATTTCACAGGGCTCTATGCTTGGACATACGCTCTTTCTTCTATTCATCAAAAACCTTCTGGATTTCATTTCAGTTCCCAACTAGGTATTTATCCTGATGAAACAACTATATACTCCGGTCTTAGTAAGTTCAATATGTCAGACCAAGTAAAACTGGCAGCTGCTCTCGAAAATGACCTCGAATCAGTGGTTAAATGGATCAAAGTGTGACTTGTAAATGTTAACAATCCCAAAATAAAACTGCTTACATTTAAACACCATAGAGGACTTTTTCCGCTTTCCTTTCTTGATGCTAACCTCCTGAGAAACTCTGTGCGCTTTCTTGGGCTAATATCTTCCCTGACATGAAGTGGAGTGATTATATTGAATCAGTTACTAGGTCTACTTGATAGGGAAGTTGGTTCACTGTGTTGTGCCAGAAAATTTATCTGGTCAGAATCCATCATGCACACTTATAATTCTACCATTCGTCCGTGTATTGAATATCGCTGCAGCATCTGGTCTGGTGCATCTGCTATATATCTCAAGATTCTCGACAAAATCCAATGAAGGGTCTGCAATATAATTGGTTCTGTCCTAGCATCTCGACTTCAGTCACTTTCCCACCGCCGTGTCATGGCTTTCCTGTGTCTTATATATATATATATATATATATATATATATATATATATATATATATATATATATATATATGAATAATCAGATAGAGATGCAAAGATAAGCGGGTTACTAAATAACCCACAGACACAAGCCTATTAGACAAGAATACATGGTCAGGACCAAAATCTCTCAAATCATTGTAAAGGATTTTCAATCAGGCTACATAGAAAAATTAATAATTCTTTACACCTTATATACTTTGAAATTCTTTGTTTTCATGAAATCCATTGTTAGCTATGGACAGAGTTTGTTGGTTTGTGATGTGTAATTGATTTTCAGCACATAAAGAGACGTTACCATGGCTGCAAACATTTCATACCTGAAATCCCCGGAATCACAACCACTGGGCGAGCACTCCGTAGAATTCTGGTTACATCCCAGTTTGCTGTGTCGACATGCAATGACAGTGAAAATCAATAAGACCCGTCAAGAGACGACGCCCAAGAATACTACATTTTTAGTAGTACTGTGGTAGGGGACAACAGATTAACACAACGGGAGCAGTATCGGGATAAAACTCTTACATCTTTTGTACCTTGGCTTTACGAATTTAAGCGCAGTACTAGATAGGTAGATAGGTCTCATCATTGAAATGGCTGGATGTAACCGCTAGCAGTTTCATTTCTCGCACTTCTCGTTTGTGGCGCTCTCTTCCGGTTTCTTGATTTCCAGTCAACTTTGATCTTCAAAAAGGTAAAACTCAATGTCAGTCGTCATCTTCTGCCTTTCTGAATCCTTTTATTTATTGTTTTTTCTGCTGTATAATTTTTTTCTCATACACTGATATTAACCCCTTCCGTCTTAGTGGCTTTATCGCCTTCTTGGAGTGAAATTATTAAAAAGCAATTAAAATGAAATACAGTTTCGATTATAGGTTTATAAAAGTATCTGCTATTAATTATAGACTTTAAAAATCCGGTATTACTTAAAAATATGTTATCGGTCCTAACTTGGTATCTCTTGTGGGGATCTCCCCTTTTATACAAGATGGACTCGTCTAAAGTATACTTATTGGAGTTGGAGACAGAGAGATACACGGAGAGACGTTGAGATAAGGTTGAGATACGTAGAGTGAGAGAGAGAGAGAGAGAGAGAGAGAGAGAGAGAGAGAGAGAGAGAGAGAGAGAGAGAATTAAGGCTTCACTTACAGAGACTTGTACACATACTTTCTACTAACCCGTATTTCTGGACTACTAATCTTCATTTCAAGTTTGTATTCTTGCGTTCAATACACTTATTTTCCTATTTCAATTACTGGCGTTGTTTATTTATTTGCAGGATTCCCTCCCCGGAATCCACAACTTAGCGACGAGGACTTCGGACCCACAAGGAAAGAAGAAAAAAAAAATTCTCTCGTCACCACAATAACTTGGCGACGAGGATAAATTTTTTTTGCCGTTGCCAGCGTCCAGAACGACTGGGCGACAAAGATTTACGAGGATTTGCGAGGATTTTGCGTGACCACCGGGATTAAAAGGTACTTCTTCAAAATACGGGAAATCGAGGTTTTCGTAAGACTCTTATCATGGAGGATTTTAAAAGTATTTTGGTAGAACTTGTAAAATACCAAAATGAACAGCAACTACAACTCCAAGAAAGAGAGCTCGAATTTCAGAAGGAAAATCAAGAAAGACAAATGCAACTCCAGCAATTAATATTAAAAGTAACGGGTAACACACAACAAAAGAATATCGAAAAAGAGGCGACTTTTTCTCAAAGCGCAGTTTGGAACACAATAGAAACATTTAAAATACTCTCTAGAAAATGATAAAAATTTCGGGTTCTATTACAGACGTCATGAAGACATTTTCAACATTGATTGCTAAAATTGGACGGAAGCTAAGAAGCTACGTTTATTACTCAGGAAATTGGGAACAGAGGAGTACACAAAATTTGTGGACTATATTCTACCGAAAAAGACAAACGATTTGACGTTTGACGAGGCAGCTCTTCAGTCCAAAGACTTCACTTTTTCACAAAAGGTGGAACTGTCTCAACCTCGTAAAAAGCAAAAATGAGGACTACTCCACGTTCGCTGCAATCGTGAACAAACATTGCGATGACTTTAAGTTGGCAGAATTGACTACGGACAATTTTATGTGTCTGATTTTCGTACAGGGATTAGTCTCAGCCAAGGACAGTGAAAGGCGCAAAAAATAATCTAGAAGCTTCAAAACGAGCTTGGATTAACGCTACAAAAATTATCAGAAGACTGCCAAAAAAGCTTGAGCATAAAAAACACTCCAAGGATATCGAAGAATCGGGAGTAGCACACATACGTAAATTGAACAAAAGTTTACGATTTTCACCCCCCCCTCGAAGAAAAACAAAAATTTCATGATAAACGAAAAAATTACAAGGTATAAGGCGATTAACGACAGAGATCAAAGCAAATATAAGTCCCACCATCTGCATGTTACAGATGTCGTCGATTACACTGGAATAAAGATTGTCGATTCAAATACAAGAACTGTTTAACTTGTGGAAAAATGGGACATAAGGCATCTCAATGCAGAAACAAAAGATACACTAGTAGGGTAAGAACTACTAGAATGGACTACGAAGACAAACTAAACACAAGAAAATACGTGGAACTCGAGATTTTAAATAAGAAGGTAAAATTACAGTTAGACTCAGGTTCGGATCTAACTATAATTAATCTACAAACATGGAGGAAGCTAAATAGACCGACCATGATGCATACACAGAAAATCGTTAAGTCTGTTAAAGGGAAGCGTATCAATTTGAAGGAGAAGTAATTCTAAACGTAAAATTCCATGAAAAAACGAAAAAAATTGAAGATATTTGTAATGAAAGACAGAAAATTTGGTGGGTACAAAATTAAAAGAAGAACTACACAGTCAATTACCCGAAGTATTCTCGAGCGGTTTGGGACGATGTAATAAGTTTGCAGCTAAAATTGAACTAAAGGAAAATGTTCAGCCAGTATTCAACAAAAAGCGAAACGTGCCTTTCGCAACCATAGAAAAAATTGACAAGGAATTAGATAGATTGGTACAAACTGGAATACTTTCACAAATCGAATTCAGTGAATGGGCGGCACCAGTGGTCTACGTAAAGAAAAATCCGGAGAAACCCGTGTTTGCGCAGATTTCTCGACTGGGTTAAACAAGGTTATCAAGGATTATCACTACCCATTGCCAAGCCCGGAGGAAATATTTACCAAGCTTAACGGTGGTAAGGTATTTTCTAAGATTGATCTAAGTGAAGCTTATCTCCAGATTCCAGTAGAAGAAGAAAGTACAAAGATTTTATGTATCAATACTCACAAAGGACTTTAAAAATTTAACAGATTGGGATAAAAGTAGCACCGTCAATCTTCCAACAGACTATGGACACCATGCTCATGGGACAGAACTTTGCTACTGCTTACTTAGACGACATTTTAATCAAAAGCGATAATGTAGAACACGCAACACATATTAAAGAAATCTTTAAAAGAATTCAGGATTTTGGTTTTAAAGTGGAGAAAAAATGCGATTTTTTTCTAAAAGAAATCAAATATCTAGGCCATCAATGAAAATGGCAGAAAACCAGATCCAGATAGGGCATCTGCAATAAAAAATATGCCTGAGCCAAAAAATGTCGCAGATTTGCAAAGCTTTCTTGGTCTAGCGAACTATTACGGTGAATTCATTGAAAACATGACAAATTGAGAGCTCCCCTCAATGAATTATTGAAAAAAGAGAACAAATGGAACTGGACGGAAGATTGTCAGAAAGCGTTTAAGGAGATCATAAAGAAATTAACGTCTGATCTAGCACTGACGCATTTTGATCCCAAATTGGAAATTATCATTGCTAGTGACGCAAGCTCGCACGGAGTGGGAGCTTGTATATTACACAAGATTCAGGATGGCACAAGGAAACCTATAGCTCTCGCATCTAGATCGCTGTTACCAGCAGAGAGGAATTATTCGCAAATTGAGAAGGAAGCGTTAGGCATAATATTCGCCATAACTCGCTTCCACAGATACATATATGGAAGAGAGTTTACTCTTCAAACAGACCATAAACCTCTTCTCACTATATTCGGATCGAAAAAAGGACTGCCAATTTACACAGCCAACAGACTTCTGAGATGGGGAACTATATTATTGAATTATAATTTCAAACTAGAGTTCCTACCGTCAAAGAAAATTGGTCATGCGGATGGATTATCTAGATTGCTACCTGCGTAATGCGAACCTCTGGAAGACTCTGTAATAGCGGCTTTGCGAGCCGAAGACGAAATTAGTAAAGTGCTAAACAAAACAGTAAGGGAATTACCAGTGACCTTGTTAGAAATCAAAAGAGAAGCTGAAATGGATGAATTCATACGAAGTACAAAGAGAAAAATAGAAGAAAAAGAAAGAAATCTAGCGGACAGTTTTTCAATTTGTGATCACGTGTTACTTTATAATGAGAGAGTGGTCATACACAAATCTTTACAAAGACGAATTCTGAAGGACTTTCATCTAGGACACCCAGGAAAAATCGGATGAAAGCGTGAATGAGAAGTTTCGTATACTGGCCTAATATGGATAACGACATTACTCAAATGGTAAAAAATGTAGAGGCTGTGCTGTTGTAGCAAAGGCACCACCTATTATACAAAAACCATGGCCTAAGGTGGACAGACCTTGGTCTAGAATTCATGCGGACTATGCAGGACCCATAGATGGATATTACTACTTGATAACGGTAGATAGCTTTAGCAAGTGGCCAGAAGTTTTCAGATACAAAAACTCTACGACGGAAAACACTATTTATTGTCTACACGAGTTATTCGCAAGATTTGGCGTCGTAGATTGCCTTGTAACGGATAATGGTACCCAATTCACCTCGAGTGACTTTCAAGAATTCTGTGCGACTTATCAAGTCAAACATATTAAAATAGCACCATACCATCCACGATCTAACGGGCAAGCCGAAAGGTTTGTGGACACGCTTAAGAAAGCCTTGAAAAAAGCAGATGACGTACCAACAGAAAGAACCATACAACAGTTCCTACAAGTCTACAGAATCACCCCGAACGGAAACACACCATCTGGCCTTTCGCCAGCTGAAGTGATGTTTGCCCGCAAAATACGGTCTGTTTTTGATAAACTATTACCCAGCAAAAATAAAAACCGGCATACACCGATAGTGCCTATAAGATTCTTCAAACCAGGAGAACGGGTCTATTTCAGAATGTTTAAGAATAACATGGCATACTGGGAACCAGGTACGATAATAAGCAGACTAGGGAATGTTCTGTACACGATTCAAGGCGAAAAATTCACTCACAGGAGACATATCAATCAGATACAAAAAAGACGGGTAGAGGAGCCAAGCTCGTCACCTTCGGAAAATGAAGACTTAATGGAGGCGATTTTTGAAGCATCTGAAATTCAAAGGCCACAAGTAACCACGGAGATGAGAAGAACAAGCAGGAAAAGAAAATTCACAGAACCGCTAATAATAGACCATAAGCGAAAAAAATGTTAACCCACATCAAAAAAGAAACTAGAGGGGGGTTGTTGTGGGGCTCTCCCCTTTTACACAAGATGGACTCGTCTAAAGTATACTTATTGGAGTTGGAGACAGAGAGATACGCGGATAGATGTTGAAATAAGGTTGAGGTAAGTAGAGTCCAGAGAGAGAGAGAGAGAGAGAGAGAGAGAGAGAGAGAGAGAGAGAGGGAGAGGGGGGGGCAGAGAGTGAGAGTGAGAGAGAGAGAGAGAGAGATAATTACGGCTTCACTTACAGAGACTTGTACATATACTTTCTACTAACCCGTATTCCTGGACTACTAATCTTCATTTCAAGTTTGTATTCTTACGTTCAATACACTTATTTTCCTATTTCAGTTATTGGCATTGTTTGTTTATTTGTGCAGGATTGCCTCCCCGGAATCCACAACAGTATATCGGCTTCAGCCACTTTCCTATCCCTGTGTCTTTTCTATAAATAATTTCATGGTAATTGTTATGATGAGCTTTCCTCTACGGTAACTAAACTTTATGAATTTCCGCGCAGTACTAGATTAGCAACTAGGCTTCTGAATGTTACCGTTGAAATATAACCGTAGGTTTTATGCTAAGTGTTTCTTCTAACACACTTCTCACTTGTGGAATTCTCTTACGGCTTCTTTCTTTCCATTCTATGATGATCTTCAAAAAAATAAATGCAGTGTCATTCGTTATCTTCTGTCTTCTTAATTGCCGATTTTTATTGTTTTCTCTTCTTTTCTCTTTCTCATATTCTTTCACACTTAGTAACTCCTTGCGTCTTAGTGACTTTATTGCCTTGGTCACCCAATGATAAAGAAAAAGTTTTTATGAACTGAAACGAACATTACGTTTACGAGAAAGACCAATCATAGAAAAATAGATTGCTTTCATTTCTCCAACAACAAATGATTGTATCTCGAATATTTCATATTTAATATGATACACTGGCTGATTGTGAATTGTTCGTCGGTCAACAGATGCAGAGATAACGTCACTGTCATCTGGGGAACCGATCACGTGATATCAGTTCGATGTTTGGTAGGATGCCAAGCATTTCTTAAGACCATAGGATCTTTAGGAAAACTCTTTTCATTACGCTGAAGCAATACGTATTTGTAACTTCACGCCAAGAATCACGTCTGATATGAAATTGGTTGTCCACTGACATTGCTAATGGACAGCAGAACATTTTTTACTTTCTCGCTGACATGCTATCTGTATAGTGACAGTGCCATATTCTGTTCATCGTCATACAAAAAATCTAAGAGGTCAACCGAAGAAGAAAGATCATATAACCATTTTATTAATCGATTGGTGTTTTATTACCTTCTTTACAACAATCACGCTATCTCTTTCCACAAATTGATCAATGCGTGTTACTGTACAACTATATAATATTGTTCTTGCCCCAACAGGCGTTCTGCCATGCTGCGAAAGGCAATTATACAATAATAAACAAAAAATATAAATAAAAGTGATTTTAGTAAAACAGAAAAAAATTAATAAGCAATTTATTTTTTCGTTGTTAAACCTATACACATAAAAAATAAAAAAAATAAAGGAAAAGGAATTGTAAGAATGTTTATAGGAAAAACAAATAACATATTGGCGGCTTAAAAATTCCATAAGTACACGAAACTCGAAGAGGAGTGAAAAAAATTTCGAACATTAACATAATTGAAACATGCATATACTATTTTGCTTTTCAATATTCTACCATTTTTCAAACAAATTCCATTCTCTAGGTATTTTGTTTTTATCCTTCATAGTAAAGAACTTAACTTTTTTACAGACTTACATAAAATTCTGTAAAACCGGAATAAACGATACGTGTTGGCACTGAAAATTTACCGGTTTGACCAAAAAGAAATTCGAAATAAACTATGATCATTTGATCAGATTTTGGGAAGTAGTCCAAGCTGTGAACTTTTAAGCATCATTTCGTAATTCAAAGGTGCTATACCCGCTGAGTGCAGCAGATGAACTAAATTTCGTAATTCAAAGGTACTATATCTGCTGAGTGCAGCAGATGAATTAAAGTTCGTAATTCGAAGGTGTAATATCTGGTGTGTACGGCAGATGAATTAAGGTTTCTCAGCAAAGCTGGAACAGTTGTTGTCTAGTCACAAATGAAACATTAGTCTTGCATTATCCTGACTGAATGTTGTACCTTTTCTCTTAGCTAAGTTCGGACGCTTTTTGTCCATTATTGCCATAAATTAGTCAAATTAAGAGTTTCACTTGCTAAAAACAATTACTACTTCACTGAAACGACCTCATTGTAGAGGATTGCGTTCTCATGCCATAATTATACACAGCCGCATATCTTTGATATGGTGAATGGTCATAAATTTCGCTTGCCCCACGCACTCTTGTTTTCTATGTACTGTTGCTCATCGTCCGTTTATTTATTTTTATTTTTTTTCGTTATATTTAAATAGTAAATCACAGTGGAACCTAATTGACTAACATAACAAATCTAGTAGAGATCCTTTTCATCATTTGATTAGCATATTTTGAATGGGCTGCTTATCGTGTGTCGTATTCTGATTTTTCTCTACTGGGATATGAGAGTAGTAGTGTAGCTATAGCAATGTAGCTGTGGCAGAATTGAATTGCGGACAGGATTTAACACCGTTTGAACGTGGATTGATTATTGGAACCAGAAATATGGACCACTAATTCTTTTTATGACGATTGTGACTGAAGTAATCGCGTTTCTTTTCATTGGGTCATATTGAAGCAACCATTTACTGTATTAAGCATACTTCTTTTTTGTTCATCTCCACTTTTGTCACTTAATGACTTCTATGGTATTCTTACCTTGGGCTGTTCCTTGATCTATGTTGAAGTTTTTCTCTCTCTTAGAATTATTCCCAAATAGCTTTTTAATTTGATATTTATGGAATTCTGATTTTTAAAGTGAGTTTATTAAGTTCCAGCCTTCGCATCCCAACATCATACTTTGCACTACACATTTATTGTATGCATTAAATTTTAACACTACTGGCTTGGTCCTTTTCATTATGTCTCTACATGTATTAAATTCTTTCCATTTATTGTTATACGTCGTTTAATTTCATTTTCATTATCTTTCTCTAATGGACTTCTAGATCTTCATCATTTTTCTAGAAACGTTAGAATATTATTTTTATTTTACTTCTGTTCAGCTTTAAACCTACATTGAAACATTCTAAATTTAGAAAATTTAGAATTCTTGTAATTCTTCCGATGATTCTTATATTATTTTGAAGAGCCAGTTCAATTCAAAGGAAACATGGAGGATCTAGTGAAGGACAATTTGAAAGAAGGAAAAGCAATGAAAGATCGGAAATGTTAATCAATTTCTCAGAGAAACAAAATGACAATTACGAATATATTTTTCTTAGGTGAATGGAAAGGCCCAAATGGGAAAACGAAAAATGAATTGATTTAATAATTGTTGATAAAGATGTAATCATTATAAACAAAGTTAATGTAAGAAGTGATCATAGCATGCGGACACATTTAACTTTAAAATCGAGAGTAGAAAATATTCGCAAGAAAAACTATCTGACATAGAGAGCATGTCAGTGAATTTTACTTGGAATTCAGACATATTGCAAGCTTTGTCGTATAATAAAAATAACAGATATATGTATTTGATACGTCGTGTAATTAAGAGAGCGGATAAATCTAACGAAAGCAAGCAAAGGCAAATATTCAGCATTTAACAGTCAAACCGATAAAAAAAAGTGGAGAAAATAGACATAAAAATTATGAGAAACTAAATTGAAAGTTCAGAACTAACTAAATTAATTAACAAAAGTGCAAGAGAAGAGAAAAAACAATGAACTTGGAAAACACATTAGTAAACAACAATAAAAGAGAGAAACAATGAAGTTACTCAACTTATAGGATTGTCAAATCAAAAAATGAAACTGAAAAAATATTTTCATTATCTAATGTGTTCTAATTTCTAGCTGGATAACCGTGATTCTATAATCGTAACAGGATTGACATTCCTGAAGACACACGCACATAGAGTTTATGGTTATATATAAGCACAAAACTATATATGGTTTGCCAGTAAAATTATATTGTACACATGTATATTCATTTCATAAATATAAATGTTTCTTGCTAACAGTAACGAGCTTTTCAAAAAACTAATAGAGAATTCGTCCTTGACTGCGTTCTCCAAAACTACAAAAAACGGACTTTCGATAACAAAAAGAAAATATATTGCTTATTCTGAAGTAGAAATAACTAAATATTGAAAAGTAATTTGCATACATTTGAAGAGAATCTTTTATGAAACAAGCGTGGTATTTATTTGTTCATTTTTCAAATAAAGTATGAATATTAGGTCTTTATTTCCACACATTTAAATTTTATTTATACTGTCAGATAAAAGTTCTTATGGATATAAAATAAATTCAACAAGCTTCTCGGTTGAAAACAGCAAATCTAAGAGCAAACATAGAAAGCTGTCCGCATTATAGCCAATAGGGCAGGTTTTTTCGGTCAAAGTCATAATAAAAAAAGAAACTTTGATTTAACAGTGTAATTTATTTGTATTATGTCTACCACAAGACATTTTACATTAAAGATATTTGTGTGTATATATATATATGTATATATAAACCATATATATATGTGTGTGTGTGTATATATATATATATATATATATATATTGTGACGAGGTGTCGTAGAAGGCAAGAGGGGGAGACACCCCCACCGTCTCTTTGCAACCCATCGGCCACGGACAGGAGAGGTCAGTTGTGTAGCGGCCGTTGAAGGAAGGGAAAGGAAGCTGTAAAAGTTATCATGTCCTCTCCCATAGAAACATGCATTGTTTTGCTTTGATCATTTGATGTCCATCAGGGTTGTTGCCTTGTCCCCCCACCCTCGAGCCAACCAGGATCGAGAAAATCCCGTCATCCAACTTTGGATAATTACCAACCTATAAGTTCACCTCCGGACAGACAAAAAAAAACGGGAGACGGAGAAGAATTTGGTGGTATATGAACCAACGTCGTGGTCCTCCCTGCCACTTCACTGATTTGCCAGAAGCCCTCCCCGCTTAGTAAACTCAGTGCAACGTCACATATACTTATTTGCGGGCTCGTTCCGGGATTAGATTTTCTCTCTTTTCAATTTGTCGATCCTAATATTCCCATACCCATATTCGGAAGCTGTGTTCTGAAGCGACCTCATCTAACGCTATGGCCCAAACGAAAAAAATGGATGAAGTCGACGAATTTTTAGAAGAGCCCTCCATGGAAAAATTAGGAAGGCTTAGAAAAAGTGACTTGATAAAAATTGGCGAGGAACTGGAATTGAACGTGCAAAAGGCGATGAGGAAAGACAGAATCATCAGAGTAATAGCCGAGCACATGGTAGACGAAAATATATTTGAAGAGGCGATCTTAGGGGAGCTACCGAGCGAACCTATAAAAATGACCCCTGAACAAGTAGAGCTGGAAAAGGCGAGAATCCAAGCCCAAATGGAGTTGGAAAAGGCCCGAATTGAGCAGGAAACGAGGCTGCGAGAGATCGAATTGGTGAGAAACGGACGTAGGGAAAGCCATGAAGCCTTCGATGTAGCGAAGCAAGTCCGGCTAGTCCCGAAATTTGACGAGGCCAATGTCGACGAATATTTCGCACACTTCGAGCGAACAGCCCAGAACCTCGGATGTCCAAAGGAATGTTGGTCCATGCTGCTCCAGACGGTACTCACGGGGAAGGCCCAGAAAACTTACGCGACTCTGCCACCAGAAGGCTGCGCCGATTATGAAATAGTAAATGCGGCAGTCCTAAAGAACTTTGAATTAGTTCCAGAAGCCTACAGGCAGAAATTCCGACTGCAGAGGAAAAAAGAAAACCAGCCGTATGTGGAATTTGTGCGTGACAAGGAGAATGCGCTAAAAAAGTGGTGCGACGCCAAAAAGATAGAAGGCGACTTTGAGAAACTCCGACAGCTAATATTAGTCGAAGAATTCCTAAATTGTGTGCCGGAAGAAATCAGAGTGCATCTTAGTGAGAAGAGAACCGATTCGGGTTACGAGCTGGCTGTACTGGCTGATGAATATACAATCACACATCGGAAAGTAAAAGGAAGGTTCTACCTGGGGAGCCAGGGGAACAGAATAAAAGATAATATAGACATGCTCCCAACCCCAAGGCCGAAAGAAGAAAATAGGGGCACCTTTAAGAGAGATGGCAGAACAGTGGTCTGCTACAGGTGTGGGCAAGCGGGGCACATAGCCATAAGGTGCCAACTAGGAAAAGGACCAGAAGCAAACCGCACACCGGCGGGAAAACCCCAAGGAGCTGTCACGAACAGAGGGAATGTGTCATATCGTCCATGGACGAGGAAAGGGATCATAAGAGGTCCCGATAAAAAACCCGTGGAAGTACAGATATTGAGAGACACAGGAGCGTCCCAATCACTGCTGGTGAGAGAAAAGGTACCGAAAGGGGTCCTAAAAGCGGCACACGAGACAGTGCAGATCGAAGGCATTGGCGGGAGCAGGATGGAAGTCCCACTATGCAGGGTAACCCTGGAGTCAAAGTGGAGAACTGGACCAATCCAGGTTGGGGTAGTGGATAAACTACCAATGAAAGGCATCTCCCTACTACTTGGGAACGAGATAAGGGCAGAGAAGAGCAAGCCAAATGGGGTGACCAAGCCAGGCACCCAGAACGGGAAAAATAAAGGGGCATCAGTTCCAAAAGGGATATAATTTAAGAAGTCGCTCACAGATCGACAAAGTGGATGAGGGTGAAATCAAGCTCCAACACCTCGGAAAGCCGAACGAAACGATGAAAGTCTGGAAAAGCTGTACAATCAGATCGGCAAATCCGACGGGAATAGATTCTCCAATGTTTACCATCTCCAGGATGGAATACTAATGAGGAGATGGAGATCAAAAAAGGCAGCCGTAACCGGGGGCCAAAACGCATTCCGACAGGTAGTGGCACCAAAGGAATACCGCGAGGAGTTGCTCAGTTTAGCACATGAGGTACCTATGGCTGGTCATCTGGGTATAGCCAAGACCCGTGATAAGCTACTGGAACATTTCTTCTGGCCAGGGGTAGAGAAGGACGTAAAGGCGTTCTGCGGGTCATGTAAGGTATGCAAAAACATTGGTAAGTGTTGAAACTTGACTAATGTATGGAATAATAATGCAAACACAAAATGTAGTTAGAATAAAATTTATTGAAACAAGAAAGTGTACACAATATTTACATATAGTCTTTTGTAGATTTCTGGGAAGACCGTTCCTGGAGAATGTGTTGACTAAGTCGCAGTCGGGCAGAGTCTCTAGTTGGATCTCTTGATTCGCCTCCCTGTCTTCCGGTACCAACCATATTTATATCGTCGGTACTCCACTATGCAAATTAGGTGGATCCTACCACAACAGTAAGCCAAATCAGAAGATTCCCCTCGCGCCATTAAAGCCGATACCAGCAATGGAGGAACCCTTCAGCCGGGTCCTGATGGATTGCGTGGGCCCTCTGCCCAAAACGAAAGCAGGGAACAAGTACATCCTGACGCTAATGTGCACAGCAACAAGGTTCCCAGAGGCTATTCCGTTAAGGACAATATCCATGAGGAAAGTGGTTGAAGCGATGATCAGTTTCTTCGTGAAGGTCGGACTACCCCAGACGATACAGACCGATAAGGGATCCAACTTCACGTCGAGACTCTTCAAAAGGGTGACCGAGCAGTTAGGGGTGACACATGTTCGCTCTAGCGCCTACCACCATCAGTCCCAGGGAGCGCTGGAAAGATTTCATTCCATCCTAAAGAATATGTTAAGGGCACATTGCGCGGAGCAGAAGCGGGATTGGGAGTGTGGATTACCCTTTGTGCTATTCGCTGCGAGGAGCGCAGTGCAAGAATCATTAGGGTTCAGCCCCTTTGAGTTGCTGTACGGACGGTCAGTGAGAGGACCGTTACAGATAGCAAAGGAGCGATGGATAGCACAAGAGGACTTACCCAAAGAAGCATCAGCGTACGTGGATCGGCTGAAAAGAAACCTAGCCGGAGCTCAAGAATTAGCGCGGAAGAATCTGTCACGAGCGCAGAGGAAGATGAAAGAGAAATTTGATAAAAAGGCAAGGAGGAGAGAATTTGAGAAGGGTGAAGAAGTGTTGTTGTTGTCACCCAATAAAGGGTCACCATTCGACGGCAAGTACCAAGGTCCGTACATGATTGCACAGAGGATAGATGAGAGGAATTACCGAATTAACACTCCCGAAGGGAGGAGGAAGACGCAGGTGTGTCACATAAATAGGCTCAAGAAGTACATTCGCCCAGAGAGCCAACCCGTCTTAAAGGTAACCCACATTAAAGGGACGGAAAATGTGGTAGCTGACAGCCTTTCTAGGTGCTGAAAAAAAAAAGGAAAAAAAAGTTAAATAACGCAGAAGGAAAATGCGCCGACGAAAGAAGAAAGAAGGAAAGGAAAAGACAAGTAAGGAGAAGGAGGAAGAGAAGGTAACAGAACGAACCTTTTCATTTCCCCTTTTCTTCTCTTAAAGGGAGGGGGTGTGACGAGGTGTCGTAGAAGGCAAGAGGGGGAGACACCCCCACCGTCTCTTTGCAACCCATCGGCCACGGACAGGAGAGGTCAGTTGTGTAGTGGCCGTTGAGGGAGGGGAAAGGAAGCTGTAAAAGTTATCATGTCCTCTCCATACAAACCCTAGGCGGACGAGGAGAGAGAAACAAATCCCCACTCGCTCTGCGCGAATAGTGTGCAAGCAGTTGGATTAGTGTGTATGGTGGTCAGCCGAGAAGAGGAAGAGTGTTGGCGCCAAAAAGCGACCCACGTGGGGCAAATCGTGGAAGTTAAAAGTTAGTTATGAGCTGATGTTCGCCGAGGCAGGGTCGAAGATATCATAACTCCGAGGCACATCCAGAGCCCCGTAAGAAGACACGCCAAAAAGAAGACAAATCCCCTTCAGAAAAGGGAATAAGATAAGTACTGCCATTTACGAAATTATATCCTATGCAAAGGTTAACCGGCCTTAGAAAAGAAAAAGGGAAGGAAAAATAGAACAAACGAAACCCCAGTGACTCGATTTATTTTCCAAGAAAAAGAGAAGATCTGTAAATGCACATGTGTTAAAGAAGAAAAGAAAAAGAAAGGATCCTATAGATACATATATAAAAAAAGAGAAAAGGGATAAGAGACGCTAGCCTTGGCCAGGCTCTATAAACTTTATGACAGAAAGAGAAAGACATTTTTTTATTATAGTTACGAATGTGTTGCTCTTTTATTCATGTTGTATGTTGTGTTGATAAATGTTTGTCATTATGTAAATATATATATGAATATGTACAAGCATTGTTTTGCTTTGATTATTTGATGTCCATCAGGGTTGTTGCCTTGTCACCCCACCCCCGAGCCAACCAGGATCGAGAAAATCCCGTCATCCAACTTTGGATAATTACCAACCTATAAGTTCACCTCCGGACAGACAAAAAAAAAAAACGGGAGACGGAGAAGAATTTGGTGGTATATGAACCAACGTCGTGGTCCTCCCTGCCACTTCCCTGATTTGCCAGAAGCTCTCCCCGCTTAGTAAACTCAGTGCAACGTCACAATATATATATATATATATATATATATATATATATATATATATATATATATAAACCATATATATATGTATATATATATATATATATATATATATATAAAAACCATATATATATATATATATATATGAAAATGTGATGATAATGGAAATTTGGAAATTTCAGTCTCAGTTGATATGTATTTTTTTTCTGATTTTGCCTGTCTTGCGTTGCTGCAAATCGATATCAGTAACTTGTCATCACAACCTATTTATCTGGAGTAAACATTCTACATTGACACTGCTGATTGAATTTGAATTATATACAAATGGAAAATTGCGATTTTCAACACAGTTAATTGAACAAAGAACAAGGCAGTAATGAAAGGAAAAGTCGTACATTTTTAAACATTGTTCCCTATGAAATCAATAGTTTCATGAAAAAATCAATATTAGAACACAAAAATTATTTTGTGAAAATAGTGTAATCTAATTATTATTAAAATAAATAAGACAAAAGACAAAATAAAAAAGTACGCAATTATTTCGCGTTCATTCGAAAACCTTCATTTCGTATCGATAAGGCAAATTTAAGAAATAGTGAAGAAAAATAAGTTGCAGGGAAGAAAGATTGAAAGGCAGAATGATTGATGGTTCTCTCTCTCTCTCTCTCTCTCTCTCTCTCTCTCTCTGTATATATATATATATATATATATATATATATATATATATATATATATATATATATATATATATATATAATATTTAAATAAGTTTTTCGTGGTACAGAATTTAATAATAGATAGGAAAAAACAATATTTATAAGGCATTTTTAAATAAAGCAAATGCTAAAATAAAAACAACCGGTTTCGTTCCAGGACTTATCAAGTTTATTTATTCTGGGAATTTGAAAAAGCGTGTAAATTAATTTTAAATTAACGAATGTAATAGAATGGAAGAAAAAAAAATTATGAATTTCAAGAAACTAGAGTCCAATAATATTCAGACCCAGCAAACATTCCCTCTGTTTACAAAGGGAAGACTCACGGGATCTGACATACAAGGACTCTAGAACCTTGAGGTGAAATGTGGAGTGGGACCTAGATAAAATTACAAATCGGTCACCACTGAAATCTTCCACACATTTCCTACTATTTATTAAATGTTCAGCAATAGCAGAACCAGAACTGTTGGTCAGTTGGCTATTCCTGGGAGGCGGATTCAAAATCCTGGGGGGTAAATGCTGTTTTATTCTCGAATCCAAACGGTGGGACGTCCTCCCTATGTAGTCGTGTCCACAACTACACTTGTATAGGTAAATCACTGAATTAACATATAATATATAATAGTTTTATATATAAATTTTGGGGTAGGCATTTAATATGGCAACCATAGTGCTATATATACCCACATTAGAAAGCACCAGAAACAAGTTAAGTTTTAAAACGCATTCGAAATTGCCAAATTTTAGAGTATGTGAAAAGAAATTAACATTATCATGTGGGAAAAAAAGTCTAAATTCGAATATAGGAAGGGAATAAGAGAAGCAAAATAGTAAGATTTACTTCATGTGACAAAAATCAAATTCTGGAGTGTTTACATTTCCAGCCTTGCTATTCTTTCGGCTTACATCTTAAATTTCTTAAATGTCAGATTGTATAAATCATCGGCCTTGCAAATAATAATTCCATTTGCCTGGTTATCAGAAAGAAAGAGAAACATCTCTTTTTTTCTTCGCTTCATATTTCAATTCTTGTTTCCACTTTAATTTTTTTTAACCCTTCCAATTCTCAAATTCCTACAATTTTAGCCCTAATTTCATACTACCAGTGTCACAATAGAGCAGCGAAGGGCTGGCGACGTTTCATCTGTCAAAAAGGGATTCCATGGTGAAAAATGATCCATCACCTACAAGAACGTGGAGACGGTTTTGGACTCTGTTGATGCTACAAAGTGAAGACTGGGGGCTCCTATCCATATATGACAGCAATACACCATTTTCGGACTGATCTGGCGCTCATAAAGATAGAGAATAGCATTAAGAGCCTGGAGTGGTATAATGAAGTGACTATTTTCCAGTATCCTTAGCGATGGATCGTATGTACGAGTTCCACTTGACATTTAGGTTGAACGTCACTACTTTGGTTTTCGAGGCATTGAATGTGACCAACAACTGAGCTGTTAGGGCTAGGTCAGATGAACGGTCATCTGTCAAGCTCTGGTTATCTAAAGTTTAGAAGGTGCACCCATATAGCGTTGTATCATCAACATAGTTATTTACAAATAATCGGAATATACTCTTCGGCAAATCATTTATGTAAAGTAGAAAGAGGTTTGGACCGACCAAGAAGCCAACCTTAGGAGATCGCTTGGATGAATTGCCGTTAATAAATACATTCTGGAAAGACTTTATAATTGAGAAGTCTCTTCCAGTGATTCCATACCCAGAGAGATTGTGCAATAAATAATCATGCCACACCTTGACAAAGGTCTTTGAAATATCTAATACGATTGTTCTTGAGATGTATTTGCTGTCTAGTGTTTTACTTATTATGTGAGTAATGGTAGTTATGATACCAGCAATAGGCCGAGCAGATCGAAACCCGTACTATTTGTCGCTCAAGAGGTTGTCCCTATTAAGATTTTCAGCGATCGTCTTGTTGATTATAACTTCACAGTTTGTTAATGACACTGACGAGGCTGACGGGTTTATATTGAGACGGGGATGAGTGCTACCTGCGTTCTTGAAAAGAGGATATACACTTCACATCTCCCGCAGGCTTGGGAAGGATAATAAATAATTATAAATAAAATAATTATGAATAATTTATGAATAATATCTGAAGAGTGAGCAATCAAGAATGAAAATAAGCATTACAGCAATGGAATGAATGCATTGGAGAGATCTTTCACAACAGCATAACAGAGAAACATAAAAATATGGGAGGACCTGTAATAGTTAAATCAGATCTTAGGTTAGCACGGGCGAAAATGAAGCTAAGCAAAGGAACAGGGTTAGATGAGATTGTAATAGAGATGTTGATAACCTTATCAAACGTAGACGATTTGAGGAGTATTAAGGTTACCTAAGTAATCAATTTGGCGAAAGATCGTAACATTTTAGTAAATCAATCTTCATAGCGTTACCAAAGAAACCAGATGCAATTGAATGAGAACTTCAACGAAATCACATAATTAATAGAAACCTTAGGATTCTAGAGCTCGTTGCAGGGTTAAATCGGAAATAGAGCAAGAACAACGTGACTTTGTTCAAGACACTAGAAGAAATGAAATTCATGGTTAAAATGCTATCAAAACAAGCGGTGGAGAACCAGAAGTCTTACACTGCAAATACTTCATATATTACATCAAGTGCCAGATGAAAAATTCCTTGAAGTGTTAGAAAACAATGGATGCTTTGAAAACATATTCAAGCGATCAGTATTCTCTCCTGGGAACAAACGGTTTCATGCAGACAGAGAACGAGTTAACTCAATACATTATAACAGAAAGTGGAATAAAGTAAAGATATTTTTCTCATCTAATTGATTTAATCAGTGAGATGATTTTAAAAAGTTTAGAAACCCATCAGGATTTATTACCAGTGTAACAAGCAAGACACGCTACGCAGATGATGCAATATTGATGGAAAATTTAGAAAGAAAACGAGACGAGGAAAGCAAAAAGAAAATATTATCCATTAACTGTAAGAAAAGTGCATATTTGCCAGCAAAAGAAAAACCAGAGTTCTGATTTACGTATGGAAGGGGTAACAATTAAATAGTTATTCAAATTTAACTATCCGAAATGTGTGACTTTCAAATCTAAGATATTGGAAGTGGATGCTGGGCAATTTACACACAGATGAAGAATAAACTTAAAGCGTCAGAGATGATCTACAAACGACTGCTAGGAATATTATGGACAGAATTTGTGAGAAACGAGAAAGTTTAACGGAAAATAGGGACTACGAAGAAACTGGATGTAAAGTTAAATATATAGAACAGAATATTTTGGGACACATCCTGTGGAAATAAGGCTTGTAAAATTTAAAACTCTCAGAGTATATAGAACACAAATGAATGAGGGTAAAACAGCGAATAAACTAAACAAGATGACTGTTCCACAAAGCCAAAAAGAACAAGAATTACATAGAACAATAAGAGACATAGCAGTTATCTCCCCCGGCCTTGTGCCACATCTATCCCTCGTGGGGGGAGGGACAGTAAATACTGTCTGTAATAGACGGTCGAACTCTCTGCCTCTGAGCAGAGAGGAACCCGGACGAGGCTCCGCCGAAGGGCAGAGTCTTGTTCGGGGAGGTTGACTAAACCGATCCCGTTCATATGGGTTCTACGGGCATTTTTTTTTTGCTAATGGGTAATACTGTTATTTGTATGGTTTATATTCGTCTTCAGTTTTTCAGTTGTTCCAATTTTCACAAGTTTCTTCCGGGTTTTTTCAAGTGCACTTCATTATTATTATTATTATTATTATTATTATTATTATTATTATTATTATTGAGGGGTCTCCACTTTTTACACAAATGGACTCACCCGAGGTATACATATACTGCTACCAGTGAATACCTGGACAGTCTGTAATCGAGTAGACGGCGACGTCTTCCCTGTTAGACCGTCGAACTCTCTGCCTCTGTGCAGACGAGGCTCCACCGAAAGGCAGAGTCTCGACCGGGGTGGTTGACCAACCCGATCCCATTTATACGGGATCTACGGGCATTTTTTGGCCGAAACTACAGGCTCGGGATACCCCACTTTAAACCCGGCCTTGTGCCACATCTATCCCTCGTGGGGGGAGGGACAGTAAATACTGTCTGTAATAGACGGTCGAACTCTCTGCCTCTGAGCAGAGAGGAACCCGGACGAGGCTCCGCCGAAGGGCAGAGTCTTGTTCGGGGAGGTTGACTAAACCGATCCCGTTCATATGGGTTCTACGGGCATTTTTTTTTGGCCGAGCCTACGGGCTCGGGAATACCCACGTTAAATTAGGCCTTGTGCCACATCTATCCCTCGTGGGGGGCAGTAAATACTGTCTGTAATAGAGGAGGGTAGCACAAGAGTCACAGTTAGCGAGCACGTAGACTTAGTAAGGAGTCATCCGCGATACTTCAATACCAAGACTCTATATATATTATTGCTACTAACCCGCATTCCTGGATCTACTAACCCGTATTACCAGTTTGTATTATTACGTTAATACGTTTATTTTCCTTATCTATTCCTGGCTTTTATTATAGGATTTCATTCCGGAATCCACAACAATTATTATTAAAAACTAGTTTGCCTAGTTTGGGCATTGACTCATTTTCTAGGATTTACTGATAAAAGATATTTGTTTTCAGCTTAAGGAAACTGATAAGATACGTGATTGATATAAACATGTGAGGTTTCCCCGACACACACACACACACACACACACACACACACACACACACACACACACACACACACACACACACACACACACACACACACACACATATATATATATATATATACATACATACATACATTAGTTTTATAGGTTTAGAGGTATCTTAAGAAGTATAATGCTCATTTTTATTTACGCTTCTATTCCTAATAGCTCGTCTGATTTGTTAATCAATGAGGTAATTAGGGAAGTCATTATTAATGAGGGTTTGTTTAATATTTTTTCATTCAATATAGGAAATTTTTCTTGTTGAAGAGTTTGTTTTTAGCGCGGTTTAAGTTTCGTATAATAGCCATTTTGTAATACTTAGGACATTCACTTTTATAGTTGATAGTGCACGTGTTTATGCTAGTTGTTTTTTTATATGTACAGGTAGGAAATGTATTATTAGTGCTTATCAATACATCAGGAAACGGGATATTATTGTCATTGTTAAGTTCGTATCTGATCAGTTGAAATTAATTTTATGAAGGAGTTCATTTCTCAAGCCCTTTTTCCAAGTACATTCATTTCGTTTTATTACCATAAACCAGGCAGCGTATCACTTCAAAACAGAAACTATGATCTGAAATTGGAATGAAAGCAGTGATGAATCCATCATAAAAATTCAAAATGTGGTATTAGTAAATACTAAACACTTCAGATACCTCGGCGTATAAATCAGTTATGACAAATTTTATATGGAAGAAAACTCCATTCAATACTAGATAGAGCGACAACCACTAATGGACTTGAGAAACCTATTTTCCTGAAAAAATGTTTTAAGAGAAAAAAAGCATAGACTTTAACCGAAAGCAGTACTGGCTGCTCGGTCAATGAATGATAAATATTTCCTTGCATAGAAACAGCTAATAATACCATTACCATTCCAATCAGGTTCAGAAGCAAGGTTTGTTGGGGTTTCAATTTCACCGAAGACAAACTTATTTATAACTCGGTTCTTGATTATTTCGTCATAATCTTCAAAATCTGAGACAGCGAAGAATAATTTGTTCCAACGAAATGCCAGAGGTTAGCATCATCCATACTGATGGGAGGTAAAAAGGGTTATCTCATATGATTAAAAGAGAGTAATTCCGTTTTCGAGGCATTAAAATTAACAAGCTTCACCTTGACCTATTTAACAATGGATTGTAAGTGTTTTTTTGTTTCCAGATCAGCTGCCAATTATACTTCTCGAACCGGCCAGATTTACTATTAAGAAAGGAGCAAATAGTTGTGTGATCAGCATAGGTACCGAGTCGAGAACTGTTGAGATTTATGAAAATTAGAAACAAAATAGGTTCAAAGATGGAGCCCGAGGGAATACTTGCATTGATGCAAAAAGATGAAGTGTGGACATTCAAGACAACTCACATTTCGCGATTTGATAAGAGAGACTGAATCAATTGAAAACGTTCGTCCAGAAATACTATATCCTTTCAACTTGTGAAGAAGACCAGAATGCGAAACACTGTCAAATGCCTTCGAGATATCCAAAGCAACAGCCAAAGCTTCACCATTCTCATATAAAGCTTTATAGGCTCTTTCAGCAATAATTGTTAACACATCAACAGTTCACCTAGGGAAGCGAAAGCTATATTGCTTATCTGAAAGAATACCTCGCGATATGAGATGCTTAACCAATTCAGAGTTAATTAGAGTCTCTAGTATTTTGCCAAAAAGAGGTAGAATACTAATAGGCCGATAGAAGGATCAGATGGTTTGCCTGAATTCTTAAACACTGTAACTACAGAAGAGGATTTCCAACAAGCAGGAAAGAAAGAATCAGCAAGGCATTTATTGTAGAGTTTAGAGAGAACAGGAGACAATTCGGGACCACATTTTTAAAGAGCTATTGCAGGTATATATGCTTTGTCAGGATCTATTTTAGAAATTGTTAACATCTCAAATTGAGTGAAGAAAGGAGGGATAAAAGAGTCATGTAGCCTAAATTTGTTAGAGGCTATACGGCGCCTCATTTTATCAATAAACAAAATTTAGACTCTTTGATGATATGTTTAGAACTATTTCGAACCTCTGTTGTGATCGTAATTATTACGTTGGTAGTGATATATGACATATAGCGGCCGATCAGGCTGGTGTGTACCAAGAAGATTGTGGTTTCATCTGATATTTAAAAATTTGAAGTTAGAAAGCATCAATGCCGGCTTTAACCCAAGGAGAAACCCCTGTAGCATAATTCTCAGTAGGAACGTTAAGAATATCAATACAAGTAACCCGTCCAATAAAGTTGTGATATGAATCCTAATCAGTTCGCTGGTAACAGAAAGTAGTCTTGTGAATAGGAGGTCCCTTTCAAATGGATGACTCAAAAGAAATATCAATAGATACTACGGTGTGATCCGAATTGCTAAGAGGACAGAATTGTGATTAACTACAAGAACTAGGAGATGAGGTAGGAAAAAATCAAATAAAGAAGAATATTGAAGCGATTTATTCGGGAAACGAGTATGGAAATCTACTATTTGATTGAGAGAATGAGCAATGCAAAAATGAATGTCTGAATACCGGTAATATCAGTAACATTCAAATCACCAAACACAAAAATATTCGCAGATGGATGTAGAGAAAGTGCCATTTCTATTTTATCAGAATTTTTGTTTAATATATTAGGGTTCTGAGAAGAAGGCGAGTGATAAAAGAAAAAGAGATGCAATAACGAAAGTCGAAAGCACATGAAAGAATCATCTAGGAACTCAAGAGACAATTTTCTTGCACTTGGGAGATTTTCCCGAATATAACAACCGATGCCATGTATATGTATGCTAGAATCTTTTCGGCAAATAAGAAGATAGCCTGGAACAGAGAATTCATTAGTAGTAATAGAAGAATTTAAATTGGTTTCACAAAGTGCGAAGACATCGTGAGACCCATTCAAGAAAAAAAATTCGACACTACAGAAATCAGAATGAATGCCACGAATATTGGTGAAAGACGGGTTGAGGGGTAGATGATTTTTTGTTTACCGGTTTACATGTATTTCTTTTCATTGTATCTGATTTTTTTTAAGAAGAAAAAGGTCAAAATAATTATTACTATCTATCGTATATGGAAACACAAACTGGCTAGAAGTTGGCTAAGACTAAAGCATAATGTGGCTTCAGGTTTGTCCACCAGAAATACATGCAGTGACAATTCGTACTACAAATACCCGATATTATGCGACTGCTGATCAGCGAAGCCTCTGTAAGCACTACCAAACAGTTCGGGCTCCTTACTACTAGTCGGAAGCAGTAACCACATCCATTCGGCCATCCAAACAAGACATGGTATCAGCATGTTACCCAAGTAACTGAACGAACGCTTATCTGAATATTTTGTAATTCCTGTAAGTACAATATCAAGAATGGCGTTCAAACCGCCAACATATTTTACCTTCTATTGTAACACTATTTTGGTTGCTGAGAAATAATAAAGGCTTTTGAATATCAAAAACGATTTACTGATAAATAAACTAACATAAATAGGGTTAATGAATATCAAGAACGATATATTGATAAACAATTCGCTCCCAGAGAATCTAAAATTCTAAAACGAATCAAATGGCCGGCTAAGAACAATACTTAATTTGTACGATGGACGAAGTGTTGACAATTGGTTGATAACGCCCGCCATGAGCGTCTCCGTGGAATCAAGATGTAGAGAGTCGGATAAAATTTTAAATACCAGTTAGAGGTAAAAAGATTATTTAAGGAATGTTTCTGACGTGAGCCGAAGGAAATTCAAACTGACTTGGCGAATCTCTCTGCAGAGGTGTCAGGATTGAAAATAATTACTACTTGACGTAATTTAAAAAAAAAAACAAAAACAAAAAAACAGCGATATCTTGACAATCTGCCGAATGATTGTCAATATAATGTAAGCTGCTAGATTTTTCCTGGGAAAGTGCCTCTAAGTCGAGGAGGAGAAGGCCAATTGTTTATTCAACTTTCAGAAAAATTAGTCTTACCAGAGGAAGTACCGTTATACTTCCTGTCGCACAAATTTTCACAGACTCAGCAGAGATGGCCAGCAATAGAAAGGAGGGTGTACGATATCATGTACGCCCACCAGAAGACTATTATTTGGATGGAGCCACTTTTACCATAAAAACTGACCATAGGCCTTTCCAGTATTTGCTAGAAGCTGGGAGGACAAACAAGAAAATACAGCAGTGGGCCCTGAAGATAAGCGAGTACAACTGTAAAATAGACTATTTGGCTGGAAGGATAACACCTGTGCCGATCTGCTCTCTAGGATACCTAGAAGGTTGGAGAAAGAATCTGTGAGAGTGAAGTCGGGGGTAGATGATAGAGCTTACCAGATAGGAGATATTAACTCCAATAGATTGAGAACCGCCCCGTGTTTGAGACGGGCGGAGAAGATACACAGGTTGTCACTGATCCCCACTGGACGGAGAAAATTGAGAAGGAACAGGTGGACATTGAGATAACTGCTCTTAGAAAGTAGAGGCAGGAGAGACATCCAAGTATGCAATACATGAAAGGAGGCTCAGGGAGAGATGAAGAGGTAAAACCTAGACTATATGTGCTTAAGGATTTGAGGCTAGAGATATCGGAGCAATGCCGTGAGAAGCTGGAGCGTATGGGGATTGATAAAACCTAGGACTTGATAAGATGGAATTATTACTGGCTTAGATTGTACAGTGAGGTCACTATGTTTAAAGTTGCGCGGTGTGTTAGGCACAAAGTAGGAGACAGGGAATGGCACCATTAGAATGGGCGGATGTCCCGAGTTTCCCTTTCGAAAATGGGAAGTATGGATGTATCGAGAACATACGGTGAGACCTCTAGAAGTAACATTTACATAGCGAGCTTTGTGGATTTGGCTAACAAATTGGCCGGAGGCCTTCGCTGTGCAAGAACTGTGGCCGATTTAGTGGTAGGTGAAATTTTCCCCAGGTACAGTGTCCCTGTGCAGTTGGTTACAGACACTGGAGCGGAAAATGTGAATAATATAATGAAGGATGTCCTGACGAGTCTAAATGTGATACACATAATGATACCTCCCTATCACCCCCAAAGTAACGCTAAGGTGGAAAGATTCCATAAAAACTTAGGAGATATAATTGGCCAAATTGGTGAGAGACAATACTGAGAACTGGGAGCTGTACCTGACACAGGCTCTGGCAGCCGTGAGGATTTTAATTAATGAAACCTCCAGAATTTCACCATATTATATGCTGTTTGGCAGAGACGTGGTCTTGACGATGGACAGATTATTGAAGCCTTACAGAAAGTACATTGAGGGAAGACCATCACCAATTAATATTAGAAAAGCAGCATAGATTATTCGTCCAGGCCAAGAGGAGAATACAGAAGATGCAAAAGAAGAGTAATGAGAAGGTGAATAAAGGCAGAAAAGTGGAATTAAGGGTTGGGGACACCGTGTACTACAAAATTCATCTAGGAGAAGGAAAACTGAACGTACTATAGAATAGACGGTACCTGTGTCATTTACAATCTGGGATCAGATGGTAGGGCGAGCAAAGAGACCTCATGCTAATGGCCTGAAGTTAGCCGAAATAGCTGATTGTGGAATTAGCGAGCCTAAGACAAAAAGGACCAATACAAGAAAAGCAACCATTGTGGAGGCAGAAGAAATGGAGACAGATGGAGACTCTCGGGAGGAAGAAGATAGAGAGTCAAATCAGCAATCCGTAGAGGCTGATCATAACAATCCGGAAAAAACGGTTCAAGTGTCAGAGCGGGGCCCGTTGGCAGGGGCCAGCAGCGTTCATTCGTCGTCTGTATGATTACGAAAAGGGTCCACACCCACGTTCCCCTAGGACAAGAAAAGAAGCTAAGGACCCTAATAATGAAGTCCAGGGTTCCAAATTGCGACCTCCCGAACAGGAGGGTTCAGTGAGTGGGAAGAAGAAGATGAGATACCGCTTTCCCAACTCCGAGAAGGATTAAGAAATGAAGAAAGGCAAAGGCTAGGTCGAAACAGAGAGTAATGAAGAAGTCCAGGGTTCTAACTTGAAACCTCTAGAACAGGTGGAGGACACGAGTGAGTGGGAGGAGGAAGACAAGATACTTCTCTCCCAACTCCGAGAAAGGTTAAGTGACTAAAGATTGAGCCAGAGTTACCCCTCAAGAAAAGACAAAGGGGCGGAGAATCCCGAGTCTTAGTAAAGAAGTATAATGATAAACGAGAGGGGTTGGAGGGGTCCGGGTTGGGGTGCAACAACATTGGGCTCATCCAAAACTCTTTCCAGTAATTAACAAGTGAGGTTTGGCCGGAGGCGGGTGGAAGTGTAGTTAGCGCGCCACGACGGGCAAAGGAAATGACTAGTTGGTGGTGTCGTTGATCGGCACATGGGCCCGTGTGTGTCTGGCGGCAGTATTGACCCGACATGTCTGAATCCAAATCAACTCACTATAGTCTAGTTAAGAGAAGAAAAGTAAATTGAGAAGCTAAGAGATGGGAGTAGCAGGAGTACCCCAGGAAATCTTATACCTTTGCAGGAATGGCTGGTACGAGGGGACTGACACTACTGTTGTTGATGACGATGACAGGAACTTGGAGGCACAGCCCAAATACTATTTTTAAGAAAATGAGCGAAGTGATAATAACAAGGTCGAAGTGGCTGGTTACCTTTGTGATCGATATGAACCCATATGAGTTACTACTAGACAAAGAGAGTGAGACACAAGGGATCGGTGCAGCCAGATTGAATGTGGCGAAAAATTATCCCATTGAAGGAAGATACCTTATACTGTTGTACTCTTTAGAATTGGAAGCAGCTATAATGGAAGCCCACTGAAAAGATATAAGGAAATATTTGAAAGGAATCGAGCCACCTACAAACGAGAGAAAAAACAGCAATAGTCCCCATTGTTGGAAAAGCGCTAAATGTTCTGTTTGGGACAGTAGCTGAAGATGACGTCAAGGTTATAAGCAGAAACTGGGGAAAGTAGAAAAGGATCAAAGAATCCTGGCCCAGATGGCTAGAGAAAGTGTATCGATACTGAATGTAAACTTAAATTAAAGGTGTTTTGGTGAGCATGCAACAACTTGAGAAGCGGATCCCGTTCAGCGATCCTTACCCAAGTGGATCGAATAAAGATGAAGAAGAGACCGGATTGAACTTTACAGCAGAAATAAAAGAGCAGCGGACACCTGTTAAGGAAAAAACAAAACCTCCTACTGTAGAGAGAAGAATGGTAACCAAGAAGAACAAAACATAAGACAAACACACACATACATACCTACTCACACCTCACATGAAAGAATTTTATGAACATTGCATAAAAAAGAAAGATATTGCATGTGATGAAAAATGGGAGGACTTTTATGAACATTGTGTGAAAAAAGATATAGAATGTAAAGATGAAAAGGAGAAAGTCTTTAATGAACACAGCACAAAAAACTGCACGGATATTGCATGTAATGATGAAAAGGTGAAAGACTTTTAAAAAGATTGCATAAAAAGAAAGATATTGCATGTAAAGACCATTGAACTAACTGAAAAAGAAAGAAAGGACTATGCAAAAATGTTAAAAAGGTCAGTGTTCAAGCAACAGCGTGGGTCAACTTCATTAAACAAATATAAATGACCAGCAGAATGCCTGTTGCAGGTGTGGAGCATCCTTTCAAAAAGGAAGATGTCCAGTACTTGGAAGAAATGTCGTAAATCAAACTTTCTCTAGTGAATAGATGAAAAACCAGAATACGGAAGACATACAGGAAGCTGTTGTGGTTCGTGTTATTCTCCAATGAATAATAAAGAAGATAAGAACAGTTTTCTTCATTGAGGCAGCCAGTTCCATCATACTTCCATGGCAAGTAGACCTTAATCTTGAAGGGTGAAGAGTGAATATTAAAATTGATAGAGGGGCTGATATAAGTAAGTATCAGTAAGTCAATGGGACATTCATTGGAAAGCCAATGTTTTTCTCAGCTAGGAACATCCCATATTTATATGTGTGGACCTGAAGAATCAAACAGTGCAGAGAGGGAGGGAGGAGAGAGAGAGAGAGAGAGAGAGAGAGAGAGAGAGAGAGAGAGAGAGAGAGATATCTGGGAACCCCTTCCTAAACACGAAACAAGGTTTGGGCCTCTAATCGTGTCCAATAGAGGGGGGAGGAGTGTAGACCGGGCGGTAGGAAAGCCTACCTGCTCCTATTACATATAACATATACAACGACGACAAAACAAAACAATAGAGGGGGATGTAGTTGGGATAGTCGCAGGGCTTACACTAGTTGAGAGTACTGGGAGATAGGAATGACATACTATTGTGAATGTGTACAATACTAAGTTTTAACTTAGTATAAGTCCCATTGACGTATATTAGAAAAAACAAAACAAAAAAAAGAAAATGAATAGAAAATATGGTTAGCAAGCTTTGTGGTTAAGAAAAACCAGGTAAAAAAATAAAAATAAATAAAATTACTCACTGACAATAAGTTTCAATGCCGGCTCCATATTTCACAGAAAAACACTAGAGAAAATTTTCGGCGTGCCCTCGACCGCCGGGCTTCAAGTTACAATGAACGCAGTGCTGGTGGGGTGGGGTGGGGGGTTACACGGCCATTCTACCCTCCCGTCCACAACCAGCAGTGGGCCTGGGATCGCATGCTTTTAGTAAGAGAATATTCAAATCAACAGTAGAAAGAAACGGTCAGCCGACTCCTGGTGAAAAAATATCTCAGACAAGCACGCTGTCGAGAGCCAGCTAGGTTTCCGGAGAAGGGGACGACAAACAAACTAAAATCTCAGAGACTGTCTATTCTATGGACTAAGATATGTTAGTCCCAAATACTTACAGAAGGTCGCATTTGGCAACACGTAGGTCTGTGGTATTTGCGTGTAGGCTCAAAACATGAGACTGCAGTGTTTGTGTTTTAACAAGCCTTTCATTTGAGAGAAGATACTATTACTTAGTGCATCATGCATTCGCTATCACAGTGTTGCAGTGTCAGCCCAGGGACCACAATTCGAACTTGTTCTACTGTTAAGTAAATTTATTGTTGGAAAGGGACCTTGCAAATTTATAAATATTCGTTGCCTGTTGGAATTGGTATCCATTCCAACTTCCAAGGACGTTCTCTTGAATCCGGACTTGAGGCAAATTTAAATAAAAAACAAATTAAAGTCAATAAGCTTCAAAACTTGAGTGTTAGTATGATTTGTGTTCGCATAAATTGGATGTTATTGTATTTGACTAAAGGTGGAAAGTGTCGTATTAGAGCATTGTCGCATTGATCCAAGGGAGAGAACTCTTGCTTGTAGTAGTGGAAATAAGTTCTTCCGGTCTCCATAGATTCGTCTTGCTTGTTTACTATATGCCTATCGATAATATCAGTCACTCTCCCACATCTATTCACCCATTAAAACAAGGCAAAGATCAACGAAGCTAATGTAATGGGTTTCTTCTACATAATCTACCAGCCTTTATTAATGTGTAAATAAAGTTGTGCTTGCTTTTCGGGAATATTCAACTTTCATAAAAGGTAATAAAACTCAGTTGAAAAAGTTTTGAAATCTTTGAGGAAAATAAAAACAAGAAAATTTTAATTTTTTGTTATCACATTGATTGTATTGATAGAATAATATATTCATTATTATTGAGTAGAAATATTTTGAAATTGCTTGTCTGGTTTAAACAACGGATTCATTCACTTCGAAGGTTTGTAAAATAAACTAATGATAAAGAAGTGACAGAAGTTGAAAAATGTTCCGAAAATGTTTGAGAAATACTACAAGAGAAAGGTTACAATGTTCTGTACAAGCCAGTTTATAAACTACTTAAAATGTCTAGTTGAAATAGAAGCTCAGAACAAAATGAACCGGTGTGATCAAAGATAATAATTGACCTTTAAACATGGAGATAAAAAATTGTTGGCAGCCTTTTCTCTAATAAACACCCATATACACACTGTATTTTCATATATATATATATATATATATATATATATATATATATATATATATATATATATATATATATATATGTATATATATATATATATATATATGTATATATATATATATATATATATTATAATAATATTTTTAGTTTTTAAAAATATGATTCCTCCGCTACATAAGAGTTCTCATGTTTCAAAAGCGAGAGCCGAGACCCCTAACATAATTTTTTAAGTTATGAAGAGTTAAGGTGTCTGGACCCGCTTCCTTGTCAAGCGAGAATTTGGGAATAAGCTGTCTTTTGGTTAGCTAGTGTTTATAACTACGGTATCGTTGGAACATTTGTTGCTATGGAAACGGCTAGTTTCGGCCGTTGAAGTTAGGTGGTTTAAGGGGCTAAGAATTAAGAATTAATTTTTATCTACAGGCCAGTCCCTTTCCAAAAAAGCGTATCAAATTACAATGGTGATTCTATGTCCAGAGTGGTTTTGGCTTATGCTAGTCAGACGGCGTCTTTTTTATTTATGGGTTTGCCTTGAGTCGTTGAGTGACTAGAAGGTTATGTTTCATTATTATCTATTTGATCTGTTTGTTTATTTGTTTATTTACATGGCTTTTTTTATCAAAGGGTTTTTCTCAATAATTATTGGGCTGAGTTTTTTAAGGCTTTTAAATTATGGACTTAATTTGTTTAAATCTATTTATTAATTATTTAATGCGAAAATCATTTGATGACGACAGAACACCGTTAACTCATGTCTATGGTTTAGTAACTTTTCACTATTTAGAAATCTAATTATGTGCAGTTTTTCGTGTAGGCACAGAGGGCATGGGTCATCCCAGGTTTTACATGTTCTAGTTCTATTTATTATTTTCCATTTTACTTTCGGTGTTTTGTTCATTTCCTTTAAATGCCAGTAGTATTGAGATAGAGATGTCTGACTTCTATTTTGGATGTTGTTGAAGGAGCTTTTGTGTTGTCTCCATCTAATTTTAAAATTATTCTTAGTTGACCCTATGTATAATTTTTCAGTGTTAGGATTCTCCGTAGATGAGATGGTACATTGGTATACCACGGATTTAGTAAGGCATCTGTTTTCTAACGGGCAGTCATTAGGGTTTCTAAAATCACATGATTTTTCATTTTTTCTGTCTAGTTGCAGTTTAGGAGTTTTATTGGCACTGTTTTGGCATGGGTGTTTTCCTAAGATTTTACTATTATGCCTTTTTATTATTCTTTCTAGGTTTTCAGTGCAGCTGTAACTTAACTTTAGGCTATTCTTATTAAAGATTTGGCTCAGTTTGCAATTTTTGGGGAAGTGTTTACCTATTAAAGCTAGGAACTTATGGCCAAGTTTAGTGCTGACCATTTGGTTGAACGGAGGTGTATACCATATGACATTTCTTTTCCTATTCTTCTTACTATTAGTGCTATTGTTTGTATAGCTTATGTCAGCGTTTCTGTATCCGCTATTTTTCAAGGCCGTGTTATAAAACTTACTATGTGCTTGGAATATTTCCTTATTTGCAGAGTTCATGCTTATTCTTTTCTCTACTGATGTGGGTATATGCTTAATTATAGATGGGGAGTGGTTTGACTTAGGGTGTACATACAGGGGGTTGGTATTAGGTTTTCTGTAGGGTGTGTAATTTTTGTTTACTAAGTCTAGAGTTAAGTCGAGGAAGTTTACCCTTTTTAATTTGGTGTTTACTATAGTTTTTAGATCTATTTTTCCGAATTCACTATAAATTATCTTTATCTATAATTTATAGTGAATTCGGAAAATTCGTTAGAAAACAGATGCCTTACTAAATCCGTGGTATACCAATGTACCATCTCATCTACGGAGAATCCTAACACTGAAAAATTATACATAGGGTCAACTAAGAATAATTTTAAAATTAGATGGAGACAACACAAAAGCTCCTTCAACAACATCCAAAATAGAAGTCAGACATCTCTATCTCAATACTACTGGCATTTAAAGGAAACGAACAAAACACCGAAAGTAAAATGGAAAATAATAAATAGAACTAGAACATGTAAAACCTGGGATGACCCATGCCCTCTGTGCCTACACGAAAAACTGCGCATAATTAGATTTCTAAATAGTGAAAAGTTACTAAACCATAGACATGAGTTAACGGTGTTCTGTCGTCATCAAATGATTTTCGCATTAAATAATTAATAAATAGATTTAAACAAATTAAGTCCATAATTTAAAAGCCTTAAAAAACTCAGCCCAATAATTATTGAGAAAAACCCTTTGATAAAAAAAGCCATGTAAATAAACAAATAAACAAACAGATCAAATAGATAATAATGAAACATAACCTTCTAGTCACTCAACGACTAAGGCAAACCCATAAATAAAAAAGACACCGTCTGACTAGCATAAGCCAAAACCACTCTGGACATAGAATCACCATTGTAACTTGATACGCTTTTTTGGAAAGGGACTGGCCTGTAGATAAAAATTAATTCTTAATTCTTAGCCCCTTAAACCACCTAACTTCAACGGCCGAAACTAGCCGTTTCCATAGCAACAAATGTTCCAACGATACCGTAGTTATAAACACTAGCTAACCAAAAGACAGCTTATTCCCAAATTCTCGCTTGACAAGGAAGCGGGTCCAGACACCTTAACTCTTCATAACTTAAAAAATTATGTTAGGGGTCTCGGCTCTCGCTTTTGAAACATGAGAACTCTTATGTAGCGGAGGAATCATATTTTTAAAAACTAAAAATATTATTATAATATAAGCTCTACTTCTCTATGGAGCACTGTCCTTTTGAAAATAAAGCTAAATATTAAGGAACACCGGATTATCTACCTAACGTGTTCTTTCCTATTTCACTGCACACCTGCACACACACACACACACACACACACACATATATATATATATATATGAAAATACAGTGTATATATATATATATATATATATATATATATATATATATATATATTATTTAAAATATTTAAAAAATATTTTGTTCTATTTTCAAGCGATGTTTAACATCGCTTGAAAATAGAACAAAATATTTTTTCAGAAAAAATGATTTACTTTTGTAAGCGAAGTATTGAGGAGTTTAAATGGGAGAGTTAATGATATTACAAACTTCTTTTTTTTTATTTAGGGTGTATTTCTATTTTTGACGGATCTAAATACAGATCAGAATTAAAAATTGGAAATGTGAAAAAGTAGATTAGAAGTTGTGTGTGGGTATGTAATTCATGGTTTTCGAGCATTTGTCTCTCATGTCATAGACACGTCATTTTCTCTTTCTTATTAAAGAACATTTTTAAGATACACTTACATTTTCTCTTTCTTATTTTAGAACATTTTTAAGATACACTTAAGAAATGTTTGTTTCGAGCCATTGGTTATTTTGGCATTTTTTTTTATTTATTTAATTTTTTTATACTTTATGGTCTTCTTAAAGGGCTTTATATATATATATATATATATATATATATATATATATATATATATATATATATATATATATATATATATATATGTATATATATATATATATTACAATTAATTACAATCCTTTAAAATGTAATACTAATTATAATTTATGGTACATTAGACATGGCAATGTTGGATTTAAAATTTTAGGGAATCGATTACATATTTTATTTACTATTATATGTAATTAAATAATAGGTATATAATTTTTAAGTATACATTTTTAATATTCAAATTTAATTTTTATTTTAATGTGAAAATAAGGCAGTGTCTACAAAAAACACTTATTTCATTTCGTTGATTTAATAAATCTTTATTTTGATTTAATAAATCTTTTTTCTTAAAAATAAAGATTACACAGTATTTTCCAATTAAACAGTATTTTTTATCCAACTACTAAAAATAACAATATGTCGGATTTAATCCGTTTCCTAAAAATAAATAGTCTTTGTTTACGTTAGGATACGATACAGAGCAGATATAGATGTTGCGAGGATCAGCAGAGAAGTGTGTGTGTTGCCAATCGGATGTCTACCACACTGATAAGCTGTGAAACAACGAAACCGTCTGTCTGTGGATGATATATATATATTTGCGTGTTTGCGTGTTTGTATGTTTATTGCAAGAAAGTAATTTGCATTTTTACCAGATTCAATGAAATTAAATAAGGAAAAATGGGACGAAATTATTTATTTCTACTGAAATGATTTTTGGTGGAATTCAATCAATTAAGCTAAAAAAACTGGCTCGTTAGTAATTTATTTCGCTTGGCTTCTTGAATTTCTACATTAATAATTTACATAAAAATTTGAAATGGAAATCATTTTATCATCGAACTGCTGTAAGGGAAATAACTCTTTTCTAAATCTACCTTGCTTACCGTTACTATATGCATTTGCAGTAAGAAAATAGTGATGAAACCGAAGATTGAAGAGGATGTTATTAACATTTTGCCACTGAAGTGGAGATAACTCTTTTGAAAGAAGATTTTCTATGTGGTTAACACAATTTCGTATTTATTGCGTGCTAAAAAGTTATCGGATCGATAAGGGATTTAATAAAAGTCTGATGTTTGATTGTTTTGACAGTTTTTGCGAAGTGGATCGGGCCGTGGACCTTTCAGTACCGCAAATAATTCAGTAAATTAAAGAAGATGGGACACTTAATGTTAATTTGCATGAGAATGTGGAATGCTTGCTTAGACAAAAAATACTTTCAGAAATCTGAGAAATATGAATCACTCAGCTTACAATTTTGAAAAATTAAATCGTTTCACGGTGATTTGGGAGAAGAACAGAGAAATTTAAAACATTCAGGTTAAAATAGGTTGATATGGATAAAAATGAAATGGCATCGTGTCCGAGCAAACTTTACGCTAAGTAGCCGTAAGCTTTCATATGTATAATTATATATATATAGTCCTAATTTTAAGTAATTTTTAAATGTGAAGATATTTCAACAAATATTACTTTTTTAAAACAATATTAAAATAAATTTCATGTAGTAATAATATTACGCCTTTTAAGGTATACAAATTAGTTTCGTCCAGTCAGTGATTAGTTAAACTGTACGACGCCTACACATTTCTTTGAATTAAGACTACGTTTCTTGGAAAAAGTTCTAGGCTTATTTTGGCAATCATGTGACCCAAGTGGTATTTTAAAAAAAGACCGCGAATCTTGTATCAGTGAGACCCGAAGTTTACACCAGTCAGAACCGAACCTTTCAGGTGAGAAACAAAAAAACTATTCGTGAGAATCGTAGCTAAGACAGTGAAGTTGAATAACTTTTCTTGAATACTGAATCAGAAAATTCAACATCCACTACTAAAGAAGCTGCATTCAACCCAAGTAAAATTTACATAACAAGTAGCGTAACAAAAACCATTTTCTCGCACACTCACTCACATTCGATAAAAAAACCCTCTTCAATATACTGACACGTCTCACAAAGAAACATATTCAATTATCACACCAAATCTATATAAGTTCACATACAACTTCAACCATTGTTGAATTCAATCTTTCTTGAATTTATACTAATATACCAATTCTTCTCTATAAAATCAACAGTTAAAGGTAGATAACTTTTTCCAACAAATAAATAATAATAGTTGCTTGATTTCTTAAGAACAACATTGGAATTTATAGTTGACTTAGAGGAAAAGAACAAATCAATTATAATCAAAATTTATATGATTAAAGCATTACAAACCAAAAGACAGTTCCTGAATTAATTTGCTGTCATACGAACAATTCTGAACGATATTTCTAACATGAACAGTTAACCTTATCCTATCAGCAAACAACAATCTAAAAGAAAGGAAAATTATAAAGACTCTTCAAAGGACATCTTCTTTGATTATTCGATAGCAACACACTTTATTGTATATTTCTGTACATATAAATTTAATATTTCCATTTATATATGAAAGAAGTCTTTTGTGTCATATTTTATGAAAATATTGTATTGACCTTGTGACAGGCGGAAAACAAAAGATTTGTAGAGTTTTTATTCACGCAACCTGTTCAGCAAAAAATAACTAAAACATTCTTTAAATAGACACCCCCAACTCTGCAACATATATATATATATATATATATATATATATATATATATATATATATATATATATATAGTCAAACCTAATGAGCCAGACAAACCTACCAAGGTTTCACTTAGGCAGATCGTCAGGGTCATATATATATATATATATATATATATATATATATATGTGTGTGTGTGTGTGTGCGTGTGTATATATATATATATATATAATTGTGTATTTAGGTAGCAATCCTTCATTTATGCATGTTTCATTAAAAACGAGAGATAAGGTACTACGATTAAGCTTTTTATTTAATTTTTCTTGTGTTCGAACAAGTGTTTTTTTTTGGGACACAGAGTTTGTAGAAACTGTCTCTAATTCCGAAAGTTTGTAGAAATTGTCTCTAATTCCGAAAGCTTTCGGCTATACTTTTAGCCATTATCAAGGATGATTTTATTTATTCAGTTTAATTGAGTGTATGCGTTGTGTGTATGATTTTAGTGTTAGTTTTAATTTCCGAAAACAGTTAGCACATTGTGGCCGTGTTCGTAGTTAATATTTTTAAGTGTTTTTAAGTGTTGGCTTTTTCTTTTTTTATTATTAAGGCTTCCATTATTTTTAATCTTTTTTTACAAAAAAGTGAAGTTTTTATGTTTGTATTTTCCACTAGTATGTTTCGGGTGGAGTATGGTAAATTTGTGTGTGTGTCTGAATGGATTCTAATACAGATGTGGTCAAATAGGTGTAACGTAAGGCGTCTGGATAGGCATGTAGTCGTGTGACCGAGGTAATTATTTATGAATTCGGATTGATCAGGAAGACAGTTCCGTAAGGGACATTTGAACTCATAGATAATGTTCGTTCGTTGTAATTTTGATTTTGTTGGTGTGTTGTTATTTTTTTAGGATAAGGTTAGCTGTTTTAAATTTTAAGTAGTAGATAATTTGATTTTTTTATTCGGGTCAGTTGGGGTAATGTATTTCCTTATAATATTTCTAAGTGAAGATTCATTTTGTTTGTAGTTAATGTGCATTTGGTTTTTATAGAAAATATTTATGTAATTTTTTACTGTATGTTCATGGGGAGAAATAGTCTAACTTGGTGGTCTATAAGGTTGTTAGGGAAGCCATTGTTAATTAGTATTTGTTTTATATTATTGAGTTATTCCGGTTCGTGCAAGGTGTTTTTTTGTGTCATGTTATATTTGTGGATTTCATTATTTAAATGTTGGATGTCATTTTTACATGATTTTATTTGTCGTAAGACAAGTTTTTTTTCTGAATGTAGTGGTGTTATTCAAAATTCACATTTTTTGAATGTAGTGGGCTTATTCAAAAACTGTTGATCAGTCAAGATTACGCTCTGTATAAACTATTATAAAACTGTAACTAAGGTTTGCTAAGCAAAGTTGCAGTATAAAACACAGGTACGCTCTGTGAGTGTTTAATAAACACAAATGTGCCTGAGCAATAGGGACTTACAAGCAAACCGGCGTGCTTTGAAAACGAGTAGCCGGGTATTATATATATATATATATATATATATATATATATATATATATATATATATATATATATATATACACACTGTGTAACGAATTATTAACAAGGTGACAATTTTCCATTTTGTCCATAAAATATACGTTGGAATATAACGAAATTTTCACAGAATACTGGCAAATGCTATATGCGCGTACCTTGTAAAAAGTGTAAAATTCCGCAAAAATACACAAAAACTACCGTCATTTACGTAATTTACTTAAATTATAACTTTTTCAAATTATTAACGAGGTGCAATTAAAACTCATGTAAACAAAAAAAATAACGCTTTAATTGCTTCATATACAGATTGCTATGATTACATACAGTAACCGACATGAAATTAATAGAAATCAACAAGTATACAGAGTTCTAAATAATAGTGGAGCTGGTTAATAAGGGATATGTGATCCTCTTCTTGAAGTGACATGGATAAGGTGCTGCTCCATAGAACATATCAATTTCTAGATCTCCTCTGATGTAATTCCATGTGATACATTCACTATTGCTTGCCACAGGCCCTCCTTGGTTCTAAATTGGCGTCCATTCTCGTAAACTCGTTGCTTCAGAATACCCAACAAATTTTCGATTGGGTTTAATATTGGAGAATAGGCCGACCAGTTCATTTTTCGAGGTCCACAGAAACCTAATTGTTGCGGGTACTCCGTAGTTTTATGCGGTACATGCAAGGGAGCATTATTTTGCATAAATATGATGGTTCTGCTGAACGTGATCCTTTGCTTTTTCAACCAAGATTCAAGGTACTCACTCAGGAAGGTTATATAAGCATCTGCAGTCATTTTAATAATGGCAGGCTCTTTCCACGAACCAACCATGATACCTTCAATAATACCAGCTCCAATCATGATACCCTCTCCTCCTTGTTGGCGCCTCAAGAATTGATGACGATGTCGTCCGTTTACGACCCAACCTTTGCTCCAACTACCAGGGCCATCAATGGTAGCACGAGATTCATCCGTAAACAAAACCTCCGAGAACTTGACCTTCAAGTTATCTTCTCTTTTCAGACGCTTTTGTACGTGTCTTTTTGTCAGAAGCGGTTAAGTCACGACTGCGATCCATAATTGCATGATTATGAAGTCACTCGTTAATAATTTGGAACACTGAAGTGTTGTGTTACTCATGCAAATGGCTGCGGTTTGTTTACACTTGCGCAGAACCTTACAGTTTTTACAGTATATATATATATATATATATATATATATATATATATATATATATATATATATATATATATATATAAAAGTGTGAATATAAGCTAAATAACGAGATATTAGAAACTGTATATGCATGCAATTACGTGCATACGCAGATAAGCAAATAAATTGTTTCGATTTATTTTGTTCTCGACTGTTTTGCTTTTCGTTTATTGTAAAATAATTTAAAAAGGAAAAAAAGAAAAGAAAAAAAAGAAACCACTTATTTTTTTCGACCGTGGTGGTTTTTTGCACCAACATGGCTGGCAACAATGACAATGCTAACAATGACAATGCCAATACACCGTTACCAAAACCAGTGTCGCCAGCCAAAACGGTCTGGAGTGAAAGTAAGCCGCTAAAAAAACATGCCGCCTTCTATGTGAACCAAAGACTAAAATTTGAGGAGTCATTTAAAGGTAATGAATTCCTCACTTTACCTGAGGCTCTAGATGCCGTAAGCTCGCGCTTAGTATCCCTGCTGACTTCCGATGGCTCTACATATTACTCCCAAAGTATTAGCGAGAATGACGAACGCCTTATGGGACATCCTTTTACCGACGGAGTAGCAAGCCAAGGAATCGTCTGGGAGCGTTTTAAACTTACGCATGCAGAGTATATGGGCACCCGTAGGACAAAGGTTACCATCCATGAGGTGCCCATGGATATCTCTGATGATAGAATGGGGCCTTTTTCACAAAATACGATGAAGTAAATGGAGTGAAGGTCCTCATGAGCAAAGCCAACATAGCGACAGGAGATATGGAGCAGTTATGTAGCATAACAGTTAACCGGAAAAATTTTCAAGAAATACCAAATATATCGTCAAACGTTCCGTCTCATTCACAGAAAGACGTACCTCGGCCAAAGAGGCAACCACCATCGCAGGAGCGACCAGAAAAGCAGCCACAAAAGAAGGTGCAGGCACAAAATGAGGTGCAGCTGTAAAAGGAGGTGCAGCCGCAATAGGAGGTGCAGTCAAAAAAGGAGATGCAGCGAAAATAGCCGCACCAAAAACAACAACAGCGACAACAACAAGAACAAAAACAACAGCAAAAACAGCAGCAACAACAACAGCAACAGCAGATAGACACGCCAATGGAGGTGGACAAAATGCCTCCACCTCGAGCAGAGGCATTAAAAAGGACCAGAGAGGAAGAAGAGGAAGACGAGCCACAGCAAAGGCACTCTGAAGCCATTGACTCGCTAAAAGCCAGGAGCATTCTTACTTCAGCTTCCCGTGCTCCGTCCCCTCTCCCTCCACCTCTACCCTCAGTTCAGTATCTACACCCCCTCACACGTTCACTTCTTCACCCCCCACCCCTCAAGGGAGAAAAAGAAAAAGATGATGTTCTCAGGCCCAGAATCCATATGTAAAGTGGAAGGAACGTCAAGAGGGAGCTGTCAAAACAAAAGAAGGTCCTTTTAGGACTAATCAAATTGGACAAGATAGAAAGCAAATCAGTGGAGGACCCCTGAAATTTTCCACGCGCCCCGAGAGTAATCACCTGCGTGAGGGACACGGGGGTTACCTAAAAGTATGGAACCACCTATTTGAGGCTAAGAAAGCCTACCCAAACATTAGGATATTTGAGCTGGACAATTCCAATTATAAAAACTTAGGCATTTTTGTGCTGGGAGAGTCCCTGTTTTGCTCCATCCCTCCTTATATATGGCTGTTAAACTAACGTACCCTACGGACGCTGGCGGTATTGTCCTAGATGGTCGGATGACGACGGAGTTGGGAAAAGGGAGCATAGGACAATCCGTCGATGTCCTTACTTGCGCAGATTTCCGGTATGTGAGTAGGTTAATTCTTACTTTTCTACTTTCAGGCTTAAAAGATGTCAATCAAGTTAGCCAGTCTGAATGCGAAAGGCTTGAGGGATCGCGGTAAGGCTGCTTGACTGCTCCGTGACCTCTTGTCGTTCGGAGTGGATGTCGCCGCGATCCAAGAGACCCACTTTTTTTGCAACGTCGATGCGTATGTGCTGTCTAACGACTTTGTCGTCTATTCAGCATATGGGAACCGACAGGCCAGAGGAGTCTTTTTCTGGTTAGCCGTACCCTGGATGCGAAGGTGGACCTTGTTCATGTCGATGCCGAGGGCCTGTTGATCGTTGCCGATATTGCCGTGAAAAGTGGTTCGTTCTGAGTCGTTGCGGTTTATGCGCCAAACCACCAGAAGGAGCGGTTCTCGTTTTTTCGGCAGTTGGGGCCGTTTCTGGTGGATTCAACGCGCCTGGTGGACTGGTATGCCATCCTGGACCCCAAGTTAGAGAGGGGGGGAGGAGCTAGAAGGTGAAGGGGCAATCGTAGCTTGGTTAATCTGATCGAAGAGTTTGGTCTTGCCGATAGATATCGGGTCGATCACCCCGGGGAGAAGATGTGGACGTGGGCTCTTAATTGGCCTTCTACCCCGGTGGTTAGCTACCTGGATAGAATGTTAGCCAGAGGAGCCGATGTAGACCTACTAGTAGGCTATTCGGACCACAAACGAGTTTGTGGTCCGAATAGGCCATTAGATTGTAGCCTAGATTGTAGCCTAGACATGCCTTGGCGATCATTCGTCGGTCCAGCGACCTTTCTCGGCCTAGGAGGGTCTTCTATCGTTATCTAGTGGAGTGGATCGCGAAGGATCCACTACGTGAGCGGCTCGACTTGTCGGAGGAGTTACGCTCCTTCTGGCCTTGGGCGCCAACGGTGTATTACCTCAGTAACCCTGAGTTTTCGCTTACCTGGCGACTAGTTTGGAATAGGCTGCCTCTCAATGATATGGCCTTCATCTGGGGCTTGGCGGATTTGTCAGACTGTGAACGATGTGACCTTGGTTTAGAAGAAACAGCTTCGCACGCCTTCTAACACTGTCCTCGGGTCTGCCCCCTATGTCGACAAGTTGACGGCTCGTATCGCCCCACAAAAGCTTGTGCTCATTGATCGTGCATACGCGTGTGATAATGTGTTGCCCCAGTATTCTGGGGTGAAACAAATGGTGTTTCTAACGTTGGCCCGAATGGTGATTTGGACGACGCGACAGGAGGAAGTCTTGCGAGGCAACTGTCATTCGCATCAGGATCTGATCCGATTCTTTTAGCATCAGATCTAGATGAAGATTAGAACCGATAGAAAGCGCTTGCATTCGACAGAATTTAGCGAAAGGTGGGTGACTGAGGCGAGCCTGGTTCGTTTGAACGGGGCTAGCCTTAATTTTCTCTTTTAGGTCATCCTATATCACATCGGGGTGGTTTCCTGTGGAGCCCTCCCCTGGTTAGGCTAGACAAGTTTTGTGTACCTAGTTAATGTGAGTAAGTGTTGTTCCTGGCCTTCTACCGGCTACATCTTTGGTTATGATCCAAGTTGAGATTTCCAATCTCCCCAGTTTGTTTTGGCTCTCTTTCATCTCGACTGGGTCAGTCTTATATATTTCCCATGTCCGTATATATTTTCTCCTTTCTATCTCCCTTAGCGAGAGAGCATCTTGATTCTGTCGTCGTGCAGAATACATGGGCATCTCCTTTTTGAGGGCTGAACGAGTCCTACTAACATAAATTATATTTATTTTGATTTGTTTTGATATTTAGTTTGTTTTGGGGCTCACCCCATCCCTTCTCATTTTAAATCATTGATTTTTATGTATGAAGTATTTATTGTCATCAAATTTCTATGTCACGGGGTGCGTTTTGTAGGTCCCCCTGAGAAGATGCGGCATTATGGTGTATAGAAGATTGATTGGTGACGGATGAGTATTTATGGTGAATGCGCAAATTGTAATGAGTAAATGGGTCGTGATTAGCTAGGTATAAGATAGTAAGTGAAGACCAGCCTCAACCCATTCCCCCTTTTCGGCCTTGTGCCAAAATTGTATTTTTTTATTTGTTTTTACGGTAGAAAAGAAAAACAAAAGGAATACATTCAAGAGTATAAAGTTGAATGGTATAAATTTAAAGATGCAAGTTGACACAGGAAGCGAGGTAACTCTCTGTTGAAACTTGACTAATGCATGGAATAATAATGCAACACAAAATGTACTTAGAACAAAATGTATTGAAACAAGAAAGTGTACACAATATTTACATATAGTCTTTTGTATATTCCTGGGAAGACCGTTCCTGGAGAATGTGTTGACTAAGTCACAGTCGGGCAGAGTCTCTAGTTGAATCTCTTGATTCGCCTCTCCTGTCTTCTCGGTATCAACCATATTTATATAGTCGGTACTCCACTATGCAAATTAGGTGGATCCTACCACAACACCCCCCTCCCACGCCTTGGAATCCCTTTGGATTTCAAACTGGCTTCCTATATGGGATGATGATTATGGCTATTTCTTTGTAGATCCCATTTGCATACTTCATATGTATATGTCAATCCGCTTAATTTTAATATCTTTTCCGTTTTGGATTCACGTCCAATGGGTCCATGAACTTTCCTTTCCTACCGGATCTTCTAGGTTCAGGAGTATTCTGCGGAGGTTCTACTTGAAAAATATCATACATTACATCAATGGGATCTTCCTCCTCATCCGGTATACTCTCTTCATGCTCTAGAACGTAACATTTTTTAAGTTGGTTCTGGTGCCTTTTATGAGTATTCTTCGGCCCTTTAATTATATAAATCAGGTCACCGAATCTCTTGTCCATTATGCCTCGCTCCCAGAACTCAACGTTGTTTCTGTAGCACTTGAAAAACACCTTCTCTCCGGCGGTGTATCTTTTTCTAGCTGTATGCATAGTATTCTTTACTCTATTTTTTCCTGGCAAAAGTTTGTCAAACACTGACTTAATTTTCCTAGCGAACATTAGTTCAGCTGGTGCCATGTTTGATTGTGTTCTCTGGTTTGGCGTGATTCTGTATACTTGTAGGAATTGCTGAAGCGCCTTTTCCGTTGGAACTCCTGAGGCTTTCTTCAGAGCGCGCTTTAACGTATCGACAAATCTTTCTGCGAGTCCATTGGATCTCGGATGATACGGTGGCGTCGTTATGTGGTTAATTTGATATAACTCACAAAATTCCTTAAATTCTTCAGAAGTGAATTGTGTACCATTGTCACTCACAATACACTCTGGCACACCGAACCGTGCAAATATTCATGCAAAAAAGTTGTTGTGTTATTGGACGTAGGCTTTTTGCAGCGTAGTACTTCCGGCCATTTTGTAAAACTATCTACCACTATTAAGTAGTAATAATCTTCTACTGGACCAGCAAAATCAATGTGTAATCTTGTCCACGGATGATCCGTCTTGGGCCATGGTTTGTGTACTATAGGTGGTGCCTTAGCAGCTAACGCACACCCTTTACATCGATGAACCATGTTTTCGATATCCACATCCATTCTTTTCCAATATACAAAGCTTCGCATTAAGCTTTTTGTTCTATTAATCCCCGGGTGACCCATATGAAAGTTACGTAGGATTCTTTTCTGCAACTTTTTTGGTACTACTACTCTCTCACCATATAATAAAATTCCGTCACATATTGAATAAATCTCCTGCACTTTTTGGTCATTTGCTAACATTTTGCTTTTTATTTCTAAAATGAAATCATCGCTTTCAGCTTCTTTTTTGATTTCCTTTGATGTAACCGGTAGCTCTCTTACAATGTTGTTTACCATGCTTTTCACCTCATAATCTGCTCTGATATTTGCAATAATTGATTCTTCGAATCTTTCTTCTTGACTCGGTACAAGTCTTGATAAAGTATCCGCATGAATTATATTTTTGGATGATAGGTGCTTTATGTGAAAATCATAAGAAGAATGGTTCCCCATCTTAACAGTCGATTTGCCGTATAAACGGGTAACCCTTTCTTTGAAACAAAAATAGTTATCAGAGGTTTATGATCCGTTTCTAACATAAAATGTCTGCCGTAGATGTATCTATGAAATTTTGTTATGGCAAAATGATACTCAGCGCTTCTTTTTCTATCTGTGAGTAAATTCGTTCTCCTGGGAGTAATGCCCTCGAAGCATGTGCAATTGGTTTTCTAGAACCATCTGGCATTATGTGTTGAATACACGCTCCTACCCCGTATGAACTAGCGTCACTTGCCACTACAATATCAAGTTTTGGATTGTAATGGGTTAAAAAGAGGTCGGATGTAAGCATTTTCTTTATTTCATCAAAGGCTTTTTGACATTCTACCGTCCATTCCCATGCCTTGTCTTTTTTTAGTAGTTCATTCAACGGAACTCTTAGATTGTACATTCCTTTAATGAACGCTTGATAATAGTTTGAGAGCCCCAGAAAACTCTGTAGCGTCGCCACATTAGTGGGCGTCGGCATGTCTCTAATCGCAATGGACCTTTCCGGATCTGGAAATCTGCCATTTTTGTTGATTATGTGACCTAAATACTTAATTTCCCCCAAACTAAATTCGCACTTTGATTCTTTGACTTTAAATCCAAAGTCCTGAATCTTTTTAAATACTTGATTGAGGTGCTCTCGATGTTCGTCGACGTTTGCACTCCTTACTATGATGTCATCTAAGTAGGCACACGGAAAGTCTAAATCATTCAACATGACGTCCATCGATTGTTGAAAAATGGCTGGTGCCACTTTAATACCAAAAGGAAGCCTGTTGTACTTGAATAAACCTCTATGCGTGTTTATCCCTAGTAACTTCGAACATTTCTCTTCGACGGGAATTTGGAGATAGGCATCTGATAAGTCGATTTTTGAAAATATCACTCCGCCATTTAGCTTGTTAAAAATCTCCTCCGGACTCGGTAACGGATAATGGTAGTCCTTAATTACCGAGTTCAACCCTGTCGAAAAATCAACGCAGACTCTGATTTGGTTTGATTTCTTTTTTATGCACACAATCGGCGCAGCCCATGAATTAGATTCTACTTTCGAAATAATTCCCATTTTTTCCAACCTATCAAGTTCTTCGTTAACTTTCTCTACACTTGCGAAAGGCACGTTACGTTTCTTTTTAAAAATTGGCATAGTATTTTCCTTTAATTCAAATTTAGCTTCAAACTTGTTACATCTTCCAAGACCAGGTGTGAAGGTTTCCGGAAACTTTTTCTTTAATTCATCTTTAATGTCCTGTCTTGTTTGCGTATTACTTTCTACTTTTCTGCAGAATGAGTTTAACGGTTTATCCCACAATTCGAATGTTTCAATAAAATCTGTACCCATCAAGTTTTCTCCATTTTTCAGAATGAAAACTTTTATTTTTTTAACGATCCCGTTCAATTTCATGGGAAGTACAACCTCGCCTTCGAAGTTAATTTCCTTTCCAGTTACCGTTCGAGCGAGTTTCGTTGACTTCATTATTGTAGGCCTTTTTAAAATTTTCCATGCTTTATAGTTCATTATTGTTAAATCTGACCCCGAATCGAGTTGAAATTTGATATTCTTTTTAAATATTTCAGTCGTCACATATTTCCTCAAATCTCTATCTGATTTGATATTCGAATTTGTTTGTCTAATGACGGCTATTGAATTTTTTCGTTTTACAACACGATCCTTTGTGACCATTCTTGTGGCACACGAAACATATCTTATTTCTATATGGGCAATTTACCTCCCAGTGTCTTTCGTTACAACGTCTGCAATTATATGGTGGGACCTTTTTTCCATCCTCGTTCTTTTTATTTAATTTTTCTTGTCTATTTTTACAATACGCCGAATTTTTATTCCAATTTTTTGCTGATGGGTAATTTGACTGTTTTTTTAAATTTTTTTAATATAAGCAATGCCAGCTTCTTCGATTTTTTGAGACTCTTTCTTTAAACTTACGGCCCGTTGACACTCCTCTGCTAACTTTTGCAGGGTAAGGTTTTGTTCAGATTCGAGTTTAGACAAAACTCTACGTCTTATTTCGGCACTCTTACTGGATACCAGTCCTTGAGCAAAAATTAAACACTTGAATTCTTCAACCGTAATCTCTGCCAATCTGAAATTGTCACAATGTCTATTCACTATAGATGCATATGTTAAGTAATCCTGATCGTCGGATTTAGAGACATTCATGCATAACCATCGCTTATGCCAAAGCGACATATTTGCTCCAAACAGCTCTTTTAGCAATTTAACTGTTTCCGAGAATTCCAATTCAGTTGTTTTTCTCTGTAGAATAAAATCTACAAATTTGCTATGTTCTGCTGTACCTAGCTTTCTTAGTAATAGACTGACTTTTCTTGAATTCGACCAGTTTTCACAGTCTGTGTAGAAAATATCTTCATATCGTTTAAAGTACGCTTCAAACGTTTTTTCTTCGTCTGGCACATAGTTGAAAGTTTCCAGCGAATTAAATATGGTGTTATTAGAATATGAAGAATTTCTTTCATTTGCCTGATAGTTGTTTAATTTCTCCAGTCTTAACTTTTGAATTTCTAAAAGTCTTTCCTCTTGCTTTTCTTGATATTTTTGTTGTCTTTCATCTTGCTTTTCTTGATATTTTTGCTGTCTTTCATCTTGCTTTTCTTGATATTTTTGCTGTTCTATCTGTTGTTCCCTTATTAATAAGGCAAACTGTGATATGGCTTTGGATAATTCATCCATTTTTAGCTGATAGTGTTCATGCAACAAAGAATATACTTTTAATTTGTGTATCCACGGATATCATATAAGCTGACCAGAAAATCGAAACAACGTACGACTTTTTAATTTTATGTCTTGCTTTTACATTCACGCCCGTGATAATCAACTTTGGTATTTTTTTTTTTGTTGTGAACAGAGACCGTCGGACTTTTTTTTTTCGTTTTCGACTTCTGTTCGCGTATTTTAATGACAACTTCTGATTTTATTATCAGAGGTAATTCGTCACTATATTGTTGAACAAACAAAAAAAATAATTTTTTAAAGTTCGTTCGTTACCTTTCAAAGTCGACACGGTGTATTTGTGCGCCTTTTAATTCCAAGCATGTTTTGTACTCGGCCAATTTTTTTTCTTTTTAGTGGGTGTCTGGTTGTAGATAATTTTTTCAATTTAAAATCACCGTTATTCGTTTACGACACATTTCAAATTTTTCTGAGTGAACGTTCCTTTATGCTTAGTCGTCTTTTAACGAGTTCTACATATCCAGAAGTTCAGAATCCTTCGTCGTTACGTTAACTGTTGGACTTTTAATTAATAATTTTTTTTTCAGCCTGGGTTCTTCAATGACTTGTCCCAATTGTTGAAAACTCTCAATTATTAATTCTTTTTTTTTCGTATGGTTCTTTCTACTTCGTCGCCATTGTTGAAACTAATGCATGGAATAATACAATACAAAATGTACTTAGAACAAAATGTATTGAAACAAGAAAGTGTAGACAATATTTACATATAGTCTTTTGTATATTCCTGGGAAGACTGTTCCTGGAGAATGTGTTGACTAAGTCACAGTCGGGCAGAGTCTCTAGTTGAATCTCTTGATTCGCCTCTCCTGTCTTCCCGGTACCAACCATATTTATATAGTCGGTACTCCACTATGCAAATTAGGTGGATCCTACCACAACACTCTCATTCCTAGAAATTTTGTGGAAAAATTAAGGAGATCCAAGTTAAGAAGAAGCACAGTAAAACTAAAACAGTTCGATGGAACCTGTATCAAAACGTTAGGTTCTTTTCAAGGGACATTTGAAACAGCGAAGAGATTTGAAATAATCACAATCATAGTAGTGGATTGTATAAAAAGTCATAACCTAATAGGTACTGAATTAGTGAATGTTGATAGTATACAATTACTGAATGCTGTCAATATTAGAAGTTTTGAAACAGGAACATTAAAAAATTATAAAGCAAGCATTAAGCTTAAAAGAAATGTTACGCCGTCATATTTTCAAAGTCGTAGACTTTCCATGCATATAATACCGATGCTGATTGAGAAGCTGAACAAAATGGTAGAAGAAGGAATACTTCAACATGTTGATCCAGGAGGGAGTAAATGGGCATCGCCTATTGTCGTCGTAAGGAAATCTAATGGTGTTGTTAGGGTTTGTGGCGATTATAAGGTAGGTGTGAATCAAAAAGAATTGTTCAGATTTATATCCTATTCCAAATGCTGAAAACATATTTCATTCCTTTGCAGGAATGAAATATTTTGCTAAAATCGATTTAAAAAAATGCATATAACCAAATCCAAATAGACGACGAATTCAAAGAAATTACGACAATAAACTCGCCTATAGGCTTATTGAGTGGACTCGCTTACCATTTGGAGTTAAGACAGCCAGTTCAATTTTTCAGAGAGCCATGGGAAATCTACTAGAAGGAAAAGTAAAAAAAAATATAATAATATACCAGGATGATATTGGGCTGGGCGTCCGTACTGAAGAAGAATTAAAACAGAAAACTAAAATGGTAATGAATATACTCAGAGATGCAGGAATGAATTTAAACGAGGATAAATGTATATTCAATGCAAAAAATGAACGTTTTTGGGATATTAAATCTCAGAAGAGGGTACTTCACCGGACTCAATGTTGATACAGAAAATATTGAATGTTTCGCCTCCAAGTAATAAGATTTGGAATAATTTCTTGGATTAGTTAATTTTTATAGCAAGTTCTTACCTATTCAGAAAATTTGAGCCTTTGCAGATTTACGAAAGAAAAATAAGGAATTTCAGTGGACTAATAGTCACCAAAAGCCTTTGTTAAATTGAAGTTAGCTTATCCAAGAAACCGGTTGTCAAGATTTTTAACCCTAAAAAAGAAGTCACCTTAACAGCTGCGTCAGCAACTTTGTCACAGGAAGGACGCCCGGTGATGTGTCTTTCCAGGTTAAGTTTAAGTTAAAACCAGCCGAAAAGAACTATTCAAATATTGAAACGGAAGCGTTGTCTATAGTATGGAGCATGACCAGGGCGAGAGAATTTTTGTTAAGGAAAAAGTTTTTGCTCGGATCGGATAATAAACCGCTAGAATTTATATTCCATCCCAGAAAAGAATTGCCGAAGGTCACATCATCAATGATACAAAGATGGGCAATGAAGCTGATGGCCTTTGACTATGAAATAGAATATGTGAAAGGAAACACGATCCCCATATGTAGATGCACTATTACGACTACAGTTTGAGGAGAGACAACACGAGAAAAATGAGGAAGTGGAAGATGGAATTTTACATTGGGTGGATACCGATGTATTGCCCATTAATAGACTCGTGATGGAGACTCTACAAGATCCAGTATTGAATAGGATCGTAGAGAGAATAGGGAACACCAAATGGAGTAATTGTTCTAAAGTGGAAACACTGTACAAGGAGATCAGACTAAGTTGACAATAGAGAATGGCGTAGTTTGTAACGGAGATCTGGTGGTACCACCAGAAAGTTGTAGAAGACAGGTAATCAAAACCGTGAATTATGATGTGCATTGCGGAATAGCTGCTACACAAAAACGTGTAAAATTGGAAGCTTGGTGGCCTGGTCACACTCGTGACGTAAGTAATGTCCTAAATGTGAGGAGATAATTTTTTTTTCGACAGAACAAGACACATTCGTGGCCAAAGGAAACTGAACTCTGGTTCAAGGTTCACATGGGCCATGCACATGTGAATGGTATAGGATTGTGTCTGATCTTGGTGGATGCATTTTCAGCATGGCCCGAAGTTTTTAGGGTTCAGGATAGAAAATCAGATATAGTACAACACATTTTACGAATAGTCTTTGTCAGGAATGGCGTACCAAGGACATTGGTAACAGATAATGCCACAGAGTTTTGCGATGAAAATTTGTGTTCATGGATAAGAAACATTGGATGCATACCATATAGAATCCCTCCTTGTCATCCACAATCAAATGGAATAGCGGAGCGGATGGCGCAAACCATAAAAATGAGATTAAAAGCCTTCTTCCCACAGCATGAAAGAATCGAAAATTTTCTACCAAGATTGTTATTAAGTTATTGGACAATACCTCATACTGGAAGATTACAAAGTCCATACGCGTTAATGGGAAGACAAATTAGAGCACCATTAACAATGTCATACTCAATGAATGAGAAGATATGGTACAAGAGAAATGGAGAAGAGGGGCGAGAAAAATAAGATTTGTAATGCAGAAGGGACAGAATACAGCGTTGGTTTCTAAGAATGGTAGAGGTCTATTGGCGCATGCTAAACAACTAAGAATGTGCCAAAACCATTAAGACTCAGAGACTGAAGATACTGAGAAGTTAAATGAGGATAGAGAAGAATAAGATAATAGTTCAGAAGAGACAATGAGTGCTCAAGGGTTTTCTGAGGAATCAGAAAACGAAAAATGGATATTGAAGAAGAAAGAAGTAGGTCGAGATCTATAATGAGAAATCCTCTTGAAACCAGTGAAAGGGGGTGGGTATGTAGGAGAAGCAATAGATCAACTTAGGGAGTTAAACCTAAAAGGTTCCGGGAGGTGTAGTGGGATTGGTTAGGCTAATACTAATTAGCATAACCATACCACTATATATAGGCAGAACTCGAGACTGGGTGCGAGAAAGTCACTTGTGACGACTACTAATACAATTGTGCGTATATCAACTTCATAACGCAAAATAACCGTAGGTTTTTCAAAATTTTAAAATTTAAGGGCACTCCAGAATATTCATAAGGCGAACTGTGAAATTCAAGATAAACTATGGAGGATATTAAGTGATGTAATTTAATACCTAATAAACGAAAGTGAGTAAATATTTTCGTTGTGATTTTTTGTATTTGTTTATATTTATTTATTTTTATTTATTCATGTAATGATTATCTATTATTTTATTTTAATTTAATAAATTATTTCTGCATTTAATTATTTTAGAGATTTGGACATAAATTCAAGAAATTAATAAAAATTAATATATAAACCAGGTATTCCGATGCTAATGATAATATAACCGTTTTCTTATAAGGAAACATTCAGCATTTATTGAGTGAGCAATCGGCACGTCTGTCTAGAGAAATTTATAAAAACCTTTTTCTTAAAACAATTTTTCAGGAAAACAAGTTCCTCAAGTTCAGAAGCTGTTATCGCTACTCCCAGTACTGGTGGGACTTTTCCTTCTTAACCTTTTATTTGAAGTAGTGTGGAATGTCAACATCTTGTGTCATTATTTTCACTTTGAGTTAAATGTGATATCCATTTTAGCTCTTGCTGCTACTGAAATCTTCAAGTGATGTCGTTTCATTTATTTGGTACAGCTCTTTGTTTGTGATTCTGTAGCGCCAGTCAACAAGGTTCGAATAAGTGTGGTCTTCGTCAAGAACCACAGGTTTCACTCGATCAAAGCAATTTTTATTCATTGATCTGAGAAAGCGGTTCTATAAATCTGACAGTTTAGATATTTCTGAACGGGTTTGGCGTCGTGTATACTATTCATATCAAAGTTTCCATCTGATGAGGCTATTTAAGAACATAACTCGAGTTTTCAGGTTAATGTCTATCTCTAGCACAGCCTATTCTATGTTCAATTTCCTTTTCTTTTATAATACCTTTTATAACTGATTCATACACTGAGGTATCTGAAGTGTTTAGTATTTTCTACATCTACATCGGGTCCGTGTCATCAGTGCCTTCATTCCAATTCCAGATTATATTTTCTGTTTTGGAAAGCCTTGTTTCTTGGGATACCTTGTAGAGGAAGTTGATTTTTTGTTCAAGATCATTCTTATCGCAACTATGAATACCTATGTCATCAGCATAGCCCCCCACCCCGCTTCGGGAGGGAAAGCAGGATCTAATGATAGATTCGTTTGGGATGCTGTATGGAATGCTTAAATGCTTTCATATTTTCTGTTGACTATTTTGAATTCTGTGATATTTTGTGTAAATAAAATGGTAGGTCAAACGTCATGGAGCAATGGCTAGCAACAGAACATTACTCCTCATTCGAATCTAATTCCTGTATACGTGGCTTTAAGGAGTGCTCAGATAATTTTAGTAAATTGATATAAAAATTGTACATATCGGTATTTCATTACTCTCATATTCTCCAAAAAGTAACCCAATAAGTTATATAATTTTTTGCAAATGTTTTTAAAGAATCTGATATCTTTATAGCAGACATGTTGAAATATTAAATTACTTTCAAAGTTAATTCTTCAAAAATTACAAAATATATCTTCCATGACCCCAAAATTATATATATATATATATATATATATATATATATATATATATATATATATATAGAGAGAGAGAGAGAGAGAGAGAGAGAGAGAGAACAGATTTTATTTTATAAGAAACTTTTTTTTACAATATATTTTCTCTTATATTTTTTTCGTTTCTATTAATCCAATAGAAAAATTGTAGACCATCATTAAAATACATATGTATTAGATTTGTATAAACAATACTGAATAAGACAAAATCAATGTGGAGTAATATAAATGTTGTGGTTAATGTTAAATTCAAAGTAGTAGAAAAGTTAACGAATTCAATGGTTGAAAGACTGATGAATATTAAGAAACCTATACGAATATGTAAAATAATAAAATAACTTATTCAGGCATATGGGATATTGTATGAATCAAATGACTGCTATCTATTGGATTTATTTTTAAATGAAAATTAAGAATTGCGTTTAGTATGATATCAAGAAAACATTTATTCCTATATGGATAATTATAAGTTTTAATTCACACGATATATTATTTATATAAATATATATATCCTGAAAATTTTATCCACCTCGATTGGTTAATAGTCGACCAAGCATAGAAATAAATACAATATGGGAACCAGTAATAAGGGGTGCCAGAGAAAAGCAATGATAACAAAGTTGCAATATGAGCTCTGGTAAAAACATGTAATGATAACAGCAAAAATTTCAATATGAGCACTGGTAAAAAATGGTTGCTGAAAACATTAGGTTTATAATACCCAGAAATTCATGCCCATATGTCCTCAAGGACACATGGTACAGTGGATAAAGGCGTTGGTTAGACCCAAAGAGTGTGAGTTCAATACCCGGTTAAAGCAGTGGAGAACTTTCAGAGGGAAAATTAGCAGGAGATAACTGACATCCATCAAACATGGCACATGGAACTAGAACAGTCTACCCCAGTGGTTCAGTTCGAAATTCCAACCACCTGAAGAAGGCCGGAGCGTACATTTAGTATATGTAGACTAGTGGATATCTTTGAATAAGAATAGATATTGAGATGTGACTTTCTTGGGTTTGGTAGTAATGTTTGCTCTGTGGAGGAAACGAAGAAGATTCACAAAGGTGAATAATACTGGTGGATATTACCTGAAACGAAATAACCACTAAAGATGGAAAGTAGAATGAGAACAATTAAGCCCCCAGGGACTGAATAAAAAATTCGGATCGAAATTCCAACGTTGCGAGCACGGATACAGGCACCTGAAGGATACAAAGATCGAAATGATGTGAGTATAAGGACGAAGATGAACATGCTGATGTAAGTGGCAATGTATATAATAATGATAATTATTCATCTAAAAATGCAGAGAGAAAAAAAGAAAACTCCTTACTATATTTTCTTTGGAAAATATAATTTTTGATATATGAAAGTTTTTCCAAAATTAATATTAAAAAAAAAAAAATGTAAAATGTGATATAAAGTGCAGTGCATCGTTCAATATCGATTCATATAAGTAGTTTATATTTCTTCGCTAGAAGAAACACGTTTTCAGTTGTGAAAGTTAAATATAAATCATTCTGTCATATTATGGACGTATCACAAGAAAATGAATAACTACGAAATACATTTTAATAAGAGAGAGAATACTGTCCATCTTCGTGAAAATTTTAAAATGCATATCCTTACCGAGACATTGAACTCATTCAATAACTATTATTGAAACAATAATTTCAATAAAACATTGAAACAATATTTTCGATATAAATATGCAAATAATCTATAAATGTTATGCAAAAACAGTAAAAGATGAAGAAAGAATAAAATTCATATTTTGGAGCGATAAACATTAGATTTTGATAAAAAATTGTATTCAACAGAATTATTCCGAGGTAAAAGCTGTATAAAGAAAACATTAAAAAAAAACTGCACGAAAAATAGTATCAGTGTCAGTTTACAATTTAATCAAAGTTGGACAAAAATTAAAAAATACACTATATCAGATTTTGTTATACAACTCAATGTTTTTACAATAATATTGGCAACATTTTCTGCATACATATAGGCTAAAACACTATGCGGATTTTACCTTATAACATATGTTGTAGTACAATGATGTAACGTCATATGCAACTCGCAGTTACTGATATTTATTTTTCTTAAATTTCTGATAAATAAAGATTGATATGAAATGAAGGGAAGATATAACCTCAAAAGAAAAACAAAATATTATTAAGTTATAATGTTATGGGAACACATATTTGGAAATCGTGAACAAGTTGAACAGAGATCACAGAACAAGAAAAAAGAAATTGAAATCGTTGGTAAGATAAGAACAAAATAACTGACTTTGTGACTGTTAGAAAAAGAGATTTGACTAGAATTAAAAGGGATATAACCCTCCTAATTCTTATCTCAAGAAATATGGAATGATTATCAAGAAAATATTTGGTTGGTGTTGTAAATGCAAAAAGAGAAAAATAGAGGATATTAAAAGCATTAGCAAGAAAGCAGTTAAACTAGTATTTTTAAGTAAAAAATACAAAGAGAAACATGTGGATTAGTCTAATACATACATGAAACAGGACTTCTCAACAATATTTTTAGTGAATGATGTAGAGCGTCAAAATAGCCGGGTTAGCGTTTGGGTTTTTCATAGGAATAGTAAACCATCACAACAGGGAAGGTTAAGTAATAATTTGGGTTAGTATTGTAGGTAACAAAATTTACTATCTTTACTAAATTGATGACATCGGCATGAACACAACATTCTTCTAGGTTCTTGGATAAAGGGATCAACTCAAAAGGAAGTACCTCTTATTAATCAGTCTATAACGCTACTTCTCATTCTGCAAAGACAATTATTGCCTACCTTACCAAATTAATGGCATTTCCTTTAGCCTCCACAAATATCATCCAATAGATAACTTGTGGTCTATCATTAAAATATGTATATGAGAAATAAAAATAATAATCGAATAAAGAATATCTCTGGGAAGTAATAAAAACTATTGCAAAAACAGTGATTAAAAGATTGATGAGACTTATAGAATGTCAAGGAGCCAATGCAAACAGATAAAATGAAAAACTAATAATTTATTCCAGCATATGGGATATTGGGCTCATCAAATATATATATTTTGTGGTGTATATCTTTTAGATTTATTAATACATAAAAATTGATGTTGCACTTAGTTTGCATAATAAAAACTGACAAAACATGTTATCCATATTTAAAGAAGGACAGATATTATAAATGAAATGAACCCAATATATTGTTCATTTTAACATATCCTGGAGCAGGTTAATATCAATTTTATTGTGAAAACAATGACTATAGATGTTAAGTATTTAGGTAACAAATAGTGAATATTGAGAGTTGTATATACAAAAATGATATGGTAGATTTTAAATATTTTGAGTAAAAGAAAATGATTTGTCTCAGATATTTCTTTTTCATGTAATAATTCTTAGACCTCTTCACATATGATTGTAAATATTATCTCGCATACATTTAAAAACTATTTAATATTGACATTTTTATACTGTAAAAAATTTGCACAGAAGCTATAATCTTATGATAATAGAGGTAGGAAAATATTGAATATGTTTTAACTTAAGTCTGTACTGAAATCTCTGCTGTGGATATTTTTGTATGTCAGACTCCATTACTCTCAAACAATTTGCCCATTTACCGATAAATATCGTAAACGAAGCAGGTTAATTCAATTTCACCCTATTCATAGTATCCTGTTTATATCTAAGAGAGTATACTTTCCACGTAGCCAGTTCGTCCGTATTTTGGCATAATCTATCACACATAAAAGCAAGTTATGTTTGTATTCATATATATATATACATAAGCAATCATGATATATATATATATATATATATATATATATATATATATATATATATATATATATTATACTAATAAAAGTATTTGTTTGACACTCATTCACAGTGTTTCTGATCGTATATATATATATATATAAATAAATATATGTATAGAATGTATGTATTTACATCCACATTAAACATACATAAACAACCCCCCATATATATATACATATATATATATATATATATATATAAAAATAAAATAACGTATATACGTGTATATGCATTTGCAATATTTCAGTATGTTTTCTTTTAAGCATGTTTAGTAACGCAAAAAAACGAAGGAGATTTTTCAATAAGACAAAATCAATTTTATTTATATTTGGTAAAAGTTTGTTTTTTTCATTTGTTTTAAATGCAGTTGTAAAAATTGTCATTTTGTATCTCAAATATTTCATGATAGATTTCGAAATCTGATCAAAAGGCATTTCAGGACACAAGGAAATAAAAAGAAAACAATAAACGAACATGGTATTTCAATCTTTAATATGTCATATAAATTTCAATTAAGATTCAAAGTTTTGTTTCAAATGATTTAATAAGAAAGTGGCACGTAAATATATTCGGTTTTTAATGAATTTTATTGTTACACACAAACACTCCCATCTATACACATTTGCATATATGAGCACAAACTTCTGTCTGTCCCATTCTATTTCTATCTATCTATCTATCTATCTATCTATCTATCTATCTATCTATCTATCTATCTAAATGAGTTTGTGCGCTAGAACTCTTGTGTGTGCATTTTATTAGGAAGTACATAAACTCAATCATAAGGGTGGAACAAATGGAAAAAATTCTATATGACGCGTTTCGTCCTTCGAAATGAAACACGAAACGCTTTTAGTCTGAAGAAGCCCTTTCGATGGACGATACGCGTCATTATGGAAAGTATATCTAGAGATATACTTTCCATAATATCAGCAGATATTTTATGAAGTTTGAAGTGTTAGTTTATATTCTCATTCTGCCCTCCGGTAGAATGAATGATTGCATAAAATTATCAAGTTTTATTTTTCTGGCGGTATTTTTTTCGAAAGGCGATATTTCTTCGAAATCGTTAAGAATTATCGATTCCTCACAAGTATATCGACTTCAGGTGGTAATTTTTCTTCCTATTTTTTCCGTGTTTTAAAATTTTTCTTTTCTTCGTGGTATTTTTGTTTTCCTTCTAAAATGAACAAACGAACCAATCAACACTGATGACCGAACAGATTCTCCAAACGTTAAACTTGCTCAGTTACTATTTTGTCCTTAGTTTCTATAAATGAACCAATTGCTATCGAATTGGCGAAAAACGACAGGCAACATTGACAAAAATACCATACTTGGTTTTAGTGATTATTTCAATGACTTTACTTTCTCATTTTATTTGAACATTTATTAGTCTGAATATCGTTAGCGTGAAAATCACAATTGAAAACGTTTCAACTCTAATTCGAGGTTAATCAAAAGAACAGAGTGAATTAATAAAGAACAGATTAAAACTATCAGGTCATCCCATAAGTTCTGTCCGAATTTTGAATAAAGAAAACAAGTGACCAAATGTTACATTTAATTACAGATTCAATCAACAATGTATTTTCCCTGATTATCTATGACTTCCTTCCATCTTACTAATTCCATTACTGTAAAATTCTTTTGGCTTTGATTCGAAGAACTCACAAATGTCAGTTTTAACCTCTTCCTGTATTACAAAAGCTGTTTCTTCCAAATGATTCTGTAAGCTACGAAACAAATGGTAGTCTGAAGGAGCAAGGTCGGGAGAATAAGGTAAATGAGGAATTTTCTCCCAACCAAGTTCTTCGATCTTTTGATTCTCGCATTGTCCTGATGAAACATCACCCGTTTTTGATTCACTAGAGCAGGTCTTTTTTCCTCAAAGCTTGGTTCAAACGCTCTAATTGCTGACAGTATATTTGAGCATTAATTGTTGCATTAGGTGGTAAGAATTCAAAGTGGATTGGCAATCCCACCAGATTGAAAGAAGAACCTTTTGCCCATGAAGTTCCCTTCTCGGCTGTGGCTGGGGTCTTTCCCCTTTATCAAGCCACTGTCTACACCGCTTAACATTTCGATAAAAGATCCATTTTTCGTCGCCAGTCACAAGTCTATCCAAAAAAGGTGAAACAACTTGGCGAGAATGGAGAGAAGAGCAGATGTCAACTCGGGATTTGAGGTTGTTTTCAGACAATTCATGAGGAACCCACTTTCCAAGTTTAGGAACTTTTCCAAGTTGTTGAAGATGACGATGAACAGTTGTATTGTTTGAACTGAGAACCATTGCCAATTTCTCAACTGATAAAGCAGGATTTTCTTCAAGGGTTGCTTCAAGAAGCTTTTCATCAAACTCAACTGGACGTCCGGTTCGATCTTCATCTTCAAGGGTGAAATCTCCACCTCTGAATTTTGCAAACCATCTTCTGCAAGTTCTTTCATTCACACATTCCTCTCCATAAACTGAGTGAATGTTTCTAGCCGCTTTGGATTCTGAGTTTCCTTTCTTGAACTCATAAAGCATTATGTGCCTCGAGTGATTCTTGGGTACTTCTATGTTAGAAGGGTTTTAATTAAACAAAATTTAATTTTATTGTTATCTGAAATACAATTTGATCAGTTTAAATGCATCTAAACATATAAATAATGTTCAGCTCCATTATACATTATAAAATACTCTTTAAATTTCATTCATTTTAACAAAAAGTTAAAATTCGGACAGAACTTATGGGATGACCTAATATTTAATAAGGTAAATGTAGTCAGTTCTGTATTGAATTGGACATCTACAATTAGATAAAATAGTAATTTGAGAGAAAACATGTCCTACTTACTCTCTTCGTTATATTTAAAAGTAATCAAGCTATAATCGTACAATATTTGATATTCTATTAATAAGAATAGAATACCAAATATTGTACTATTATAGCTTGATTTAATTTAATTAGATCTTTAATTTACCTGTATATGAGGTTTGGTCAAAACAATGCCTTTTCTGATTTAATTTTTTAAATATTAGTTAGAATTTGTAGTTTTTTATTTATTTTTATCTATAAATTATAAAGTGTCTAAAGGACTAGAAGAAAATATGTGGCTTCATCTTCCCTCTTCCTACCCAAAATTCTCTTTCAAAATAGTTGCTTCTCTGGACAAACGTAGAACGAAAAAAGCTGCTTTTGGAAGAAGAAAACGCTTCAAGCATTCATAGAAGATTGGTGAATATTTATAGAAAGGCTGTACTTGATATAAGCATAATAAAGTGATGTGTCTGTAAGATTTAAAAGGCTGTTTCACCTACTATAACTAACAGAAGAATCACTATCGCAAAACTAAGTAATGTCTTTGGGTGTGCCATGGTAATGGCTGCAGTTTATTGCAGTTTCTTAATTACTAAAAGGTCTGTGCTTTATGATGTTGACAGATTCTATGCAGAAGTCGGCACTCGGAAGAAAACGGTTCTGTAATGATGATGAGGTGAGGGATGTAAGTTACACGTGGCTAAGAAAGTAATCAAGAAGCTTCTTCGATGCTGAGGTATTTTACTGATAGTTCAAAATTACAGATATATTTCGCGATATTATAACAAACACCTGTTTCTATTGAAAACAATTTTTATACCTGAAGATGGCTAAAGTGATTAAATAACTTGGAGAAATATCATCATGAAATAAATATTTAATCCCGAACTATAAATAAAAAAAACTTGTACGAAACCAAGAGAACATTAGATAAAAATCCTCAAATTTTTTCGTACTCAATCAATCAAATATTCATAAAAGAGACTTTGCTACTCAAACGCACACACATATACGTGTGTGTGTGTGTGTGTGTGTGTGTGTGTGTGCGTGCGTGCGTATCCTCATTCAAAAAGGGTATACCTCGATTGAGAAGAAAGGAGACAGCGGAGGAAGATATTTTAAAACTTGAGTCTTGTGTGGCAACTTTGCAATGTTTTGTATCCTGTACTTAAAGAAGAACGGGCATTATTTTCTGACTGAGCCTCATTATTAAATCATATTTAGGAAGTATTTGTTTTTGGCTTAGATATTTAATCCAAATCCTGCAAACTCATCCGAAATGTATTTCATCAGTCCTTTATTTTAATTCTGTTAATCATAACGATCTGATTTATTTGGTCTTTCACTTTTCTAATCTCTGTAATGTTATACAATACTTATGTTTAAGATGTTTCGACATTCTTGAATTTAACTTAATTTAGAAAATAAAAAGCTATGTGTACCTGCCTGTAACACTCACATTTTAAAGTATCTTTTCATATAATATTTATACTGTTGTGGATTCCGGGATGAATCCGATATCAATGAATAACAAACGCCAGGAATGGATAAGGAAAATAAATGTATTAACGTAATAATACAAACTGGTAATACGGGTTAGTAGATCCAGGAAGGCGGGTTAGTAGCAATAATATATATACAGTCTTGGTATTGAAGTATTGCGGTATGACTCCTTACTGAGTCTACGTGCTCGCTAACTGTGACGCTTGTCGCCGTCTCTGTGTGTGACTTACTCTGCTACTAATGAACTCTAATACTCTTCTGTCATTCCGTCTCGACTCCTTGACTTAACGTACCACTACTCTCCGGGTATTCACTGGCAGTATACACTGGCAGTATACACTGGGTGAGTCCATTTGTGTAAAAAGGAGAGACCCCTTAACATCCTCTCCTTACATAGGGAGTTAGTATTTTTTCTCTGATGGTTGATGATCAGAGGTTCAGTAAATTTTCTCTTCCTGTTTGACCTTCTAAATTTTGTATCTTCCTGTGGTCTTTGAATCTCAAAAGCTTCAAAGATTGCATCCATTGAGTCGTCATTTTCTGCGGGTGACGAGCTTGGCTCCTCAACCCGTCTTTTATGTATTTGGTCAATATGTTTTCTATGGGTAAACTTTTCTCCCTGTACTGTGTACATCACATTTCCCAGTCTGTTAATTATTGTACCAGGCTCCCAGTAAGCCATATTGTTTCTGAATATCCTAAAGTAAACTCGTTCTCCTGGTTTAAATGATCTCTTTGGTACAATAGGTGTATACTGGTTTTTGTTCTTGTTTGGCAATAATTTATCAAACACAGACCGTATTCTCCAGGCAAACATCAATTCCGCTGGTGAAAGACCAGATGGTGTGTTCCCGTTAGGTGTTATTCTGTATACTTGGAGGAACTGCTGTATCGCTTTTTCCGTCGGTACATCTTCGGCGTTTTTTAAAGCTCTTTTTAGTGTGTCTACGAATCTTTCGGCTTGTCCGTTCGACCTCGGGCGGTACGGAGCTATCTTGATATGCTTTACTTGGTATGTCTCACAAAATTCTTTGAAGTCACTGGAGGTAAATTGTGTACCGTTATCAGTTACCAAGCAATCCACGACGCCGAATCTGGCGAATAATTCGTGTATACAGTTTATGGTATTTTCTGTCGTCGGGTGTTTGAATCTGGAAACCTCAGGCCATTTACTGTAACTATCTACTGTTATTAAGTAGTAGTAACCCTCTATAGGTCCTGCATAATCCACGTGGATTCTGGATCACGGTCTGTCAACTTTAGGCCATGGCTTTTGTATAGAGGGTGGTGCTTTCGCCGCAGCAGCACAGCCTTTACAACTTTCCACCATTTGCGTAATATCATCGTCCATGTTAGGCCAGTAGACAAAACTTCTCATAAGTGCCTTCATCCGGTTTTTTCCCAGATGTCCTAAATGAAAACCTTTCAAGATTCGCCTTCGTAGCGACTTCGGTATTATCACTCTCTCGTTATATAATAATATGTAGTCACAGATTGAGAAGCTGTCTGCTAAATTCCCTTCCTTCTCTATTTTTTCTTGGTATTGTGAATAAATTCATCCTTTTCCGCTTCTCTTCTTATCTCTAGCAAAGTCACAGGTAGTTCCTTTATTGTATTGTATAACACTTTACTGATTTCATCTTCAGCTTGTAATGCCGCTATTACCAAGTCTTCCAACGGTTCGCTTTTCGCCGGTATTAATCGCGATAGTCCATCAGCGTGCCCAATTTTCTTTGATGGTAAGAACTCAAATTTGAAATTGTAATTTAGTAACACAGTTCCCCATCTTAAAAGTCTGTTCGCTGTATAGACTGGTAGACTTTTTTTTTTAACCGAAAATCGTAAGAAGGGGTTTGTGGTCCGTTTGGAGCGTGAACTCTCTCCCATAAATATATCTGTAAAAACGAGTCATTGCAAATATTATGCCTCATGCCTCCTTTTCGATCTGTGAATAGTTTCTCTCCGCCGGTAATAATAATCTAGATGCGTGCGCAACGAGTTTCTTCGTACCGTCCCGTATCTTGTGTAGAATACACGCACCTACCCCATGTGAGCTCGCGTCACTTGCAATAATGATTTGTAATTCGGGATCGAAATGTGTCAGTGCTAGCTCCGAAGTTAATTTTTGTATTATTTCCTTAAACGCTTTTTTACAGTCTTCTGTCCAATTCCAATTATTCTCCTTTTTTAGTAACTCATTTAGTGGGGTCCTCAATTTATGCATATTATCAATAAATTCGCCATAGTATTTAGCTAGGCCCAGGAAACTTTGTAATTCTGCAACGTTTTTTGGTTCAGGCATGTTTTTAATTGCCAGTGCCCTCTCTGGGTCTGGTTTCCTGTCACTTTCATTAATTATATGGCCTAAGTATTTAATTTCATTTAGGAAAAAATCACACTTTTCCCTTTTACTTTAAACCCAAAGTCCTGAAGTCTTCTGAAAACCTCCCTTATGTGCGATGTGTGCTCTTCAACATTGTCGCTCTTAATTAGAATGTCATCCAGATAAGCGGTCGCAAAATTCTGGCCCGTGAGCATTGTGTCCATCGTCTGATCAAAAATTGCTGGTGCAACTTTTACCCCATACGGTAAGTCTGTTGAATTTGTACAACCCTTTGTGCGTATTAATACATAGAATTTTCGGACTCTCTTCTTGTACTGGGATTTGCAGATAAGCCTCACTTAGATCTATTTTGGAAAATATCTTACCGCCGTTGAGCTTTGTAAATATTTCCTCTGGGCTCGGTAATGGGTAATGATGGTCTTTTATAGCCTTATTTAGCCCCGTTGAAAAATCTGCGCATAGACGGATTTCTCCTGATTTCTTTTTTACATAGACTACCGGTGCTGCCCATTCACGAAGCTCTATTTTTGAGAGGATCCCAGTTTGTTCAAGTTTCTCTAATTCTTTGTCGATTTTTTCTATAGTAGCAAACGGTACGTTTCGCTTCTTTTTACAAACTGGTTGGACGTTTTCTTTTAATTCAATTCTAGCTGTAAATTTGTTGCATCGACCCAACCCGCTCGCAAATACCTATGGGAAATTTATTATGTAATTCTTCCTTTAACTTTGTCTCATCTGATGGTTCACCGTCTAACTTTTTGCAAAATGAGCTGATAGGTTTTTTTTTTTTTTTTTTTTTTTTTTTTTAATCATATCACCCCAAGCAAGGCCGCAGGCCACTATCACGCAAGGGGTTAAAGAAGGGGTTGGAGGAAGAGCAGATAGGAGTGGCAAGGGAGGGGATGTGGAGAAAGAGAAAGACAGTGGGTCGATCAAGGCAAGGGGGCCAAAAAAGATCCGGAGCGAGAGCAGATAGGAATGAGAAATGAAAGGATGTGGAGAAGGGAAAGAGACAGAGAGAGAGAGAAATCCGGGGACCCCTTCCTAGACACGAAACAAGGTTTGGGCCTCTAAACGTGTCCGATAGAGGGGGGAGGAGTGTAGACCGGGCGGTAGGAAAGCCTACCTACTCCTATTACGTATAACATTCAACGAAGACAAGACAGAACAAAAGAGGGGGATGTAGTCGGGAGAGAGTACTGGGCGATAGGAATGAGATACCATTGTATGTGTTCAATAGTGAGTATTAACACTAATAGTAAGTTTTATAAGTCCCAATAACCTATATTTAAAAAAAAAAACAATACCACTTACGTTAGAATAGTTGCTTCTAAAATAAGACGGGGGGGGGGGAAGGACGGTTAACAAAAAGCAAAATACAGAAATACAAAAAAAAAAAACGAAAACAAGACATTAAATAAATAATTTACAATAAAACTTTTGGAAATACATTAAGAAGTTATATATACATACACAAGGAACGCGGCATCAAATAGGTGTGGGGGGGCATTTCTAGTTAAGAATAAAAAAAAATAAAAATAACAATTTAAAAAATAAATATTAACTAATACGAAAGTTTTCAAATATATTATTTACATATGCAAGGAATACATAGAACAGGCTCAATTCACGACCATAAGCTATCCAAAAGTCACGTCCAAAATTAAAGGCACCAGTAACGCTAGTCGATCTCTTAAAGTTAGGTCCCAAACGTCGAATTTTTGCATCCAGTCTGTACCCACTAAATTTTCTGTAACTTTCATTACGTATATCTTGAGTTTTTGTTTTCCCGTGAAATTTAAAATTGACGATTATTTCTCCTTCGAATTTTATACGCTTTCCTGTCACCGACGTAGCAATTTTTTTTGTATGTAACATGGTTGGTCTGTTAAGCTTTTTCCATGTCTGTAGGTTAATTATCGTTAGATCGGAACCCGAGTCTAGTTGAAATTTTATCTTTTTATTTAAGATTTCAGGTTCCACATATTTCCTTATGTTGGTATTGTCTTCGTCATGCATCCTAGTAGCTCTTATCCTACTACTAGTTTTTCTGTTCCTACATTTGGATGCCTTGTGCAGATGGGGGGCTTATATTTGCTTCGATTTTCGTCATAATTTGCCCTATATGTTGTACTTTTCCCTTATTATAGAATTTTTGTCTTCTTTCCGGGGAGGGTGAAGAACGTAAACTTTTGTTTAACTTACGTATATGAGATACTCCTGACTCCTCAATGTTCTTCGAGTCTTTCTTTATACTCAGGCATTTTTGGCAATCTTCTGATAGTTGTTGTAGTGTTAGTCCAGGTTCATTTTGTAGTTTTGAAAGCATTCTTTTGCGCATTTCACTATCTTTTGCTGAGACTAACCCTTGAACAAAGATGAGACACTTGAAATTGTCCGGTGTTAATTCTGCCAACTTGAAGTCGTCGCAATGTTTATTCACGATTGCGGCAAACGTGGAATAGTCCTCATTTCCGCCCTTTACCTGGTTAAGACATTTCCACCTCTTGTGAAAGAGTGACGTTTTTGGACTGAAAAGCTCTGTAAGACATGTAACTGCTTCGTCAAACGTTAATTCGTTCGTCTTTTTTGGCAAAATGTAATCCACAAATTTTGTGTATTCCTCAGTTCCTAATTTTCTGAGCAACCGACGTAGCTTCTTTGCTTCTGTCCAGTTTTGACAATCGATGTTGTAGATGTCTGAAATAATCCCCGAAATTTTTATCCTCTTCTAGGGAGTAATTGAATGTTTCTATCGTATTCCACACTGCGTCTTGGAAAAAATCGCCTCTTTTTCGATAGTTTGTTGTTTGTTACCCGCTACCTTTAATATTAGTTCCTGTGTTTGTAGTAATTGTTTTTGCCATTTTTCTTCCATTTTTTCCTTGAGTTGTAATTGCTGTTCATTTTGGTATTTTACAAGTTCTACTAAAATATTTTAAAATTCCTCCATGATAAAAGTCTTACGAAAAACTCGCTTTTCCGTATTTTAGTCCTCGTAAATCTTTTGTCGCCAAGTTGTTGTGGACACTGGCAAAAAATGGCAAAGGAGACTTTTGGTTTTTTTTCTGTGTGAATTTGAATACCTCGTCGTCAATTTGTTGTGGACAACGAGGGAGAATTGTTTTTTTCTTCTTCCCGTGTGAGTTCGAATTCCTCGTCGCCAATTTGTTGAGGATTCCGGGATGAATCCGATATCAATGAATAACATACGCTAGGAATGGGCAAGGAAAATAAATGTATTAACGTAATAATACAAACTGGTAATACGAGTTAGTAGATCCAGGAATGCGGGTTAGTAGCAATAATATATATACAGTCTTGGTATTGAAGTATCGCAGTATGACTCCTTACTGAGTCTACGTGCTCGCTGTGACGCTTGCTGTCGTCTTTTTGTGTGACTTACTCTACTACTACTGAACTCTAATACTCTTCTGTCATTCCGTCTCGACTCCTTGACTTAACGTACCACTACTCTTCGGGTATTCACTGGCAGTAGTATATGTAACACTGGGTGAGTCCATTTGTGTAAAAGGGGAGATTTGCGAATATACTTATTTTCACGTGAACAGTTTAATTTTGGAAAGTTTACGTTTAATGTGTTCAAAATATTTTATTCTTACAGAAAAGAACATGGAATTAGTTGCATACGTTACTGCATTATTTACACAGTATCTGTGATATAAAAATAGGCTTTTGTTAGTATCGTTTCAATTTTGCTTATTATTACTGACTTGATATTTGTTAAGTTCCATTAGTCACTATAACATGTACGTCTTTCTTTCTCCATCATTGTTACAACGTTTTTCTTTTCTGTGATTATGTACTTGAAAGTGAGACAAATTGTTTTCCGGGGTTAGCATTTTATGTTCATGTCACCAGCATGTGATTTTGCCTGGTTCTATGTGCAACCATTATTAAATTTGATTCTTCGAAAACATTTCAAAGCATTGTTCATATTGATAAAAAAGTGAAAAGTTTCAAATAAGTATAAGTGTCTCTGTAAAATATACCTTTCTTTATTTTTATTCGGACTTTAGTGCATTGTAGAATTAAGCTAATTAGTTTGTGCTGTCATTGTACGAGAAGACTCAAGTTTTAAACAAAGAGACCTATCTGTGAATAAGTTTAACAAATACGTCCCACGTCTGCTTCACGCGTCTGAGACTGAAGCAATGAAAGCAAGTAACTGTTACTGGCAGACTATGGCCATTTGAATATTGGCGCTAAAATTAATCGATAGAAGCAACAGATTGAATAAATATGTTTGAATAAAATAAATGTTAAGTAAGAGAAAGTTGGTTGCAAATTTTGCAGTGTGAAGTAATAATTAGATTTGGCAAACCCTTCTGTTTTTCTGGCCTTTGATATCTACAAAATCATTGTTCTAATGGAAACACATCTAAATGATTTCCTTTTTTTGATTTGTGCTTTTCCCAGCATCATTTTAGGAATCGTTCCATTATTCAGTACACTGAAGATGTAAAGATGTTTTAGACACATTGAGTGATACACAGGCACATACACACAGGCGTGCAAGCAACAAATATTGTGACGAAAATGGGAAGTGAAACTAAAAGAGGATAGGCCGTGTGTGGCTGACAAAAATAGTACAATATCAAGTACAGAGGTGAAAACTATAGCAATCGGGCGCTGTGTGATAAGGGTCAAAGAGAGAACCTCGTCAAATCGCTTACATAACTCTGCAAGCTCGAAACACTGACGGAGCGACAGGGCAATAGAAGTAGAGCGACAGTATGGATGAGAAGAACGCCACTGATACGAAACGGAAATTTCCTCCAGGCTGCATAACAAACAGAAGAGAACATCATCCCAATTCATTATCCAACCTCAGTTGCATTCGTCTCGACGGAGAATAATTTGCCGCAGCTTTCACTCTCAACTCTTTTATACCTCGAGGCTACACCTGCATAATCGAGCCTTTAAAGGAAAAGGGGACTGTCATAATACGTCCACATAAGCGCGCGCGCGCACACACACACACACACACACACACAATTTGGGGCGCATTAAGCAAAAAGAAAAAGAACGTTAAGCATTACATATATCAAAAGATATAATGTAACGTTAAATCCTATTTTTTGTATTTAAATATTTTAACCTTATTTTAGTTAATAACTGTACTCTAACTATATTTTAGATCTTGATAAATAATAAATTTAATAAATATAAAACATCTTACTTTAATTTAAAAAAGTATTGGTATTTTTGTGATGAATACGGTATGTTATTATTATTATTATTATTATTATTATTATTATTATTATTATTATTATTATTATTAATGACAATTTTTCAGCAAAAGTTTTCCTGATGTCAGGTGAAGAGATACGAGACCATAAAATCTTGGCTTCAAGAGTAGGGCTTTGTTAACGCTTCTTACATCTAATAAAGGGGCTTTGAAAAACTCTTAGGCCTGCTCGAGTAAACTTTTAATGTAATATATGTTGTCTACGTGACAGACCTAATCCTTTAAATCAAGAATCTACATGGATATTGAGAGCAAGATCCAACGTATTAGATTTGCTGTTAACTTTTCCTAGGCAGATGACAAAGATGTTTGTAGAGATTTGTTGCCTCTTCTGAATGGTGTCCCAGCAGAGTATGGTTAACATGCTTACATTGTACCTTCGTAGCCTGCAAAGACAGAATAAGGGCAAAAGATTTAGTGGAGGAAATTCCATGTCTGGTTCAGGCAGTCTGTTAGTCGGTAGTTTGCAGAAAGTTATTACATGTTGGATGTAAGTTTAGAACTCGCAAACACAGCACCTATTTGAGATTTTTTCTCCAAGGCATATTGGTGTTTCTTAGTGTGACCGATGATAATGCGAGCTGAATTTGTTTCTACCACACGATTTCGAATTTATTAATTCAGAGAGTAAGAAGCTTGATTTACGTGTAAGTTCTTGCGGCATTGTATATTATATGATGATGCTAAAATAATCAAAAGACGGAATTCTCATCCCTTACAGAAATACTGATACAGTTGTTTCCCTTGTGTTATATGCTAACATTTTGCTATGGTATATTTACTTGCAAAAATATTTGCAAATAAAAATGTTTATTCTCGTAAATGCCATTCACTTAATTTAATGCTATGCATAGGAGAATCTAGTCCTTTTAAAAAATAGAAATTCAAGGCTGTTGAATTTTACAGCGGATTATTTGGAAAAAATGTGCAGATATTTTCTTGTACTCATCACCTCTGTGCCATTGGCAACGAATGGAAATCGATATCGAGCAGAACAAGTTCCTGTGATTACAATACAAATTTTAAATTTGAAAGGATAATTTGTTTTCATAAGAAATACCGACACCTCGAAAGTACATGAGTCATTTTAATTATTTAACTATTTATTTACTAATGTTCACATTAAATAATGCTGAAGAACCACTCGAGGTAGAGAGTTACTGAATGAGCTGTAATAAAGGCCGGTTTATCCTTTAGGCTAATGTAGGTTGTAGCCTAGGGACCAGGGCCGGATTATCCTTTAGGCTAATATATGTTGCATCCTTGTGCACAGGGAAGTATTATCCTTTATGCTAGTATAGGCTGCAGTCGAGGCCCAAGCGTCAGATTATCCCTTAAACGAGTATAGGCTGCAGCCTCGGACCGGATTTATCCTTTAAGGTAGTACAGGCTGAAGCCTAGGGCCTAGAGCCGAATTATCCTTCAGGCTAGTATAGGCTGCATCCTAAGGCCCAGGGCCGGATTATCCTTTAGGCTAGAATAGGCTGCAGCCCAGAGCCGCTCAAGCGTTTATAAAATAGGGATTGTAATTTTCTAAATATTATAATTTCTAAATAGTTTCATAAATGATATTAGTATGACAAACTACACGGAATTCTGACCGTTTCTTCATCGTGTCGATTTGAATATTCTCCACTAGTAGCACGCCTGCCAGGCCCACGGTTGGAGTGAAGGGGTCGCCTTGCACCCCCCCCCGCACTGCTTTCATTATAACTTGTTGCTTGGCATGAGATAGATAAGCCTTAGATTCTCGACGTTGTTTTGTATAGATTATCGTCGTGAAACGAGCATTTTCTCTGTCCGTTTAAGTATAAACCCACCCCATATTTGATTCCGTGTTCCTTGTGTAATTTTTAATTTATTTCAAAATTTTTAATTTTAATTTTTTTTTTTTTTAATTTGTATTTTTTTTTTTTTGCTTTTTGTTAACTGGCGCTATTGGACCCCCGAACATATATTATTTTAGAACTAACTATTCTAACCTAACTCGTAATATTACATTTTTTTAAAAATATAGGTCAATGGGACTTATACTAAGTTAAAACTTAGTATTGTACACATTCACAATAGTATGTCATTCCTATCCCCCAGTACTCTCAACTAGTGTAAGCCCTGCGACTATCCCAACTACATCCCCCTCTATTGTTTTGTTTTGTCGTCGTTGTATATGTTATATGTAATAGGAGCAGGTAGGCTTTCCTACCGCCCGGTCTACACACCTCTCCCCTCTATTGGACACGATTAGAGGCCCAAACCTTGTTTCGTGTTTAGGAAGGGGTTCCCGGATCTCTCTCTCTCTCTCTCTCTCTGGCCTCTGTACTGGTGCCGCTGTGTTTCTCCCGTGATGCGTGTAGTCTGTTGCATTGTCTGTTCATTCTGAGGGTACACGGTTGACAGTTCCCTGGTTGCTGTTTCCGACTGGTAGTTAGGAGCCCTAACTCTTGCGTAGCGTCTTGAGCGGCCGCTCTGATCAACAGTTGCATAATATCGGGGTGTCTGTAGTGTCATGTCGCGCATGGATAGGTTTCCCTGCAGTCATCTCCGGTGGGCAATCCTGAGGCCACATTATGATTCAGACTGTGCCAAACTCCCTCTCTGCCCGCGTCATGGGTGATAAGCGTCGGCTTCCTTTAACTCAGACCTTCTCTTTTTCCAACACCAATTACCCACATGAATTACAAAAACCAGAAATATAAACCTAAACCAGCCTTCCAAAAATCACCCAAACCTTTAAATATCTCCTTCTCCAACATCCGTGGCATTAGAACCAACTTTTGCAGCGTTGAGTCTTTCCTCATTGCTAAGTGCCCGGATATACTGGCCCTGTGTGAGACCAATCTTGACTCTTCTATCCCTTCCTCTGATCTCTCGATCCCTGGATACCTTCCTCTCCTCAGAAAAGACTCTCTAACCCACATGCATGGCCTGGGTGTCTACGTCAAGGACCATCTCCCTCTGGCTAGAGAGTGCTCTCTCGAATCGCCGGATCATTCGTACTTGTGTCTCCGGCTATCTCTTCTCAATGCTGTAAGCTATCTTTTCTTCCTCTACCGCTCTCCATCCTCTCAGGACTGTGGGATACTCGATGTCATTTCTGACAGCATAGATAGGGCCCTCTCTGTCCATCCGTACGCTCACATATTTGTGTTTGGCGATTTTAACGCCCATCACAACCAATGGCTTAAGAATGCTACTACCGACCTCGCAGGCATTCATACTCTCAACTTTTCAATCTCTCAATCCCTCACTCAGATAATCGATTTCCCCACGCGTTTTGCTTACAACCGTGACTGTAAGGCCTCATTCCTCGACCTGTGTTTTACCTCCATCCCTGAGTCTTGTAGTGCCACGCAGCTCTGTCTTATCGGTAACTCCGATCATACTGTAGTGTCTGTTAGCATCTCCTTCATCCCCACCCCCTGCAAGGAGCCTCCTACCACCAGAACCACATTCTGCTACCAACGGGCTGACTGGGACTCGTTTCGTGACTTCCTCCGCGATGTCCCCTGGGATGCTGTATTTATGCTCCCCATTCAAGATTGTGCTTCAGAGTTCTCTTCCTGGGTTAAAGCTGGAATCGACGCTTTCATCCCCTCCAGGAAATTCAAGGTCAAACCGCGCTCCCCCCCTGGTTCACAGCTGCTTGCTCAGCCGCCATTGCCCATAGGAACCACTTCTTCCACCGTTTTCGTAGTGATATGTCCGACTCCAATAGACGTCTATTTACCTCTGCCCGTAACGAGTGTAAGCGTATCCTCGACGATGCCAAGTCACTATTTGCTGCTCGGATGAAGGAACGTTTGCATCCCGCAAATTTGTCTCCAAAGATTATTGGCGCCTCTGCAAGAGCGTTCAGAACAATAACAACCCCCCCATTCCTCCCCTGTTCAATAAGTTTGAGGTCCTGACCACCTCTGCCGACAAAGCCGAATGCTTTGCTCGGAAGTTTTCTTCCAATTCTACGCTAGACTCTTCCGGGGTACCCTTGCCTTATTTCCCTCCCAGAACTGAGGCCCTCTTGGACGGATTGCACATAACCCCGTCGTCGGTATTGGGCATTATTTCTAACTTAGATCACCACAAGGCTACTGGTGGTGACGGGATACCAGCCATTGTCCTGAAGAAATGCGCACGTGAACTGGCGCCTGCCCTCTCTAAATTATACAACCGCTGCCTCAAGGAGTCCTGTTTTCCTGACTGCTGGAAGTACTCAACCATTGTTCCTGTCTTTAAGAACTCTGGTGACCCCTCCGACCCTTCCAATTACCGTCCTATCAGTCTCCTACTCCTCTTCGGCAAAGTCTTCGAGGCCATTATCAACACCGAAGTGATTAATCATCTGATATCCCATGATCTGCTCTCAGACAAACAGTATGGTTTCCGCTTTGCCTGATCTACTGCCGATGTGCTTACGGCCATCACTGAATTTGTCTACCAAGCTATCCATAATAACGGTGAAGCTCGTGACGTGGCCCTTGATAGAGCATTTGATAGAGTTTGGCATGCCGGCCTTCTTCGCAAGCTCCAGGGTTATGGTATCACAGGTCGATTGACCTAATACAATAATTTCTGTCAAACCGGGAATTGAAGATCGTTCTCAATTGATTCATCTCCAGCTCCTATCCCACTAACGCAGGTGTTCCTCAAGGCTCCATCCTAAGCCCTACTCTGTTCCTCATATTTATAAACGACCTTCCTGACGCCATAGACTCCCAAGTCGGCATCTACGCTGACGATACCACAATTTACTCCTGCCTTAAACACAAATCTAGTGATGCTGACAAAGTTAACCTGGCAGCTCAAATTGAAAAGGACCTCCAATCGGTTGTGAACTGGGGCGAGAAATGGATGGTTAAATTTAACGCCTCTAAAACAAAACTGCTCTCTATTAACCACCACAAGGATCCATCCCTGCATCCCATTAGAATGTCTGAAGACCAACTACTCGAGAGCTCCTCTCTGCGGCTTCTCGGTCTCACGCTGTCCGCTGATCTGAGATGGAACAAATGGAAACCGCAAGGACAGTTGGTTCCCTGTGCCGAGCCAGGAAATTTTTCTCCCCGGAATCGATCCTCCAAGTCTATAAATCGACCATTCGCCCTTGCATGGAGTATTGCTGCCATATATGGTCTGGGGCCCCTGCTGTTTGCCTCAGAGTTATTGATAAGATCCAGAGACGGATATGTAATGTGATTGGCCCTGATCTGTCATCTCGTCTGCAGTCGCTCTCTCACAGACGCGATGTTACCTCGCTCTGTCTTTTTTACAAGTACTTCCACGGTAATTGCTCCGAGGAGCTGCTTTCGCTTGTCCCTAGGCCTCGTGAATTTAAACGTCCTACGAGGCTGGCATCCCGTTCCCACCTCTACACCGTTGAAACTGTTAGATGTAGACGTCTCTTCTACTCCAATAGCTTCATGTCTCGCACATCTCGCCTATGGAACTCCGTTCCCTATTACTGTTTCCCTGACAAATACAATCTCCAACGGTTTAAGTGTAGCGTCAATCGACATCTCCAGTTGCCTTGATCTATCCACTTCCCTTCTCCACATCCTTTCATCTTTCATTCCTATCTGCTCTCGCTCCAGACCTTCTGTAGCCCCCTTGCCTTGATCGACTCACTGTCTTTCTCTTTCTCCACATCCTCCCCTTTACCACTCCTATCTACTCTTCCTCCAACCCTTCTATAACCCCTTGCGTGATAGTGGCCTCCAGCCTTGCTTGTGGTGATACGCTTAAAAAAACAAAAAAACAACACAAAAACGAAATGAATGTTTTAGTTTGTGTCATTCTGTTTCAAGTAGATAACAAAATGGATTTTAGTTTAGAATGTTTTAATCTTCGAAATTTTTATGAAGCAGTGATCTTAATTTTCGAGATGTTATAAACTGAAATGATATCAATTTGACAAACTCATATTTATTTTGATTGTTTTATTGTTATAATGCTGCTTATAAAAAATCTGTTTTTTATTAGGGCTGTGTTGAAATATGTATTAATTTGATTTGTAATAAATAGTGAAATATTGGCATTTCTTACGGAATGTTTTATTGGAAAACAAAAGATAGCTATTCTAGTTTATTTAAAGAATTTTCAATAAGTTTACTTCAAACTATGTAAATATCGCTAAAATATATCACGAATAAAAAATATTCAAGACGGATGGCTTTTTCTGTAGTAGGGACATGATTTCATTCGCCTGGGGGCTCTAAAAGGTCATAACCCGGTCTTGGGTTTTAAGCGCGGATTATGTAGTTATAGAGGAAATATTGACCTTTGATTTAAAGAGGTTAAGATTGAATCTCCTCCTTTCAAGTGAAATACGAAGGGAGTGAGACAGGTTCAAATTTGTGGATGAAGCATAGCGGGTCTTAGCTTTTAACGTCTGAGTTTGTGGAACTAAAGAATGGCGCTTGTTCGAACATTTGCCGTGGAAACAGCGACAGATGAGCGACAGGCTTGCGATGTTGCACCTCTGGGGAAATGAGCTGCAAAATGGATAGAAAAAAGAAAGAAAGAAAGAAAGAAAGAAAAAAAGAAAAAAAGAAAAGGGAATATAAAAGTATTTCACGTCTTTTGTCAATATCTCATAAATAGTGGAATAAATCTTTCCCCACAGAAGGTCACGTAAACGACTTTGGACTCCGTCAAGGCTAAAAAAGAGGGTGAGGCTGCTCCAGCACAGATTTGGCAGCAATACGCCATTTTTGTTTTAGATCAGCTTGATATATAAACATACACAATTGCCTATCGTTTCTCTCTTTTGCATTATTATGCTTGTGTTTTTGTTATACAATGTGGTCAAGTACATTGTTTTAAAGTAGCTGTGACGCAAGTTCAGCAAGTACACGAATATTTTCTAGATTTTGAACATACTCGTTTCCACATCCTAGAAAATCTTATTATAATTTTGCGTTTCCCTCCCTTCCTTAGCACAAGCGTTATATCCTGTCAATACCTCATAAATAATGGACTATTCAGCATTTTGATCGCATGGAAAGAGGGGAAAAGACATTACTTGGTTTCAGTGAGAAAGAAAGAAGGCAAGATAGAAGTGAAGCGAGAGAGAGAGAGAGAGGGAGAGAGAGAGAGAGAGAGTGAGAGAGAGAGAATCAGATTCAGATAGTACACTTTGATCTCAGCCAAAAGGCTGAGAACCTATGTCGACTGCGATACGTACTCCATTTTCTTCAGACACAGTGTCGAACGACGAAACCCGAGTAAGGATTCGCCAAAAATTTTAGTGAAATGGAAAAGGTTGTCAATTTCCAATCTTTTTATTTCTACCCACTTCTTAAAATAACGACCAGCATTCATATTTATGATTGTTATTGCAGTATTTTGTTAAAGTTGTTATCCTCAAACATATGCGATAAGGGAATTTCTGTGGATATTTTATTGTAGAACTCACCTTGGGTTTATTCGATTTTTAGCATAAGAGTTAAGAATTAAGATTCATCAGAAAATTTAAATAGGAATCGGAAGGCCGTGTTCGAATTCCAGTCCACTTACGTGCCAATAGATTTGGGAAAGGTATGAATCCGCTTCTTCTCCTCCAGCTATGGGTAAATAGCAGGACAGACCGGGTTCTATAGCCTTGGATGACAACTGGTCTACTGCAGAAAGAAATGACAACTTACTGCGGGAAAAAATCTGCCTCGTCAGTCATGTATCGAAAGATACATTATCGTCTATGCGTGTATCATGCATAACTCATAACTGACAAGCATAGGGATGCACACAAAGCTACCTTTCCACTTAGACTTAGAAAAATCTTTGAATAATATACTTTTTGTTTCAGTCTACTTTTAATTTATTTCCCATTTTTATACTTTTTGTTTATTATAATATCCAATTATTCATATGCATTCTTGCACAGATCTTTTGTGATATAATCTTTAAGTTTACCAGTTTCATTCGTTTTGACAGAATTCTCTACTCAAATGACACGTCTTCCCACAAAAAGTGAACTCTTAAAGAAAAGAATAATTTATATTATATAATGAATAATTTAAAATCTTTCAATTCTTAATTCTTCTTGGGACCCACAAATACCAGTGTACACACATAAGTCGTCATAGAGTTTCTTTATGATAATAGACTTTATTTTCAACGTTTTTGTAATATTTACTTAAAAAATCAATGAAGAATCGAAAGATAATTAAATGTCCATTTTTTTAGTTTATTAAATAAGAATGGAACAATAGAAAGTGAACATTTTAAAAAAACAAAAAAACAAAACATCGTAATTAAATATCAGACGCACCTAATGGCATCCATTACTTGATTAAGGATTATTACTCTTTAAAGCATTAATGTTGGTCAAAGTAGGAGTGTCACCCGAAGAATGGACCATTACGGAATTTAGAAAGACATAGGAATCTGCATTTTAATTTTAAATATCAATGCATAGAATCATTTGCAATTCGGAGTTATGAGGTCAATTTGGTAAAAGTCGAAATAAACCGTTTGTGTTACAATTGTAAAATTCTGAAATGCTCATTTCTACAGAGATGTTTGTCGAAAAGTAAGCAAAGAAAATGTCTCATCAATACTAGGTACTGAAAATGTCTACTCTTGACTACACAAAGTGTTGGAAGGAAACATAAAGGGAGATAACTCCAAAGATTGTAAGAGTTATCCCACTTGCTTTGGACATCGTGACGTCAGACGTCACGTGTAACAATACAGGGGGAGAGATCCAAGATGGCGGACTACACCGACACACGTGTGGCAACGTCTCTCCACATTTCATTAATTCTTTTGTAGAGTAGTATTAACTCAGTTTATCTAGTAATTAATAAAATGCTGTAAACCTAAAAACGTTCTTGGTAATTATTTCCAATCAACAAATGCATTGCTCGGTCCTCAGAACTCACGCAAACATAACAGATTTGGTGACGAAATGAGATTACCTTTCTTCATTGGATATACCTGTTGAAAAAAACAAAGGAAAACGAATTTAAACGTACATTTTTTTTTTGAGGAACTTTTTTTTGTGCTGCCAGTCACATAAAAGATATTTTCGTAAGAAAAAAAATTCTTAAAAAAAAAAAGTAAAATATCCTTTCTTCATGGACCCTGCATCGTTGGAAAGAATTCTTAGTTGGCAACAGGAACAGTTTCTACAGGCACAGAACCCTCTAATTGAAACGTTAATGCAACAGTTTCAAACACAACAGACAAGAAAAATGCGAATTCTGCGGATAGCATAGCGAACTCAATAACCGAGTTTCAATTCGAACCGGAGATGAAACGCGACAACGAAATGATACAGCAGGAGCCTTTTAAATCATCCATTTCCAGCCGTGTAACAACGACGGAAAAATCCACGACTAAAAGGAAAACACCCCCAACATCTTGCTGGTCATGTGGAGATTGGCATTATGCTCGATTTTGCCCATACAAAAAACACACGTGTCAACTCTGTTCACGTCGTGGGCATAAGGACGGATTCTGTGAACGCAAAGATAAAAAAGCTACGAAAAAGAATAATACACCTGTAAGAGAAAAACCTCATCACAAAAAGACAGGATATTCCCGTAAGTCGTTTTCAAATTCGATTTTTGCTACGTTTAATGAAAATTTTGAAGCTCGGAGGAAATACATAGTGGTATCCATAAACAAAAGACCGATAAAGTTTCAGTTCGATACTGCTTCAGATATCACTTTGATTTCACGTACAACATGGGAGTCACTGGGAAAACCACCCCTGAAAGACACAACGCATGTTGCGTGTAGTGCTTCCGGGAATAAAATACAATTAAATGGGGAATTAATTTGTGATGTCTCTTTCAAAGACAAACATTTTTCAGGTGTGTGCTACATTACGGACTCTTCAAACTTGAATCTTCTTGGCCTTGATTTTATTGAGGAACTTGACCTTTTCAAGGTTCCCTTGAACACCATTTTCAATACCTGCCAAGTTAATTCTGCAGCAGACACGGAAAAACATTTTAAGAGCATGCTGAAAGCTAAATTTAACAATGTTTTCCAAGAGGGTCTCCGATGTTGCACAAAAGTTAAAGCCACGTTAAAACTGAAATCCGACGCAAAACCAATTTTCAGACCCAAGCGTCCGGTACCATATGCAGCTTTAGCTACAGTGGAAGAGGAACTAAACCGCCTCCAACAAGCAGGAGTTATCCAGCCTACAAACTACTCATCCTGGGAAGCACCCATTGTCATGGTGAAAAAGGCAAACGGCAAGGTACGTCTATGTGCATATTTCTCCACAGGACTAAATGATGCACTGGATATACATCAGTATCCACTACCTGCACCGGAGGACTTGTTCACAAAACTAAACGGTGGAACTTGTTTTGCAAAATTGGACCTTGCAGATGCATATTTTCAAATAGAAGGGGATGAAGATTCCAAAAATCTTCTCACGATTAACACACACAAGGGTTTATTCCAATTTTGTCGCCTTCCATTTGGTGTCAAGTCAGCACCAGCAATTTTCCAGCAAACAATGGATACAATGCTCACAGGATTACCAGGAGTTTCTGCCTACATTGATGACATCATTATTACAGGCACAACCCCAGAGGAACTTCTACATCACTTAACTTCTGTGCTGGATCGAATTTAACAATATGGATTTCGCTTAAGGTCAGACAAATGCAAATTTTTCCAAACTTCAGTTAAATACCTTGGATTTATATTTGACAAAAATGGCCGTAGACCGGATCCAAAAAATATCCATGCGATAAAGCAAATGGCAGCACCAACGGATGTATCGACTTTACGTTCTTTTCTGGGCCTCGTAAGTCATTATAGTTCTTTTTTACCAGAACTGCACAAGTTACGTGGACCTCTTAATAATCTTTTGCAAAAAGATACTAAATGGAACTGGTCAAATACATGTAAAGAATCGTTTGAGAAGATAAAATCCCTTCTCAGTTCGGACTTATTACTGACTCACTATGACCCATCCGTAGACATTACTGTGGTGTCTGATGCCTCAGATTACGGAGTCGGAGCTGTGATATCACACATTTTTCCTGACGGAAGCGAAAAAGCTATCGCGCACTCATCCAAGTCTTTGACACCCACCGAACGCAAATATAGTCAAATTGAGAAAGAATCTCTGGCAATTATTTTCGCTGTGAAGAAATTTCACAAAATGTTATATGGTCGTCATTTTACCCTGATCACAGATCACAAGCCGTTGATCAGTATATTTGGTTCCAAGAAAGGAATCCCTGTTTATACAGCTAACCGGTTGCAAAGATGGGCCACTATGCTCCTGGACTACAATTTTTCAATAAAATACCAACCAGGCAGCAAAATTGGTCAAGCAGATGCGTTGTCCAGACTCATCTCTTCGAATCAAAAAGTACCGGAGGACTGAGTCATCGCAGCTATATCAGTAGAACCTGAAGTTGTCTCGGGACTTGTTTCCACAGTTAGAGCACTACCTGTCACATCAGAGATGATTCAAGAAGCTACAGCCGCAGACCTAATACTGCAGAAAGTCCTACATTTTCACTCCACTAGCTGGCCAAATATATGCACTGACCAGAAACTTCAACCATTTTTTCAGCGGAGATCATCCTTATCTGAAATCGATGGGATTCTACTTTTTGCTGAACGCGTTGTTGTTCCATTTGAACTTCAAAACAGAGTTCTCAAACAGTTTCACTATGGACATCAAGGGATTAATCGGATGAAAGCCTTAGCACGCGGATACGTGTACTGGCCAAACATGGACAAACAACTAGAGGAACTTGTTAAGAGTTGTACCAAATGCCAACTGGTTGCAAAGTCTCCTCGGAAAACAACACTGTATTCATGGCCTACTCCAGAATCTCCTTGGTCACGACTCCATATTGATTTTGCTGGACCAATAAATGGACAACATTACCTAATATTGGTGGATACTTACAGCAAATGGCCGGAGGTCTTTCACATGAATCACCCTACATCCACTGAAACTGTAAGAAAATTACAGGAGATCTTCAGCAGTGTTGGTACTCCGGAAATCTTGGTTTCTGACAATGGTACGGCATTTACTTCAGCAGAATTTTCAGAATTCAGTAAAAAGAACAGTATTCAACACCTCAGATCACCACCCTTCCACCCATAATCAAATGGTCAAGCCGAACGCTTCGTCGACACGTTTAAGAGAGCACTCTTAAAATTAAAAGGGGAAGGATCTACACGGGAAATAATAGACATATTTCTAAGTAGCTATAGAGCTACCCCAAATCCAAACTGTCCGAATGGAAAGTCACCTGCAGAAGCCTTGATGAATAGAAAAATACGGCTACCAATTGATATTATTCGTCCATCGCCAAGCAATTCTCTCAAGAGAAATAAAACGATCGAAAGACAATTCAACCACCGCCATGGAGCAGTGTCACGTCAATTTCTACCTGGACAACCTGTGGGGGCAAAAGATTACCGCAATGGTAAAGAAAAATGGACTCAAGGTTACATAATACGCCGTTCTGGTAATGTAATCTATGATGTAGATGTACAATCCACTACTTGGGTCAGACATGCGAATCAGCTACGTCATTCATACCTTCCTGAAAGGCAATCTAATGACACAGTCATTCCCTTAAACGTTTTACTGGACACATTTGAATTACCCCAAAGTGTTCAAACAAAATGTAGTAAAGAAAGTAAGTCTTAAAAGAAATTACCAACTAGAAGGACGCAGCGTAAGGGCAAACCAACCTCATCCTTACAAGTAGATCCTCAACAATCATCCTACGACTATCATACTTCAAAGGGAGGTGTTGGAAGGAAGCATAAAGGGAGATAACTCCAAAGATTGTAAGAGTTATCCCACTTGATTTGGACATCGTGACGTCAGACGTCACGTGTGACAATACAGGGAGAGTGATCCAAGATGGCGGACTACACCGACACACGTGTGGCAACGTCTCTCCACATTTCATTAATTCTTTTGTAGAGTAGTATTAACTCAGTTTATCTAGTAATTAATAAAATGCTGTAAACCTAAAAACGTTCTTGGTAATTATTTCCAATCAACAAATGCATTGCTCGGTCCTCAGAACTCACGCAAACATAACACAAAGACATTAACTTTTTTTTATGAAAGGATTCTTGGACGTGTAAAGAACTTTTGAACACTACTTGTGTTCGTTAGGTAAGATTAAGAAAGATTTTAAGATCGTTTCTACCAAATCGTGCTTTTTGATTATTTTCAGAAAAACATATCAGATTCGAAATATTGTGGTCATTACATGATTTTTCTGTTCCACAGATTTTTTAGTTATGCTTATGTCAACAGGTATTTATCTTGAAACTATAAATTAATTAAAGTAAAAATATTCCGTTTTGCTCCAAAACAAATGCTGTCTTTATCACTGAGTTTATAATTCTGTAAAGCCTCTTCTCGTTTGGAATTGTTTTCATTCTAGAAGGGAAACAAAAAATAAAAAGTAATAGTTAATGTTTAAAGGCATTTGTCTGCACTTGTGTGAGCTATAGTGTCTCTACTCAAACTAAGGTGCATATAAGGCGCATGCGTATTCAGATAGTTGACTTATTTACGAATCCATAATAAAATGTAAAAAGCAACGTGAAAGACTCCGCGAAATGTCATTAGCTATCAAGAACTGGCTTTAGGACAATAATTTAACTCGGACTTGTTTGGGAAGAGCGTGTTGAATGAAAATAATGATGTATATTTATAAAGTAATAGTGAAAACTAGAAAATTCTAAAAATACAAACCTGGGGACGACAGAAAGGGTAAGGTTTTAAATTTAATAAAAAATAAAAAATAACATGAAAATAAATATAAACATCTTACCCTACTTCAAAGAAAAAAGGGTTAAATGTTTTGTTATCCCTCTAGTGGACTGTTAGCTTTTTCATTCAACGACTGAATTTCTTTTGACTTCGAGTATTCTAAAGAATTAAGCTACACACTTTATCAACTTGTCGCCATCATTCTTTTTTTCATTTAGCTGCACTTTGGTTAATTGTTTTTCTATATAAAGATTTATTTTTAAATTGCTGTTGAATTCTTGTCATTTAATCTCATAATTTTGTGTTTTCAAAATCAGTTTACCAAAAGTTGTAACTGAAACTGAAGGTCTTCTAAAACTAGATTTGACTTTATGTGCTGTTTAGTTTATTAGTTTTTATTTTACTTTTATTTTATGCTTTTCATTTTAAGTCAATGTGTCAAGTATTATGCGACTACTTATGCTGCTACCCATTGTATCCAAACTTTTTGACGATGTCTTTCGAAACAACTCTTGGGTTTATATTAACTTCCTGACACAGTTTTCGTGCAGTTCTCGGTGACAATTTTCGCAATATTAATAGTCAATAGCATCGCATCTCATCTTTATAAGTTGCTGTCATCGCTTTCTAAAGTTTTTTTATAAGATTTGAACAAGTCTTTTCTGGGATTTTCTTCTATTCTTCAATTGTTACACGTTCCAAATCCTGAAGGTTTTTTGGTGACTGAATATTTATTCGAAAATTCAATTCTTGCCATAGATTTTCAATAGGATTCAAGTCAGGACCCATTGAAGGCCATGGCAGAATTGTAATCTTCTTTTCCTGAAGCCATGCAGTCACTGATTTAGACATATGTTTGGGATCATTATCTTGCTGGAAAGTAAATCGCCGACCTAGATGAAGTTTTTGCGCTGATAATTGTAGATTTTCATTCAGAATTTTGATATAATCTGCAGATGTCATTATTCTTCTTATTGCAATTAATTGTCCAGTCCCCCTTGAGTTAAAACATCCCCAAAGCATCATCGAATCGCCTCTATATTTTAATGTTGCCACTGTGTTCTTTGGGAGGAAAGCCTCACCTTTCTTGCGCCAAATCTTCTGTTCATTATCATGTCCAAAAAGCTCAATTTTTGTTTCATCATTCCATAGTTCTTGTTCCCAAAAGCAATTTCCTTTGTCTAGAAACGTTTTGACAAAATTAAACTGAGCAATAATGTGGCATGGTTTGTGAAGAGGAATTCATTTTGGTCGATTTCCATACAATCCATTTCTATTTAAACAACGTTGTATTATGCGACTACTTATGCTGCTACCCATTGTATCCAAACTTTTGGCGATGTCTTTCGAAACAACTCTTGGGTTTATATTAACTTCCTGACACAGTTTTCGTGCAGTTCTCGATGACAATTTGGATTTTCTTCCACGCTCTGTCGTACCAAACTGTTTAAACTTATTTATAACGGACTGTACCGTGAATCTTGGGATAACAAACCGGTTTGAAATAGTGCTGTACTATACTGACTTGTGAAAGTTAATAATTCTCTGTCTCAAGTCAACCCTAATCTCCTTCGTCTTCTCCATCGTGTTGTTAAAGGTAAGAATAACAATAGTGACAATGATGTGATGTTCTTTGCTGGAATTATCACAAATATTCTACTGAATAGATAGTCTAGAAGGTTTCACGGATGAAATAATTATGTAAATTACTTATACGAATCAATCAATTTAAAACGATACTTTCTACTATACGAATAATTTTTTCTTTTCCTATTTTGCATAATTCGCCTGTCAGATTTATTGAATTTAACCTATTGTTCTGAATATTTTTTATATTCCTTTTTGTGATTATTAATATATAAAAATCCTGGCATCATACTGGTATTAGATTCTGAGAAATGGATAAAGATATTAAAAATTGTATGGTGTACGAATAATTTCGTCCTTGTCTGTACGTTCATTCTCATCTCAGATCAGAATAAGAATGTATAAATAGAATATCTTTGTCAACAATTTTATCTTTATAGTTTCAAACATTAAAGTGAACTTTATAAAACATTTTTAAGAAGAGAACCGACATGAAATTTAGTGCAAACAGCAAGCAGTCATTTTACTTGGACATTTAAATTGATATATAATGTTGGTTTTCTGCAATACATTAATTTATGGGGAGGAGTTATTACGGATGATTAAGTTAGTTGTAATAAATTTAGTATAGTATATAATTATTTTTTATATCAATTTAAATGTCCCTTGGGAGATTGCATCTCCGACCAAAAAGCTATTGCATATGTTGGTCATTCTACAATAATGTTATCAAGACGGCTCACTCTAGACATGTATGAATCATCGTCCATTGCACAACATCTGCAAAAACTTTCCTGTTAACCTTCACAATTTAGAAGAATAATAGTCGACAATACCTGTATACTTTTCCAAGAACGTAATAATCAGAAACTACAAATTCTTGAAGCTTTATTAAAAAATTAAAACCAATATTTAACAAAATTAATTATGAATATAGTACATGTTCTGTAATGCTTAAAGTATACAGTTCTTTCGAAATATTATTGTTAAAACTAAACAGTTTTTTTAAAACAAGCAAATTATAACCTTCTAACAAGAATTCAATTTTTAAGTTACGCCCTTATATAAAAATGTTTACATAGAAAAATGTTAAAATAACCGTTTGTGAATTAACGCATGACAGGAATTGTTAACTGTTTAAACACAAGAGCAAAAATTTATTTCGGAGAAACACGCGCGTGCACACACACACACACACACACACACACACACACACACACATATATATATATATATATATATATATATATATATATATATACTAGCAGTAGTTGCTCGGGGTTTGATATAGTTAAATTGGTTTGAGGTTTGAATTATTGAACTTACGCATGTATCCGCAGTTGTTGAAGTCACTGATAGGCCGGGAATCTCACTGGTAGCAAAATCAATGAGATCAAGGGCAACCGGTTGCAATAGGTGTGTTGCTGCTCCGTGCTTACCCGAAGACTGCCACCCGTTCATAATCAGTCAAGATTTTTAATTCTGGCAATGTAAAATAGTGGTTGCGTTTTCACTGTAGGACTCGCCCCTTCACTATTAAGTTCATAAGTTTTCCCAGTTTTAAGCGGAATACGCGGGTGGTAATGTCATATCTGTGAGTGTAATCCTGTCCGGGTAGGAGTTCACGCGTTATCTCAACCCATTTGGGGTTGCAGGTAAACGTTATAAATAAGTCAGGCCGCCCATATTTCCTAACGTATGTCATAGCGTCCTGCGTGCGTTCATGCATGTAACGCAACCCCCCAGTGTATGTAGAGGGCAGAATGAACAGCTTCCATAGGTCGCGGGGATTGACTTCATTTCGAAGGCTGTCGCGTAAGTATACGTAGGAGTCTGAGCGCAGCTTTTTCTGATGATTCCGTATAAAACAAACCTCTCCGATTCCATCTTAGCGGCCATGTCAACCGCAAACTAGTGGAAAAGCTCCCTGCATCTATGAAGCAGGTTGAAATCTCCATCCCTAACCATGAAACGGTATGAGTAGAAGGCCTTGCACGATAAGGCTTTGGAAGACGTTGTAGGTTGGCCACCCGGAGTATGAAGGGGAATGCCGAAGTGGTAGCCATCGTCACCATAAAGGAAAAGTAAAGTGTACTGCAATGCATCATATGATCGATGGATCATATGATGCATTGCAGTACCCTTTACTCTGAAATCCTGCGAGTAGCGCCGCCTCTTGATTTGAGGACAATATCGCGAGTGCGGTCTTGCTCACCATGTATAATAGCGGTCACTTCGTTGCACGCAGGAGAATTGTAGCGGCGTTCGTGTTCATCATGAGGCCGTTGTCGGCGTCAATTGCAATCCTGAAAGAAGGAAAGGGAGCATTTTCCAAAGCATATTTGACACTGCGAATGTAGCCGTTAACCTCGTGAAACATGGCCTGAAGTAGTACTATGACGTCCCTGTGAGGAACACTTTCCGACGGCGGCAAAATGCCAATCCGGGTTTCAGCCTGTAGGTTATAGTCTGCAATAAAGTACAGTTGAAGTAATTTAGGCGTAGAGGTCTCCTCAGGCAGCAGAGACCCAATGCGGTGGTATACCTACCCCTGTAGTTTGAAAGTTGGCATCCAACCCTCTTCTTGAACCACCTGAGCCCAAATGAGGTCATTTGAAAGGAGTTGTTGTAGCGCCTAATTGTTTTAAGGAAGTGGTTGGAGTCAGGTTGGGAGCCGGCTTTCAGTCCCCGCAACGGGATAGGTGGTTCATGCAGAAGTGGCAGTCGAACTTTGCCGGAGGAGCAGCACCGACCAGCAGGACCCCCGGCTCATCTTGCGGGTGTTGCAGAATTGGAAAACGCAGGTCATGGGCCCTACATTGATGTCGTCACGCGTAGTTAAGTTAATGCTGGGGTCGTAATTGAAAGCCAAGAAAGACCAAAAAGAGCTACTGGGACAGGTAACACCACGGGCGGCCGCAAGGCGCTGAATGTCGCCTTTGAGGCGTATGCGACGAGCTTGGAGAGTTTGAGATAAGCGCACAGCGGCCATGTTTGTAGCAGACCTTGAAAGTCTGTTTGCCCTTATCTGTGGAACCTCAGAGTTTCTGGCAGCAGAAGTCGTTGCTGCGTTGCGGGCATTGCGGGTTGTCCGCTGCAGCTCTGTCTCGGACTCCCTTGACCTAGCTGTTTCAGCAGCGTCCCTGGATTGACGGGTGCACCTACGGTCAAATGTTTCAGCTGCCCTCGACCTGGCAGTGGTGGCAACATTCCTAGCATTTCCCACAGACCTACGGAGCAGTGTCTCAGCAACCCTAGCGGTCGCTGTTGCAGCAGCGTCCCTGGATTGACGGGCGCGCCTGCGGGCAGGTATCTCTACTGCCCTCGACCTGGCAGTGGTGGCAGCATTCGTAGCATTTCGCACAGACCGACACAGCGGTGTATCAACAGCCTTAGCGCTCGCTGTTGCAGCAGCGTCCTTGGATTGACAAGCGCGCCTGCGGTCAAGTGTCTCTATTGTCCTGGATTTCGCAGTGGCAGCAGCGTTGCTTACGTTACAAAGAAGCCTTTGATGATGCGTCTCGGAAGCCCGAGATGCAGTGGCGGTTTCTACAGCCTGTGCGTTCATTCTCGACTGTTGTGCATTCTTGAGCCTTAATCGCAACGAAGCCCTGTAAGCAGCTTTCCCAGCCAAGTAGGTGGTTAGCTCCTCTTGTGACTGCGAGGCCTGCGTGAATGTGCGGCGTTGAGCAACTTGTGATAGTCGCATTGTAGTCTGCTCCTGGGATTCGCGGGCCCTTCTTGCCCTGATAGCGGACGCTCTTGCAAACCGAAGGCTAAGACGTACCCTCCTTTTTGGCGGCATGGGGAAAAGTGATGCTTGTAGTGGTTTATTAGGGTTGCTCAATTGCAGTTAAGTTTAACTTAGTATCGCAAAGAGTGAGCCAGAATCGGGAAGGCAGCTATTTAAGTAAAACAGCTGAATAAATTGTTTATGCTAGTTGGAAAAATGTAGTTAAACAGACAAACGGAAAACAAAAACGTAAGAAACAAATTGCGGTAGGAGAAATGATCAGCTGGAGGAGCCTATCGTATCAACCGGATGGCGGCGTAACAGGAGCTTAAGTGAGACCTTCGTCCCACAGCTGCTCACAGCAGGTTCAAATGCGAAGTATTACTGGCCAATTGGTTGTGACAATCAGTGAGCGTCTTAGGGTCTCGAACACCAATCAGCGACCGCGTACTGCACTCAGCCAATGAGATACCGCTATGTGAAGCATGGTCAAGCGTGTGTGAATAACAATCAGCTGTAGAGTCTGTAGTGTAGACGTCTCAATTGAACCTACGTTTAATTGGTGTATTCGCAAATTTCGATGAAGACATGATTGTATCGACTTCCCTCAGGTATTAGTTGGTCACAAAGGAGCTCGCAGGGCAAAAGTTTTTAATTGTCACGACTAAAGCCGATAAAGGTAATCAAAATCCCAAGCAAGCTGCGAAAAACATCGCCAAATTCAGGTAAACTCGATTTGAATGGGAAGTCAGAAGGGGTATAGTTTCATCGATTTTTATCCGATAATTGAAACCGATATTGAAAACGAAAGTCAGCACCTCAATACTGTCGATAAATACTATGCTCAACGGGAATTTTGCTGAAAATTCCTCGCCATTTGCGAAAAAAATAGACTGGACCTGAATCGGATGTCCCAAAGTGATCGATTGTATGTCTCCTATTTTCCGATTTTATTATGTTGTGAATTTGACAATTCTATCATATAACAAATACGTGAAGACAGGCAAAATCATTCATTACAGAAATATTGTTTTGATGACTTGTTAATAATTTTATTCCAAGTAAATACTCCATTACTTTTATAAAGAAGTTCATAGACAATAAACAGTTTTTTTATATTGTTTAACAAGTTTGTTATTCTGTATTCGAGCAAACAGAATGTTCTTGCATAAGGGACAAATATCATGCTCTTGTGCATACTTTGTATTTTCTTTGCTACAACAGATAAACTGGATGATAACGAGTTTAGTCCAGATGGCAGGTCAAGGAAAAATAAGTTAAAATTTACATATCTGGAACGAGGTTTACTGTAAACGAAGCGATTGGTTTAAATGGGAGGGATTTACTAGTGTTTGCCTTAATTGAAAAAAATATTTGAGCTGATTTTGAAGAAGATGATTATTTACATCAACGTACATGAAATAGTGTAACTTAACCGCCATTCAGCAACTACTGGCAAAACTATAATGATCAACAGTGAAAAGGGGGTCAGACTCTCACTAAGGGAAGGCATGACAGATGTTGCCGGACCGTCACCTAGTGACTGTTCGCATCATACAAATATAGTTTTCGGGAAATGAAATGTTAGAACACTAAGTCAATGTGGCCAATTAGACGATATAAAGCAGTTAATAATAAGTTAAACGTTAATATTTTAGGCATATTTGAAACTAGATGGGCAAACATAGGTTCATATATTCAGGCTGAGGGAACAATGAAAGCGGGATATACTTATATATTAAACTAAGACATGAAGAAATGTGTTTCAGCATATTATCAGTTATTTGATAGAATTATTGCCATTAAACTGAAAGGGAAGTCTTTTAGCATATATCCATCGTAGTTGTATATGCCCTGACGGCACAGAGTATGAAAGAATAAATTTTACTGTACGCTAGTCAACGTCCACGCTCAATGAAAATCGCAGGAAATTACAATGGGAGACCTGAATGCCAAAGTAGGGAAGGATAGAGATGATGACAATTGACAAATGTGGACTAAAAACTCGTAAAATAGATCAAATGGTGCCTGGCGAATGATCAGGTAGGAACAAAACTGAAACATTCTGACACGCGGACACAATACTGGGGCGAAGAATGGCTTGTTAATTTTAACATCTCCGAAACAGAATTTCTCTCTTTAATCGTCTGAAATAAGCCCTTTTGCCATCCGTCAGCATGTATGATGCTAGCCTCCAGGAGAGTGTACTCATTGCGTCTTCTCGGGCTAATGTTTTCCGCTGACATGAAGTAGAAAGATTATATTGAATCAATTGCTAGGTCAGATGCTAGGAAAGTTGGTTCACTGTGTGGTGCTAGACAATTTTTCTCGGAACAATCTATCATACATATTTATAAGCCTACTATTCGTCCATACTTGCCATATCTGGTCTGGTGCTTCTGCTATGTATTTAGAGATTCTTGATAAAATATGCAATATTATTGGTCCTGACCTGGTATCTCGAGTTCAGTCACTTTCCCACCGCCATAACGCAGAGTCCCTGTGCCTTTTCTATAAATACTTTAATGGTAATTCGGATTAGCTCTTTACTATGGTACATAGACTTTATGAATTTAAGCGAAGTACAAGATTGTGGCAAGGTCACATCATTTTACAGTTAAAATGGCTAGATATAATCGTAAGTTCTATGCTAACAATTTCTTCTCTCGTACTTCTTGCTTATGGAAATCTCTTACTTCTCAGTCAACTTGATCTTCAAAAATTTAAATGCAATGTTAATCGTTATCTTCTGTCTTAATTCTTATTCTTTTATTATTCTCTTTCTTTAATAGTATTTGCTCATATTCTCTCATACTGTAACCCTTTGCTTTATTGCCTTGCTTGGGGTGAATTGATAAAAAAATGAACGGATATGTCTTCTCACCAGAATTACGCAACCTTTACAATAAGACAATCCTGAGAGAATCAGAACTATCAAAATTCATTATTAGCAGTCAGAATCTTAACAACATTAGATATGCAGATGACTCAGTATTGATGGCAAACACAGAAAGGAAACTACAGGAACTCCTACAGAAATGAGTGAAGGAAAACAATAAGGATTAAACATCAATTGTAAGAAGACAGAATGTATGGTTGCCAGCAAAGGAAACATTCCAACACGTGAATTACAAATTAGAGGTATCAAAATCTAGCAATTACAGAAATTGAAATATTTAGAAAGTATTTTAACAGAAGATGGAACCATTATGTAATATCCGTCGTCATATCCATATATGGCAGTGAATGCTGGACAATGTAATCACAACTGATGAAAACGCCCGGGGCAACAGAGATGTGTTTTTTTTACTGAACATGTAAGAAAATTTGAGAGAAAATGTAAGCAAAAAGGACGCTTAAACTTAACATTAGAAAGGGACAATTATAATTTCTAGGGGGCATTTTGAGGAATGAGCGTTTCGAAAAGGTATGCACTCACACACAGAAAGCAAAAGTGACAGAGGGACACAGCGTATTAGCTACCTAACGAGATTGTGTAAATGATCGGAAGAACAGGGATTAGGAGGGATATCAAAAAGACAAAGTTTACTAAGAGCTACAAAGGAAATGAAATTGTGAAGAGCCATGATCGTCCACGTCCCGAAAGAACACGGCACACAAAAGAAGTACACGAAATCGTTAAACTTGTGTCAAAATATCGGAATATTTTTATTAACTGAATATATATTGATTTAGTAAACAAAAGCGTGAAGGTGAAGACACACACACAGACATGCACACATACATGTGTGTGTGTGTATACGCAGATATATAGTAAGCAAGAAATAAAATTAGCCTGAATAAAGACGGCAAGTTTTGACATTTACAATCGGTAAAATACCAACCAATGCAGAGTGGCAACAGCTAAAGAAATGTATTTATTCGGGCAGAGTTAAAATGGCCGTAGTCGAGAAATTGAAAAGTCACATTAAAGAAGAATGATCAAGTTATATATATATATATATATATATATATATATATATATATATATATATATATATATATATATATATATATATATATATATTAATCCTGTTATGGATATTTTGGGTTTTGATCATATCCATAATAATTTTGGAAGTAGTTTTAATTATTTTGATATTGTTAAGATTATATAAATTGTTTTGGATAGTAGATGTTAACGAGTCAGTAAGTAATATTATATTTCTGTTTTATCTAGTTTACTGTCAGAGTTATTGTGGTTGTTAATAATGTCATTATCTTTTTTTGTGGTTGCATATTTTGTATGTCTTTCGCTTAGTTTGTCGATGAAATAATGAGAATATTGGTGTTATCATATTGGATTCCTAGATATCATGCTACATGGAACTAATAATGACTTTAATTTGGAGGTTACAGAAGATCTACCAACAAGAATGAACTATTTCTATTCTCACCACGGTAACAATAAAATCTGGAATAATTATGGGATTATATTTAAAGACTAAGAATCTACAGTCTCAAATACTTACATGAAAAAGAAATAGACAAGAAAACATTCCACTATCCTCATTATTTCATCATAAGATAATTTTTAAAACAAAACAACAATAGTAACAATGGCAATAAACTAGATAAAAAAAGATACATAATGTATTAACACTTAACATCTATTCAAAACAATTTATTCAATTTAACAAAATCAAAATAATTACAACCACATCTAAAACTAATATGGATATGATCAGAATCTAAAATATCCATAACAATAATTCTGAAGCAGGTAGATATGAAATATGCATGTATGTGTGTGTGTGTGTGTGTGTGTGTGTGCGTATGTCCATAAGTATGTACGTTCACATTTCTAGAGTACACAGATAGGTTCATATTTATATGTAACATAAATGATATATAAATAGGTGTCAGTGTACGATTTTAAATCACATACTGAAATCGTCATCCAAACTGTCATAATACTTAATTACACTTGTTACTTGAGAAATAAAGAATGAATAATTTTGCTTGTTATGTTTTGTGATATAATTATTATAGATGTATTTCAAAGTATTTACTTTTATAATATTTTCTCGGAAATCGTACAGCAAGATAAATTACATTTGTTTTGTTTCATCAATAAAGTTGATTATATTCAGGAATAACAACTGTAACAATATAATTACATTTTCATTAGTTTCCATGAATAGAACAGATTTCTATTTTTAATGCATCTTTGTTCTTTGCTTCAGAAAATATCATTTAATTAAATAACTTGGTTCCATTTCGTATTTTGGCTGTTGTCAATCGTTATTCATCGAAGATTTTCAACGTTTACGTTCTAAAGTATTCAATCAATTTTCTTTCCTATTTGGCGTTTTTTATGTTATAATAAGAATGTATTAATAATATAGAAGTAATATAAACATTAATATAATATATTAACAATATAGAATCAAGTGCACAAAATATCACAAATTAACTGCTTAATTTCCGAGTCATATTTTGTGACTCTTTATTCGAAAGAAAGTCATTTTTGGAAGATGGCCGTAGCATTTGTTGCATATTTAAATCGAGTTTATTTGTTTTTAGTAAAAAGAAGGAAACTGACCTCATTCACTTTCATTTATGTCTTTTGCATCTATTTGAGATTTGATTCTATTTTTGGCTGATTATATGATTTGATTGATTGGCCTGCTTGCTTATCCTAATTAATTTCATCATATATATTTAAATTCAGTTACAGTAGAACTCTACATGATTGCAATAATCGAGTTCAAATCCTAATTTATTTAGCAATATTGTCAATAGTTAAAATGACTCAGATTAGTTTTTTTGGTTCTCTAAGTAAAGTTATTAATTTGGATTTTACACAAGTAAAAGATATTATCTGAAGAAAATATTTACATGAACGTCAATTTGATCGGACATTCTGAAATTACATAAATCTACCTCTATGGACGGATTAACATCCTTGCGTGTTTTAAAGAATTATGTTATGTCAACTCAACTAGTAATTTAGAATAAATAACCCGTGTATTCCATATAAAATGATCCAGTACTCGAGTAGAAATATGACCCCCGAGATCACGTGCTATCTTGGTTGAGCTCGTTAGTATATATTCACCCAAAATAAAAATAAAAAATCAGGGCGGAGTCTTCTTTTTTCCTGCCTGGTCAATTATGTCCTTGTATTATGTACAATAGCTGTTTTCTACAAATATATAAACAAAAATAAATTTATACTTATGAATTAAACAAGAAAGAAGAAAATAGAAATCTCCATGTTTATATTAACGACTTTATTATGATTATCGTAATACAGATATTGAATGAATAACTAGCATTTCTTTTCCATTTATTACGCCGTAAAATTTTATGACCTATAAAACCAATTATACATATCTATGTTAAGATATATAGTACGCAATGAATAACAGAAAGGAAACTTGAATTTATGAAAAATGTTTCGTGAAAGTAATCCTATAAGAAATATGAGTCGAATTATACCATATACGGCAACAGCAATAAAAAATATTTCTATTGAAAAGTATTCAATCAATAATAAATATTTCTCAACGAGCATTAAACGTGCAGATGTAGATCTGCAGTTTTGAGTGGGCTAACATGGCCCCGAGCACAAACAGGAGGACAAAACTACTGTTCAATCGTCCTTAATGATGTTATAAAACAAATGAGGCAACTACAACAAGGCTTTAGAGGAGATTATATTGTAACAAAGGATAAACCTGAACTCTGATCTTTAGACTCATGGTGGCATTTTAGGCTCAAGGAATTTCTGAAATTCAAAGACATTATTGAGCCTAGCCTATGGTGGAATTTGAGAAGCGAAATACTATTTGTCAGTTCTTTCCGTTGTATTTAGTATTTCTATAGAGTCTGACCTTTGAACCTAGATGTGTTCACTTCCGCTTTTAGGATAAATGCGACACATACGATCAAATACTCATATTTTTGGTTTGAAGTACGTGCTTATTTGCAAAAAAGCAGGTATCTAGAACTTACACAAAATATATGAGTTGAGGAATTTTACAAGTATCAAATTTTATTTTCATTTGTATACAAATCGCAATGTCACGGGTTCGCACGAAAGGGAAACAATTTAGCAGATTCTTGAGCGCATACAAAAATGTGTATATATCAGACCGTTAATGAGAAAATGGCGGAGGAAAACACCCAGGAAGAAACTCCTACATTGTAAATAAAAGTTTATTCGATTTTGAGGTTAGTAAGTGGTAAAAACTGAACATTTAAAAATATATTTGTATACAGTATTAAAGTGGAAAATGCTGTTTGAATCAGCGGTTTAATTTATTTTTAATTTCGAATTTTAAAGACCGTATAATTCAAAATTGAAAAATTAAAATCAGTGTAAAAGATGCCACTGTAAGCGATATGAAGACTGAATTCGGATTTGAAATCAGATAACTTTGCAAAAAAATGTTTTATATATATATATATATATATATATATATATATATATATATATATATATATATATATATATATATATATATATAAATGAAGAAATATAGTTTTAAGGTATCCTATATTTATGGGATAAAGTGCTCAATATCAGAGACAGAGCGTATGTAAATATAAAAGTGAACATTGAAGTTAACACTCAGAGGCTCTGAGTGTTGACTTCAATGTTCACTCTTATATATATATATATATATATATATATATATATATATATATATATATATATATATATATAATTGTTTATTTAAAAATTATAGCATAAATATGTTATAAAATCACTACAAAAATAGCCATTTTGTTGTAACACCTCCAGTGTCTTATCAAGTGATGATATTGGGTATATATATATATATATATATATATATATATATATATATATATATATATATATATATATATATATATATATATATATATATATATATAGATAGATAGGTAGAGTGGTGGGAGATGTTTATTTAATTTCTATGTTGTATCTCTCAACGTGAATGAACTAGGTACATTTATACAATGCTAATTTCTCATGGATATTCCGGTCACTTACTAACGATAGTCAAATATCTGCAATTATTATTCGATAATAAATCTTCACAAAGAAATAAAATGAGTAAATGAAAGAAGAGACAGTAATACTTCCGGGGTCAACCGGAAATATTTAATGCAATATCACATATACAGGAAATCACTTGATTTATATTTTTACATTATATTTTACATTGGATATTTTCCCAACGATCTACTATATAATTTCCCACAGATGTGCTATATAATTGAAAGAAATCATTGGCAATTGCCGACATATTCTTTTGAATCTTTGCCATAAATTCTCGATCAATGTCCCTGGGGAATTGTCAATATACTTTGACTTATTCAGTTAATTCCAGCTATTGCTCTCCATTTGATTATTATAAGAGATGTTATTATAGACCCGAAGTTTCTGTCAAATGGTCACTGGTTATCTTCAGGTGCCCATTATTTTCACTGATCCCATATGTCATGCATGTTAATTATTTTTTATATGTTTTGCAAGTAAAGTCGTTTCTTGCTGAGCCAGATCACGAACACTAGATGACGACCACACGCCTACATATCCACTACATCACAGGATCGGGAAGTGAAATAAAAAACTCTATATATCTCATGTGTATGCTGATTCCGAACCCTTAATCAGTATTGTTCTGATGTCAGGATATTGTACTATACACATGATTAGTGATACTCTCTCTTATATTAATTACACTGGACAAAAATACAACTTTGATTCTGTAATCACATTTATCCAGGTTCTTGAGACTTTTGAGATATGCGTATGACATATTTACGCTTAATGTAAATATTATATCAGAGATATATTAGTACTGTAAACAGGCAAATAGTATAATAATAAATAGAATATTTCTGATGAAAAATTAAGATGACGATTGGAAATAATAGGATAGATATAAAATACTGACTTCATTTCTGATATCGTCAAAAGTCATTGCCCTTGCATTTGTGTGTTCCATTACCTTTGGGTTGAATCGTTCTTGATATCTGAATTCCATTTCAGATATGCCCTGGTAGAATCGTCTACCGTGCTCATTGTTTATAGCATTCAGATTTGTTGAAAAACAAACAAACAAACAAAAAAAACAAGAAAAAAACAAAAAAACAAAACAGATGAGAATGTAAGGAGTACATTTTATAGATTAAGACTTTGCATTTTTAATTTAGTCTATTGCATCATCATTTGTTTTGGTAGCAGTTTTTTTTTCTTGTAATGTCTAAACTCTACAGTCAACGACAATTGTTCTTGTCGCTTAAACATTTGTGAAGTGAAAACATATTTAGTTCGAGCTTTCTATCGCCGATTTGGCTGAACAAGGGAAATCGATTTTCAAACTGGTTATTTTATTTTAAAATTTTTCAGATCTAACATATTACTAAATCATTTTCACTTCAAAATATGCGTTGTACTACATTTTCATTTATAAATATATAAAGCATTTAATAATGCCAGTAGCGTTTGATATGTTGATGTCTAACTGACTGCTTAGCAGAAAAAAAACATTTCGCTTTTTCCTAGATTCTATACTCTATACGGGTTCAGAAACATTTTATTTTGAAATAAAAGTAATTAATAAATGATCATGCTTATATAACAAACACTACCAATAAAGGTTTTAGCGTGAAATATTGTTGCAAAACTTATATTTATGTGTATAAATACCTATCATTCCGCCGTTGATAAAACTTACACCTGTGAAGCAAGCAATACGGCATCCGGCGAAGTAATATCCTATTGTCCCTAATGTTGATGAACTGCGAAAATGTAATTAACATTATCTCTATTTTGTTTATATTTTTTATATGAAATTTAACAAGTTTCATATATATATATATATATATATATATATATATATATATATATATATATATATATATATATATATATATATATATATATATATATATGTGTATTTGAACGGAAGATATGTATTAAAACCGACAAAATGATTAAGTAAGGGGCAACATTTATAAATTTGATATGTTCGACTATTTACTTAGCTGGGGTATATGTTGTTTCGATATTTCGAAACAGATCTGTTCAATTCCAAGTAGAGTTATCTCAGTGATACTAAATATTAGCTGTTAACTTCTAATTCTAGCTTAGTCTGCCGTGTTCACTTCGCACAGTTACTCTTATTAAAGGCATGTAGCCATTTCTTTTCCTTCTGGCCATGGATTAAATAATAGGCCGAAATGAGCTAGACTGTCTTGGGTGGCAATCAATCTAGAATTATAACTTTGAATGCAAAATCGCGAAGACAACAGAAAACCACTTCACTTATTTTTCCCAAGAAAATAGTTGGAGATTCCTCTCCAGCAAAACTAGTCGAACTTTCTGCCTTCGGACAGAAAGGAACCCAGACGAGGCTATGCCGAAGGGCAGAGACTCGTCTGGGGTGTTAAACTGCTACCCGACCCAGTTTTTTAAGGGGTCTACGGGGAATTTTTGCCCGAGCCTATGGTCTCAGATACCCCACGTTAAATTCGGCCTTGTGCCACAACTGACCGCGTGGGGCGGTTAGAAAATATCATTATTTTTCCCAAAATGTTATGAAAAATTACCAATAACCAATAACTGTGGAGAGCCACCGTCACCTATGTCTTGGAAGGATAAGGTATTACAATTGTCTTAGGAGTGTGATAATTTTTTGAGTGTTTCTACTAAATATTCACCTGTATTCTTGCCATGTATCATTCATATTAAAGCCTATTTGTGGCGTCTGAAGTTCTGAAATCAAAGGTATCCATTATTCCATTAATGTTTCAGATTATTGTTATTTATAGCACAATGTTTCAACTGAGAGATTGTGTTTTTATTCAGTTATATGTTTTATCTAGTATTTAGAATTGATCTTTTCTTTTTTTTGCCTTTCTTTTTTCCCTTTCCTCATCAAAATATACTAATACATCAGAATCGCTGTACATAGCAGTGTCTCGTGTAAGCAATATCATCAAGGTTGAAATATTTTAGGAAGTGTTAATAAACTTCCATTAGTGTAAAATATCATAGCAAACGAAGTCTTAATTTATTTGCCTTCTGTTTCCGAGTTCAACGGCGATTGTTGTATTTTTCATGTATTTCATGATTTGAGGATGGAACAGTAATTCTGACACATAGTTATTAGATTTGATATGAAATATTCACCCAATAATGCTTGATCTGTCTCTCATGGAATGAAGAAAGATTCCTGCTAAAAATCCGGAGAAAGTAGTCTGAAGAAGGCCGGAAAATACAGAAATCGAAACGTCGGACAATTATTATACAATAGACAAGGTGAGAATAATTGTCCGAATGAAAAGGAATATGATAATTCCCCATTTAAAAATACCTAAATTATCGGAATCTTCCAGCACTCTCTCGTATTTTATGCATGTAGGAAACTGTTGCTTGCACGGTTGTCGCTAGACTGAAGTTGATATTAGCAAATACTCAGATCAACAATGAAATGTCATTACATTAGCTACCAACACAGGTTTACAGATTGAACCTTAATTTCAATATATGTATATAAATGCACCTTTAAAATCAACCTCAGAAGTTTTTGATGATGTCTTGATGCGTTAATAATGCCAAATTCAATAAAATAACTTAGCAGCACTCACGAATATGCTTCAAGTTGTCTAATGGCCAGCGAGTTAGGAAGGCAAAACAATACTAATGTGTTCGATCTTCTCTTGATACCTGAAACTGGTGATTCCGTCTCAAACTAGGCTATGCTTAGTAAATTATTACTGGTGACACGCATAAGAATCAAAATGTAATAGTTTGAATAGAGCCATTTTTACTCTATTCAGACTATATAGTTTGAAGTGCCATAAATATATTAATGAAATTTCTCTACAGATGCTTGATATCACAGGATACAGAACGAAGTTGATTTATTTAAGTTTACTTTAATATATGCTGTAATTCTGCATATTGCTTCTTCGGATGATACGCCAGAATAATTTTTACTGAAAAGAAAATGGAAAAAAGAAAAATGAAGACATTTTTGGATGAAGCAGATCATTGCAATCCGTTATATGTATAAAGTATATCATATTTATTTTGTTCTAGCACTATTAACATGTGCTATAGATTTACGGCAATAAACTTAGCATATCATTCTGAACATATATTTATTGTTGTCATAATATTACACTTAAAAGCCATTATAAATATTAACGACAATATTTAAGTCATTTTGCAATTGCATTGGTTATATTTTCTGCATAAGTAATCTAAATCTTTTATCAGTGCAATTAATTCAGCTGTAAGAAATAATCCTGCTTTTTAAATTATTAAAAGTAAAAATAGTCAAAGAAAGCTAACATGAAATAAAAGAAATAAAAAGTAATATATCATAAACCACAGCTGCTGTAATAACTAATGGCATATTCCTTTGATATAGTAACACAAAGCATGTTCACTTAATGGTGTGGAGTAACTTTTCCAGGTATCATAACAATATCTCATTAGTAATTAGGGGAGATCAAGCTGCATGACTGATGAATATATAAAGTAATATTGCGTTTTATATTATAGACTAGATTACTTTCGAATGGAATATTGAGGAACTGAACGTGGAAATAATAAAACATTTTTCATTCAGAATTTTGAACAATTTGTTTCATGAATGTTTCTAGGATATTTACTCAATTTGGTGTGCAATTTAAAGATTTATTTATCACTTGAAATGTTTATTGCATTTTGCTGACAAATACGCTTATCCATCATCACTAAATAAAAAAAAAAAAAATGAATAGTTGGATACATTGGAACAGTGTTTATTGATGGGTTTTAAATATGTAGTAATTTTCCAAGGTAAATATTACGAACCTTTTATATACACTACTTAAAAGTTTCGTTATTATATTCCATATCATTATTATATTCCATTACTTAGAGTAACAGTAGATCACAACTTTTTGCTTCCAAAATTTTATAATATAGTTTACTAATTTTACTAAAATTTACTAATAATTTTCTGCCTGCCCCCATTTTTTAATATCTTGTTAATTCTCCGTTTTGGTCTTCTTTGAAATAAATCCTATGAAAGGAACATTAAATAATATATTGATTCAAACTTTGGCTTACAGTCATTGGCTGCAATGCTTCGCTATTTACTTGTGTATTTTCCACTGGACAGGTATAATCAATATATGTTGTCTGTTTTTATACAAGCTTTGAGTATAGAGACTCACATTGATCTATCACACTGCTCGATGTGTATGGAAGGAGTGGATAATCTTTATGGTTAATAGTCGTTATTAAAAAGCAATGATGTAGATTGCAAAAGATACGGGGAAGAGGCGACACATGTGATAAAATAAGGAGTTGAAAGTTTTGAGAGAATAAGAGATAAATTCACAATATAGGTGGATGGTAAAAATAAGATACCAAGAGATGATGAAAGATAAAATGTATGCCAATTTTTTTTAAGGAAATGCAATAAATCTTTGTTATAAAAGAAAGCATATTTATCTGAATGTTTTCTATTTATGCGAGGTCATCGATAGAAACATTTTCCTAGCGTCATTCGTGAATTATTTAATGTAAGAAAAATATCATCAACATAGCACATTTTGTATCATTTAAGGATACCATCATTTCGTATTTCGTATTTCGTATCATTTCGCGTCATTTAGGATACCATCCAACGTTTGTAGTCATCATTTGTAAGACGTTGCGTTAAATCAGGCTTTATATTTTTAGAAACGTGCTCGATAATAAATTAGGTCCAATCGTCTGTTCCTAGTTTGATTCTGTTTTAAGTTCTATTACTTTAAGTTAATAAATAATGTTCACATTAATTAATTTCGTCGTGAAAAATAGTCAGCCGCCAAAATATTTCTAATTTATTTATTAGAATTTCAGATAGAAAAACTATCAATAGGAGACGATCAGTATTAGAAGCGACATTCAATGTAAGAACGAGTCTAAACACTTCCACAAGCAAGAACAGAAGAGTCGAGGACAGCGAGAAAAAATCTGCTCTGCTTACTATTAGTAAACAGATAAAAAATTGATTCATACTTGTGTGTGTATATATATATATATATATATATATATATATATATATATATATATATATATATATATATATATATGTGTGTGTGTGTGTGTATGTATGTGTGTGTGTGCGCGTGCGTGTGTATGTATATATGTGTGTGCGTGTGTGTATGCACGTATGTATGTATGTGTGTATGTGTGTGTGTATGTGTGAGTATTCCGAGAATTTGTGTGTTGTCAGAATACAGAGAATAAAAATATAAAGATGGGGCTTCGCTAAACATGTGGGCTTATTCAAACGAGCCCTCATGTCACTGTCGGAATCTGGTCACTCTATCTATCCCAGTGCAGGATGAATCGCTCCTAATAGTAAAGCATGATACTCGAAATCGCCATAACTATGGACTCGGCTGGTTTCACATGTGGCAGAGACAACAAAAATGAAGATCCAGATTTCACGTCAATAGTATGTCTTTGGTTTTAATTGTCGTCCACGGGATGATGGAATTATAATGTTTGACAAAATACCGGAGAAGATTGATTATCCCTCAGCGTGCATTCATATCTCTATCTCGGTACGAGAAGTTTCAAGACTTATCAGAACACTTGACTCTAAGAAGGCTACTGTTTTGGATAAAATCCCAATGGTTTTTCTTCAGAATATCACCCCTGAGCTATCTCCAATAATGGCAAACATATTTAATCGATGCCTGAAGGAGAGATGTTTCCCAAGTTTATGTCTGTGTGCTCGGTCGTTATTGATGCAAGTGCGCACTAATGCCCGTCGCAATATCACCCCATTAATCTTCTTAGGGTCAGCTGCAAACTCTTCGAATTTATAATAATGTTAAATAATAGTTTGACAGGTTATTTAATTTTTAGAGAAGTGTACTTCTACTCTGAGTTCCTCAGTTTTACCTTATGGGTCAGATACAAGTCAAAATAATGGAAGTCGATTTTGTCACAGATAAAGATTTTTCGGGGAGTCGAGTCTAAACCGTGTACAAAGTAGATGTGTTTTCTTTGTTTCTGGGAAGCGGCTTCCTAATTGGGTGAAAGAACGACCTCACGGGCTAGTTTGAGATGTACAGGTCGACGTGTTAAATAAAATAGTTAAGTTTAAAATTCCCTTTGATGAAGTTCTTTTATCTCCGAACCAAAACAACTAACGATCACCGGCCAAGAGAAGAAAGAGAAGAGCTAGAAGACACAACATTGTATTAATTGGAACAGTGACCAAAAAACCGCCACAACGAGGATATGCAATAATAAAAAGATGGTTGTAGAACACCTCAAAAGGAACAACCTCCTGAGCGGTAACCAGTATGGATCTCGTTCTGCTAGATCTACAACTGATGACTTAACTGTCATTACTCACAGAATCAGCGAGGCTCTAGACAATAAATTCATCACGAGGACCACCGCCCTAGATATAATAAAGGCTTTTAATCAGTTGCTGCATCGGGGGCTACTACATAAACTCTCCAGCTATGAAACCTCTGGAATGGCTTTCCCAATTAGCAAGTCTTTCATAACAGGAAGTTCGTTGTTAGCGACCATTCATTGGAAATCTACAAGTTGGCGTTTCTCAGGGTTCTTTTCTCGGTCCTACCCTCTTTCTGCTCTATATTAATGATCTGCCTAAGAACATACGCCGATCTTTAGTGAATATCTATGCGGATGACACAAAAGTTTATAGGTGTACCTTCAAAGATTTGGGTGACCAGAACCTAACAGCTAGATTAACTCTGACTTATCACTGGTGGGTCAATGGGTGAAGGATCGGCGTGTAAAAGTCAATACGTTCAAAACGAAATGAGTAACGTTCCACCATTGCCAAGCAAACCCTGAACTTTCACCTATCATGATGAATGGGTGTTCTCTCAAGAAGGCGCCTTGCGTTGAATTAGGACTCAAGGTCACCCAAACCTCAAGTATATACTCATATATACGATCTTTTGCTCAGGATGCACGAAAATGGTTGGTTTATTGTACCGCTTCAGTAAGTATCTAATTCCTTTTGCTATTCACTATCTTTACATGAGCCAGATAAGGCACAAGGTGGAGTATTGTTGTCATGTCTGGACTGGATCTGCCCAGTCCTCACTTGCCTGTGTTGATAGAATTCAAATCCGTCTATGCTGCCTTGTAGGTTATAAATTGTTTTCTACCCAACAATCCCTTTCCCGTAGACAAAACTTTCACACAGAGGCATGGTCTTCATCCCATTTGTATTCTATTAGTAAGAAGTAGATCCCACTCGGATATCTTCCTAAGAACTCTTGCTTTGTAGGACAGACACATGAGAGGATGTTTTCTCGATCACTACCATCGACCGCTAGGGTTAACCGTTATTTATCCTAAGTATAGGATTATCTTTCTACATAACCTCATAAACTGCACTTCTTGCATTTCTTAAGCTCATACACCACACAGTAATCGTCTAATTAGTGTGGCCTTGTATATGGCAAGTGAGTATCAGCAAAAAAAAACAACATAAAATAAAATGAAGAACGGATTCCGATTGTGCTTCCATAAGGTTGGGAGATATACGAGAACTACGCTACTTAGCCTAGTTGTTCATTCTCTCTCCACAAAGTCATCAGTTTGACAAAAAGTTAAATGTTTTTTCATCAGTTCTCTACTTCAATTACTTCCCGCAGTCACTGCTTTGGATTTTTCATTGTTTCACTATTTATGTAGGATATTGAAGAAATTCTGATGTTTCACATTTACACATTTACATTTAGTGAAACAATGCAAAATCCAAAGACAGTAGACAGCTGATGAAAAACCATTTGTTTGCATCTTTTACAACCAATGCCAGCGGGATCGACTTTACGTCCTATCTTTAAACTTGCATTGCTTAATTTATTCTTTCCTTATCTCTGTCTTATCTCGATAAATACGAGGCGGAAATGATCTCTTTGAGTTTCTTAACTATAGAAGCGCTGTCAGAAGCACTGACTAACTTCTAATTTCTTAAGATTCAATAATTCAGTCCAGTCGACTGTCTGTTCAATACATGTCCTTCACATTCCTTGCTGCAAACACATCTAGAATAAGAATTGTTGGAAAGCTTTAGCAAAGGTAAATAATCTAAGTCTTAAAATATAGGCAAGGATTTTGAAATTGTATTCAAAAGCATTTGTAAGACGTGTGAATATTTTAGAAACGTGGATTCTAAACAAATCCATCAGAAAATATACATTTTTTTCTTACCAATGAAATTATCATTTCATAATATGCTTCTTCATAAATCTAACGCAACAACAACAGTAAAAAATAAATACGACAAAATTATTTGAAATAGATTTCAGTATCTCAAAACACGCCCATTCTATAAAAATCAATTTAATAATAAAGGAATCTTACAAGTTGCATTCTTTTCCTTTTCAATTATCTGTTGTTAATTCATTTGGATTTTGAATTTCTTTTCGTGTATCCAAATTACTATTTTGTACTACAAATTTAGCCCTGAATTTTGATTGCTAAGTTTTCGTTCATACATTTTTTAAAATGACTATTTCACTCTATTTCCTCTATCTATTTAAACTACAAATAATTCGATGGGTATTGTTTAAAGAATGAAACTCCTATATTTGGGAATCAGTATTATTACTAATCTGCTCCACTTTACGAAATTTCAGTAAAATAATTCTTGCAGTTTTATTCATTTTCTTAAGACATTATGATTAAAGAACAAATTAAATTATTATTAAAACAAATTAGGCGGATGTTTTTGTGACGAGGATATCGCTTTTATATTTTTTTGTAAAGCGCAATATGTCAGATGATATTTTATTGCCAATCAATTTGCTGCATTAAAACCAACGCCTTTTAACATATTGCTTGCAATTTACTTATACTACTTCGATCAATACAAATATGATGCCGCAATATGAAAGAATACTTCAATCAATGACACTTTTTGTCATCTGACTGAATAGTTTCTCTGTAGCAAGTTATTATTTAAGCCAAATAAAAGTGACGAAACTTTAACTGAGAGATAGAGAAGTCTTCAAATATGCAGTTATTTAGTTTTTTGAAACATACTCCGCAATAATATGAATTAAACATACTCCGCAGAAATTACTTTTATATTTAGTTTTTAAAAAATCTGAACCTCAAAATCACCAATGAATGATGGTGAAAGTCAGGCTTGGACTCAAGCTTAGAATCTTGATAGTGCTATCTGGAACAGGCTCTAGAAAATTTAATCCAATATTTTTTAGAATATATTTTATGCTACATTAGGATGTGACTTATATCTCAGTGTCTGATATATACCTAAAAATATGAAACAATATTCGTATATATTTGAACGAAGTAACACTTCAAATGTACACTGACTTTGCGTTTTTATGTTACAATATTTTTTAAATATTCATTTGTTATTTTAGAATGTCGTAACAAAAAATTAATACTTAGTCCACTGTACTCTTTTATTACAGCTTAATTCCTTTTGAAGCTGAGCAGTACATTTAAAAATTGTAAAAGCATAAATGTTAATAATATATTTATTAATATGCAGCTATTGGTTACAAATTTCTATCTAAAAACTTGTAAATGATCATACATTCCAGTTGACTGTTGTTTTCGTCAGCTCAAATAGACCTACTTTCATGAATGTCTGAAAAACAGAACAAAAATAAATCGAATAAATTTGATGTGTTACCAGTGGATAACTCCAGGAAGATGATATAGAGGTTACTTCAGTGTGTACTAGAGAAAGGATGTAAGTGTTTTGCAACAATATTTGATATGTCTTCGTAGTTCTGCGATACCTAAACCAGTTAATGGATAGTAAATTTCACCGAAAATTCTTTCACTAAAGATATAGATTCCCATGAAAATCAAGAAGATGAAAGAAATATTTCACTGGGAAAATCAATTTGATCAAATTGCTGTATCTAATGTTACTTGTTTGGCATCAATTTTGTGGTCATTTCATGAAAAGAAAAGCTCATATTCATCTAGTCTAGGTCGGGCTGGATATTGACATTGGATGAAAAGGAGTAATAATGTTGAATCTAACAGTGCAATAAAAATACATTCTTTAAAATGTTCTTAGTGTTAATTTATAGATGTATTAGTAGTTGTTCGTTCTATGGTATTTGTCGCGACTAATTACAAATGAGTTGACATACTATTATGTCTGAACACGGGGCATTTGATGATTTCTTTCTTTCCTGTTTGTTGGAAATTTTCTTCAGTAGTTCCTGTCTTTAAGAACTTTGGTGAACCGTTCTAACTACCCGTCTATTATCCTTCTACCACTTTTGGTAAAGTACTAGAGGCTCTAATCAACTCTGAATTGGTTAAGTATCTCACCTCACATGGCCTTCTTTCAGACAAACAATATGGCTTTCGCTTCTCTAGATTAACTGCTGTGTTAACGGCTACTGCTAAAAGAGCCAACCAAACTTTAGATAAGTATGGTTAATCTGGGACTGTTGCTTTGGGCAACACATTTGACAGAGTTTGGCATGCTTGACTTCTTTGCAAATAGAAAAGTTATGGTATTTCTGGACAAATTTTCTATTTGATTCAATCATTCTTATCTAATTGCGAATTGAAATTTGTCTTTAACGGCTGATCTAGATCTTTTTACATTAATGCAAGTGTCTAGCGTAGCATCATCCTTTGAACTACCTTGTTGCTAATGTTCATCAACGACCTTCAGGATGTTATCAGTTGTCGACTTAGTACCTATACTGATGGCAAGACTTTTTATCCTTGCCTTAATGGTAAGTCAGATAGGTCCGATGATTTCAAATTAACAGCTGATCTAAAAATGACCATCAAACTGTTGTTAACTGGAGCAAGAAATGGCCTATTAATTTTTTAACATCTTCAAAAGGAAATTGCTCTCTTTTAATCGTCCCAGAGAACATGTTTTGTCTTCCATCAGCATGGTTGATGTTAACCTCCAGGTGAGTGACTCATTGCGCTTTCGTCGGCTAACTTTTTTCCATTAATACGATTATATCAACTCAATTGCTAGGTCTGCTGCTAACAAATTTAGTTCACTGTCTAATGCTAGACAATTTTCTTGCCAGGATCTATTTTACACCTTCATAAGTTTACCATTCGGCTATGCATTGGATATTGCTTTTATACCTCGACTCTGGGAATTTAAGTGAAGTACTAGATTGGTAGGTAGATCTCATCATTTCATAGTTGAAGTTGTTATATGTAACCATAAGATTCTTCTCTCGCACTTATCGCTTTTGGAATTCTTTTCTGGCTACTTGATTTCCAATCAACTTTGATCTTCAAAAAGTTAAATGCATTGTCAATTGTCATCTTCTCTTTCGTTAATTCCTGTTCTTTTATTATCCACTCTCTTTATGGCATATCAGGGATGCCTTTGATTTAGCATCAACGTTAATACTGAGCAGTGAATTGTCTGAAGCATCTTAGGGGGCTAACACTTTAACAAAGCAGTTTTCATGGAAGAATGTGCATAAGAACTTGGAGATTCAACTGATGTCATGTTGTATCGGGAACACTGGTGGGCTCATCAACAATCTGTTTCAGATCATAGACGATAGAGAAGTCTGGTCAGTATCTTCCTTCTTCATTGGTTTTTGATCGAGTGAGCTAACTTTGTGGTGAATATTAATATATTAAAAATATGAATGCAAGCTGAGGAATGCTCGGAGAGGATATTATCAGTCCTCTCAGCTATCTTCTCGAACATTGCAGTTCCGCCATCTTGTGAATGATAAAGAGTGAAGAAAAAGGAAGCACTGTGAACAATGGCAACACGAAAGCACATGAACGGAAAACCAGTCTTTTATGTAGGTTCGTAGTTATTTCATGGATCATATTTCATTATTAGGGATGAGTATCCCGGGATTACGTGTTACTGTATTGAGAGATGGATCTATACCGGTTTCAGGCACGAACGAATGGTTAGGTTTGACCTTGAAAAGATGGAGTTCCAGCTCTGGAAAATTGGAATGAAGATCCCACACATTGGTGTAAGGGATGGTAAATCTGGGGACTAATATGATTTTTGTGGAGTTGGCTTGGATTTATTTGTTTGCTTTTGTTGTACACATAAATGGATGGATGAGATTATAATAAAAATACTATTTCGCATTAAATTTACTAAACGTTGTAAAGAAGAAAATAGTTTAGAAATATTTCGTTTCATAAAGATTTGATCTAAATACATCTTCTAAATACATTTAAGCAATTTTATTACATACCATTTTCAGTGTTTCCTGTTTCGGGACTAAGACAAATTCCCTATCTTAAAAACGCAATCGCACCAGATTTATTTAAAATCTTTTACTTTTGTTGAAAGATCAGCACATTCTTAGCTTCTCTTAATGCTATGAAATATCCCGCTTTATAGTGTTTGATTTTTTTAATAACAGAAGATAAGCAGTCTTTTAAAGTAACTCAAGGAACAAAATAATCATTCAAGTCTGGAAAGGGAAACATTTGTTACTCTCCAAGAACTTGCGGATTAGGAAAACGATATATACGTGCTTAAAAATCGAGATCTACTTTTGCTATTGACGAAAGGAGAAAAATTATTCTGACCAGAAAGCAACGTAGAATATTTGTACTAAACAGAAGAAATAATCTTATACAAAAAGAGACACCAATTTCAGTATAGTTAATATATGTAAGTGAAATATCATCAATCTCTTTTTAGTAGACAAAGCTAAGAAATAAACAGAAATAAAGCGAAATATCCAAGAGATTTATGCGACTGAGATTATAATTTACATAATATTTATTTTAAACTACCACGAAGTCAGTAGATTGAGAAGCGCTTGATAAAAAAATAAAACCTTTTTGCTAACACGTAGAGGCAATTGATAACTTGCCCATCAGTTTGCTTTGGCTCGTTTCCTGAAAAAACATCGTACATCAAGGGGAATATCAGCAAAAATTCCACTTCTATCTGTTTGATCTAAAAATATGTAAATCTTCTTAAGCTTAAATAAAAAAGACCGAATAGCCAATTGGGTAAAGTAATGAGCTACCTTTATTTTAAAGTTATGCCGAATAAAATTTATTCGCATTTCCAATTTGATTAAAACTTTCAGGTTTGATGTAAACGATTAAAAATAAATATTTTGTGCATAAATGAAAAAAAATAATTGATTTTGTTGTAAATAAAGTTTAAACAATTTTATAAGCAAAAATTTTCAGAAAATGTTCTTTTCATCAATGAAAAAGAAAAAGATAACGAATTGAAAAGCAAGGATAAGATCCAGTGACTAGACCAAAAGAGTTGTGAGTCCAATACCAGGCCATAACAGTAGTGAAACAAACTTGGAGAGTAGAGTTGAAGGGAAATGACTGAGGCAATCGGAAGAGGAATGGCACGTGGAACCAGAACAATCTACATCGGTGAAGAAGGCCGGAACGTACAACGGCCGAAACGTTGTGAATATGGCAATGAAGATGAGGATAACAATCCGAGCAATGTAAATAATGTAAGCATTCATAATACTGCATCTCTGAGATATAGACAGATATCGAAAAGCAAGTGTTTCTGTAGACATCTGTATTGCCTTAGCGTAATCTCTTACACGAAACACGGCAAACAACCTTTGAACTCTTTAAGGCCATCGACCTAAAATTAATCAACAAGCGATATACATTATAATAGGGTAGTTTTCAAATACTTTATAAAAATAACTCTATGATATAAGTAACTTCCTGTATTTGAGAAAATATTTTCTTTTCCATTGCATCAGGTATTCTTTTATTTATTCTGTGGTGCTTATTATTTTCATGCGTCCCCTACAATTTTAAAATAATAATAAACAATTCGAAACCACATAAAATCCAATGAAAAATATTTTCTGATTGTAAGCAATCATACAAAAACAAATCAATCAAAATGATAATGTCTTAATACTGCCTCAAGAACTTCGACGCATATTAAGTCACGTTCTATTTACTTTTGTAATTAATTGAACAGAATAAGAAAATAGGCACAACAATTTATGTAATATGTCAATATGAAAAAAAACTTGAGATAAATAAGGATTATTATTTTATGATGAGAAAAATAAAAAAATATTCAAATTTAAAAGAAGTAGCGAGTTTATTAACCGAAATAATAAATTTCCATTAAATTTAATAATTCAGGAATTATACTTTTATTTTTTGTACCTCACCGTAGGTGAGTGCTGATACCTTCATACTGATGTTGATGGCTATGAAGATTGGGAATGTAACGCAAATTTATTTTCTGTCATCATTCTGGAACAAAATAACGTAGCTAGATATTTTCGTCAAATATTGCGTAAACTTTAAAATTTCATCTTCTGACGGATATGACGATTATGTTTCGGTACAACACAGGGCATTTTATAACATGTGAGTGGGTTTTGAGAAAATGTTTATGTTTGTACCACGCTTCATCGAACTGTGTTGCATTGTCAAAAGTATTTCGAAGATGTTTATTCTTCAGATAACTTGCAAATTGTTAGAGTATTGTTAGAGTTTATGCTCTGAAGGGCACAATGTAAATTGTAGATAACCTTATTCAAGCAAACATTTCGATCCGTGTATATACAATAATATTTAATATTCTAATCTAACAATTATCAATTGTGTATTAGTCATTAACGTAATTAGCTGTTGTATTAATTGGTTAGATAATCAATTATAATTTTATGATCCTTATCTTAAGAATCTATTTGCATTCCTAGTTTAATCTTTATTTTCTTTATCTATTTTCAATTAAGATTAAAGTATAACCGATACAATATTTAAAATGCAATCTGAAAATGTTTGAAACTATGACTCGATATAAAAAGATAAAACTTTCGCATTTAGATTTTGCGATCTAGATTTTGTTTTCCGATATTATTTATATTTTAGATAAACTGCCTTGTAAAGTTTAAAGTATTTTTTATTACCATTTTTATTAATCTCCACCTGTACTGTATTTATATGAGGTTAAAAATATACGTTTGTGTATATATACAAGTAATGTGTATACTCATGAACACACGAATACATACATCTAAAACCACGGTCATTTTACGTTATAGATATTATATTTATATTATCAGTAACATTAATAGAAAAAATCTTGTTTATATATTTGTGACTTCTGGTAATTGAAGGTCACATGTGAAGATCATCAAACATCTGTACTGATTGTAAGTGAACGTAATTTTAAATATCCGCAACCGTAGCTAACAATAACGTCGTCGGTGACAAATCTCAATAGCGTTGAATAAGTGTAAAGCATTTGTGTATGATATTGAAAACGAAGGATGTTTAGTAACCATTGGTGATAGAGTTTAATGTGTTTAATCAAATGATCAAAAGTTGATCATTTGAAATTTTGGCAAAATTTAATCTGGCTATTTTTCCTCTATACTGTTCCAAGTCAATCTTTCTATGCGCCATCTTGGCTAGAAAGTTTGCTTTGAACATATCTTCCTATCTTTAATGCTAAGAATCAAAAGTCACATTAGATTCAATAATTTACCTAACCATATGCATGACTGGAGGTGTTGACAGCTTGATACCATGTCATTGGTATACCTTGGAAAGTTTTTGTATAAAATCAGGGATAGAAGGTTGCGGTATTCATCACTACGCAAATAACCTTGCTAGTAACTTTCATTGAGCCAGTTACGTAATATTATTTCATTTACCATCCATACAGAAGACTACTTTTGTACCACAATCACAATAATATTACAGCTTCTCAATGAAATACGTCTAAATATTTCCCAGTGACTTATGTAGTTATTGGTGAGAACATTGTTTTTTGTAAGCGCTGCATAAAAAGCCAAGTGAAAATGAATGCAGACAATCAACTTAATGAGACACATAACCAATGCTGTATTTCTGATCAGAATTATATTAGAGAGAGCAATATAAAGGTAGAATGATGTATATTAATGTTTCATAGATTACACAAAATTATCTGATAAAGTATGACACAAGTATTTATTTGAACTGCTTGGAAAACTTTATTTGGGGAAAAAAAAAGAAAATTTGTTCAGTTTATTTAACTGTTGGAATTTATGTTACAGTTACTTGAAACAAAAGCAAAGGATAGAAATTAGTCGCTAAAAAGAACAAAAACACAAATATTAGATGTGGTGCTCAAAGTAAAGAACTCTGGCAAAATTTCTTGGCAATTTTTCAGTCCCTAAATTGAATGTTCTTTCTTAAAGCGAATAATCACCACGTGTTGAAAATTTGATAACTTTGGCACCCTGGAACAACAAATGGTTAAAAGATTTATATGTTAGTAATTTTTATAATTCATTCATATAGTAAAATATATAGTCATTTTTTATGTTAGTTAATTTTTTCCATCATATAGTAAATCTAAAATTCCCTGTTTATGTGGGGCACACTGTAGTTTACAAGGTTGTTGCTTGCTACAATTTAATGATGCCACTATAAATCAACTGTTTCGCGTTGACCACATCATGACTCTCGCAACATAATGATAAGCACAGAATCATGTCTCTTCCAACATCAGTGTTACATTCTCGTAATAATACTGCGGCATCCCCGACGAAAAACGGTACGGAGGAGATGTGGAGAATGAAGTTTCCAACAAGTTCCCATAACTGACTTATGATCTTAAGATGAAAGTAGACTATTCTAGAGATTGTTTTCAAGCCACAACAGAGGGAATAATTCTGGTGAACCCACCTTTCTCGCTGCGAAACCCATTCCAACTCAGAATGCTTCGTCGCTGAACCATTTCAAACTGGTTTCCCAATGTCACAAAAGCACTCTTCTCTAGTCAAACTAAGCCGTTCATTGAACATATTCCTCACTGAGTTTCTATATCTATTGTAATTTGGAAAAAGTCCTCTCAAGACGCATAGACGCTCGTTATTTAAGGTACATTTCTGGAACTTCGACAAGCGCTATTCTAAGCAGAGTGCAGACTATTTGTATATATACTTCAAAGCTCTTCTACCCAGAAGCGCTAATCCGATAACGGATCGACAATCTTATCATAGATAATACAATTTATGAAGGATTAAGGCAAAGAATTTCCTAAGATACTACATCAGGTTTGTGACCGCAAACTAAACAAGATAGAAAAGAGGCAAAGTACTAAGTGCCATCTTTACTGTCCAAAGAAATGGAGACTAAATTCACCAACAACAACATCAATATTTTCCTGTAACTCAAGTCAAATTTTCTTTATATAGAAGTCATTTCCGGTAGCGTTTATCATTATTGGTTTGCCATTCAAAATGAAAAGGGTACAAAAATAAAATAAAAACCCAAACAAACAGTCTACTCTATCTAGGAATTGTACGTTAGAAAGAAAGAGATACTCATATTTGGATAGGCGTTTATTTATTAAACAGTATATTTATTTATTTCTCGACTACTCAAGCTGTTAGACGAAAACAAATAAATATACTATTTAATTAACAAACGGAGCGCCTACTCAGATATGGTTATCATTTTCTTTCTAATGAATACATCTTGCTTTTTGGGATAATAATTTAATATGTCAAGCCTTTTTGGATAATAATTGAATACGCCAAGCCTTTTGGGATAATACTGTGAGTGAACGCATCGCTACGCATCGCTACGCATCGCTACGCATCGCTACGCATCGCTACGCATCGGTTCCAGAAATTCAGGTCGGGAGATTTGTCCCTTTGTGATGACAACTGCAGTGGCCGACCACAGGTCCTGGATGATGAAGCTTTGAAGGCAGACATAGAAGAGGACAACAACCAAACCTGTTGTCAGCTTGCCGAACACTTCCAGGTTTCTGATGAAACAGTCAGACAAGCTGCATCGCACAGGGAAGGCATACAAGTTGAGCAAGTGCCCCACATACAGTCGGGGGTCAAAAAGCAATCACGAGTAACAGCCAGTTTCTCGCTGCTTTCTCGGCACCGTAACGTACCCATATATATCGAGTGCTCGATTGTGACGAAAAGTGGATTCTATATGACACTCCCAAGAGTACCAGACATTGGTTGTCATCACTGGACCCTGTGCTTCACACCACAAGACCACCTCTACATCCACACCAAATTATGCTCTGTATCTTTTGGACTAGTTGAAAAGTGGGGCATATCATCATGCCAAACCATCACTGCGGACCTGTATTCGCAGCAGTAGGAACTTGTGCAACAGGCACTGAAGCAGAAGGAACCAGCATTAATTTATACTGTTCCTGCATGCCAATTCCAAGCCACATGTGACGCGCGTGGCCTGGGATACCATACAGCGACTTGGTTGAGATACACCGTTTCATCTACCTTACTTTCCGGACCTTGTGTCAACAGACTACCATCTCTTCCATTTTTGCGTTCAAGACAATTGATTTTTACCGCCAGGGCATTGTTCAGGTAGAAGCATGTTGGTAAAAGTTTCTGGATGTAGATGGGGATTACTTTGAGGACTAACAGTAAGTCAAATTTGCTGTATACCTTTTTTTTCTAACGAATAAAAACGGTGAGGACATTTTTGGTTAAATTGTATATTAGAAATAAAGAGATGCTGTTAGTCTTAAAGGTAAGCCAGTGTAAAAGCTCTCGGCATTTAACGTTATAAAGAAAGAGATGTTATCACTGTTGGTGTAAGCCAGTCTAAGCTCTTGTTGCGTTCTGTGTCGTCTCGGGATCCCCACGCTATTAATAAAAACGGTATCAACGAAAAGTATCATTTACTTTTGGTATTCATTTTATTAACCTTGTTAGCTTGGATTCTAAGAGACAGTAGTCGGACGTGACAGGAACGTGTCGCACGTCGGCTCAGCGTCCCTTCGTAAACCTGGATATGGGAGGTATATTGATTCGTCAGAATTCTCGAAACCCTGTTGAATTCGCGCCGCTTTGCACTTATATTCAACACTCAGACAAAGGCAATCCATCACTGTCAGAATGCTCCGCAGTCACTACGGTCAATCGTTGCCAATTCTGGCGTTGTCTTTCGTATTCTGTAACTCTCTATCGTCAATGTACATTAGAAATAAAGAGATATTGTTAGTCGTGGAGGTAAGCCAGTGTAAATCCTCTCGGCAGTTTACGTTAGAAACAAAAATGTTGTCAGTGTTGGTGGTAAGCCAGTCTACATCATCTCAGTATGTTGCCAGTGTCGATGGTAAGCCAATCTATTTTATGCCGACATAGTACATCTGAAACAAAGTGTTGTTATCAGTGTTGGAGGTAACCAAGTCTACCCTCACTCGGCATTGTACAAGCAGAGAGATGTTTTCAGTGGAGGTGGTAAGCCAGTCTACTCCATCGCGGAATTGTGCTTTCGAATCAAAGCGATGTTGTCAGTTGGTAGTAAGGTACTCTACTGTCTCTCCTCGTTGTACGTTTGAAACAAGCAGTGTCATTGGTAAGCTACTCTAATCTACCCCAGCACTTTACGTTAGAAACAAAGAAATATTGTCTGAGTTTGTCGTAAACCAATCTTTTGTATCTCATCATAGTACGTTAGAAACAATGAGATGTTGTCAGTGAAAATACTTTTTTCTTTTATTCCTTACAATTCCCCGCATTTCAGTGGTGGTGGTGGTGGGGTGTTTAAAAGTATCATAAGATCATGGAATAAAAACGCAAACAGTCCAATTAAAACTTAAAATGAAAATATATAATGTCTTATCTTCAGTAGGAATGTTTTCTTTTCTGTTTTTATATCAGTCTATATTATTACCAGTAACAACGCAGCGTAAGGTCTATACACAAGGTTCGGACAGTATAGAAAATTAGATAAAGGGAAAATTGTTCATAGAATTTCCCAAAGGAACTCTGTTTATTTTAATAAAATATAAAACATTGAACCTCTGGCTGACATTTGGTGGATTCTGAGGGTGTTGATTTTCACTATCTTATTTTTAATTCACCTGGTCGCATTTACTGGACCAAACGTTTTTCATTATTCTTTTCACCACAACAGCGTATTTATTCTGTAAATTCACTCCACAATCACCCAAAAATCTACAAGTTCTCTCTAAATGTTCAGGTAAGTGAATACATTCGTGCATTGCAGTTTAAAATTAGTCAGTAATTTTTCATAAAATTAAGTATATTTACAAAACTATACTTTCCGTTGCCAATGAATCTAATATGGCCGAAAAATCTAAATAACGCGTAATCTAGAAGAGTGTTTGCCGCCACTAAAATATATCTATCCAATATATCCTTCCTAACCACAATTTTTCGGTACCTGCAAAGTTTTTAGACTCCTTTAGATTTTTCTACCTGGTTCGAAAAATTTAAACTTTTGGAATATCTTCAGTTCTTTTTCTACTGTTGCACTCAAACAAGACATAGACTGTATGGCAAATGGAGTTTGGAAAACCAGTTTTTATATGACTGATTCTCAGTACAAGGCCCAAGAGCCACTCAAAGTAGAGGGTTACTGTGTTTTGAAAAGTTAAGAAGTGGACTTCATGAGGTTATGCAGGAAAGGTAACGGATAACCTAGAGAGGTCAAATATGTAGTGATTGAGAAAGCATCCTGCCGGCAAATCAACAGTTCTTGGGAAGAAGCTCTCCGAGTAGAACAATGAAATACGAACAGAATGAAGATGATTCACCCTTCTCTATGTGGAGTTGCAGTAATTAGACAAAATATTTGCCATTGTTGAGAGATCAACCATCCATAACGATAGGTGAAAGTTAAGGTTTTGTTCGGTGATGGTGGAACGTTATTCATTTGGTTTTGAACGAATTGAATTTTACATGCCAGCCCTTTTCCCATCGAGACACGAGGGCTAGGTCAAAGGAGGGATCAACTTCCAAGATTTAGTCATCCAGATTTTTGAAAGTACACCTATAAACTGTTGCCATATGCATAGATATTCACTAAAGATAGGAGTATGTTCTTAGGCAGATCAATAACATTGAGCATAAAAATGGTAGAAACGAGGAGAGAACCCTGATAAGCGCCAGCATTGATCTCGTGGGCTTACGATGAGTGGTAATGATATTCAGGAAGCATCCTGTTAGGAAGAACTTGGTAATTGAGAGAGCCCTTCCAGGGATTCCATATCTAGAGAGCATCCCCTGATGCCACACCTTGTCAAAGTCTTTTGATATATCAAAGGCGATGATCCTCGTGGTAAATTTATTGTCTAGTACTTCGATGATTCTGTGAGTAATGACAGTTAAGGCATCATGTATGGATCTAACAGAGTGTTATTCGTGCAGGTTATTGTTCAGGAGGTTGTCCCTGTTGAAGTGTTCAACAAAATTATTGTTGATTATAGACTTGAAGAGTTTGCTGATATCACTAAGAGGACTAATGGGCCGATGTTGCGACATGGATGAGAACTTAACCGCATTTTAAAAAAAGGTCACACAGTTGATTTGGGCACTTCAGACAGTGACTAAATAGTATCGCCAATATTGGAGATATAGCTTGATATTCTGAGATTTTATCTGGACCAGTGGACTTCTTCGTGTCAAGACATTTGATAAGTCTGCGAGCTTCCAGCGTTGTGATAGATATTACAGTCTGTGCTCCTTGAGAAGGGGGAAATCGGGTAAACGGCTGTCCTTGTCATCTAAAAAAGCAGTTAGAGGCAAGTTTTATTGCAAACATCCTTGCTTTGTCATATGAGAATATAATAATTTCAGCACTATTTATGGTAGCTGGCTTTGATGATTTTCCTCTATTGAGAAATTTTATTCGATATTTTCTAGAACTCACAAGAACCAAGTCTTTTGTATTCAAACTTGGCTTGAACTGAATGTGCATAGTTGCTCCTTGCATTTTCTACAATCCTCTTGCAATGATTGCAGGCAATTTGGAATTTTGAAGAAAGTTGAAATCTTACATTCCCCAATGTAAGGTCTGAAGCTGTCTTAGTCGGATTTGGAGTGTCGAAATATCGTCATGTGAAATGGTGCATCGGGCGATGCTTTCAAAGAACTTTAACATTGATTAGGGAGAGGTCAGAAGTGTTCAAAGTAGATAGCACGACTGGGCTTATCAACTCGAAGGGTCAGATCATAAACGATAGTGTAGTCATGAAAATATCTGAATTCTTCATCGGTTCTGACTGAGTGGATTAACCTCTTCAATGGGTGTGGCGATAAATAGACGCCTTAGATTATTTCCGATTTATAAAGCTGGGCGAAATAAAAAGGGAAATTATTTTGCGAGAATTAGAAAGATTTTACAGTAAAAATCAAATAAGAAATACGAAAAGCTGAACAATATTCAAAGTGACTTTTCCGAATATTTTTCAAAAAGAAATAAAATCGTTGAAAAAAGGATAAGAAAATTATCGATAGAATTGGTGTAAAGAGGGAAGAAAGATGAGAAGTCTAATTAAAACTGTAAAAGTTCTATCGAAATAGGGAAAGAATAATGAGAACAAGAGACGGCAAAATGCCAAAAGAGCAAAAATGCATTTAATCAAAAACTAAAAACAAAACAACAATAAAAAACAAAAACAAGCGATCTAAATGCTGAAACTAAAACTGTTAAGAAGAATAATTGCTCGAAGAAGAAGACAAAGAAAAGAAACTGCAGCCGAAATGACCTTAAGATGGTTATTGAAGGTCAAGTTAAAAAAGAGAAACACTCACGAGCAATAATAGTTCATGGCAATAATGAAAATTGAAAACATCAGGGTGAAACACACTAAAGCAACAGAAACATATTACTCATGTAAAAGACGAGGTGGAACAATGAATAAAAAATAGATGGTCGTAAACTAAAAATGTAAATACAATTACAAATTGAAAAATATTTTCGTTATTTCCAATGATTTGGCTATATTTTTAGGTGTTGAATAAAAAAATGTAAACGATTTTACTTCTTCAGTTTATAAAACACATTTTAGTTTTCAGTATAAGTTCAAACGATACAGATGAATGTATGAATTCAGAATAGTAAATTCATATTTAAAACAACTGTTATTTCATCAATTATAATATATCTGGAACACGGCGGAGAGGAGGCAGAATGTTGAGCAGTTGGACATGTTTGAATTCTCAAAGCTTTGGTAATTTATTGGAGATATTGTGATAGTAATTGATTTTTCTTCACGGATAAATTAGAATATTTTCGTGTCATCTTATTATAATGCCTGGTGGTTGTGTGAAGAGTTATGATATTTTTGTTTTATGTTTGGATATTTTGTAGTAAGAAAACAGAAAAACAAACAATTTAAAAAAATATGTCATATATGAAATAAAACTTGGTAACCAGGAGAAAATTTAATTCCCCCACAATGTCTGCTCTATTCGTGTTCAGAAATTAAGACAATGGACAAAAAATTAAAAATCAAAGCTTTTGCTTTTGGAATTCCAGTGATATGGAGAGAAACAAATAAAACAATATCGAGAGAAACAAGTGCTATTTTGGTTCCTGCAAAGAAATCGCTTATTCTAATTTTCCATCATCTATAAAACCTGTGTCACTCTCTATTCCACCTGCTAATCTTGATGATGTACACAATTCATTCAGATAAAGAAAATGCTGCAGATAAGGATTAATGAATAATTAGTTCGAACAGCAGCCATTGTCTCAGAATGATTTATTCGCAGACCTACGTCTTTCCAAAAATGTTGGATAGCTCTTGTCCAGAATAGTGTCCATATTAAAAGAAAACAAAATGATATCCATTATATATTATAATTTGCTTTTTGGTACTGAACTAGAATAGAATATTTTGGACAATTTTTCTATAAAGTTAGATCCTTGTATTACTGCACAGATGTAAGAAATTTGACATAACTTACCATACAGAATGGAATAAATTCATAAAAAAGAAATCTAAATAGTATATTACTTCACAATGCTAATAAAAATGCTTCAATATCTGTTGCTCATTTTGTGCACTTAATAGAAACATACCAGAATATGGAAAATACTATTGAGAAAATCAACCACAATGAACGCTCTCCACACGTAAGTGAAGATTTAAATGTTGTGGATAAGTTATTGTGTCAGCATTCAGGATAAACAAAATTTCTATTTTTTACTTTATGAGTGGAAAAGCAGAGCAAAAGATCTTTGACACTGAGCTGATAATAAAAATAGCTAAATAGAAACTCGACAAGTTATTTAACAACAAATATTAAATCTAATAAGGTTAACCCAGAATATGTTATGTTGTCACTGATTCGTATTAACCTTTGGTTAATAAAGGGGTTTGATAAATACTTATTAAAACATGGAACTTGTACATATTTGAACCAAATATTCCTAGTTGGCCTAATGCTACATTGAAAGAGGACGTATTTACTGGGCCTGATATTAGAAAAATCGTTTTTGATTCAAAATTTGGTGATGTAAAGAGCGGTCTGAAATGTTAGGCTTTGATATCATTTAAACAAGTTATTTCTTAGATTTTAGGTAATAACAGGAATTCAAATTATAAACGAATTCTGAGGAATATGTTAATCAGGCATAAGGTGGTAGGTTGCAAAATCAAAAGTACTTCAAAATACTTTGGTGTACTTTGATGCGACACAATAAAACAGGGTGGGGGAATTATGAACAAATAACAAAGGAGCATATTAGTACATGTCGAGAATTTTATCTGTAATCTACTTTTATTTCTCATTGTATGATGATTTCGTTTGACGATGCCACTAGAGCTTCTCTTAATGTGTTCCACTTTGAATTTCTGGCCTCATCTAAGCCATTTAATGTTAGCATGTCAACAAACTCCAAGAATATTTAATTTGCAGACATCTGTTTGCAAATTAAACCGTCTTGGAGTTTGTTGCAATGGAGTTTGGGGTTTCTTTGGATTTCATTTATTCTTAGTCTAATTTTGCATAATATGGGAAGGTGGCCACTCCCAAAGTTGGACCCTGGATAGATTTTATTGTACAGAATCGCATTCCTGAATCTCTGATTCATTGTTATGTAGTCACTATATTTTTAGTGCCTCCTCCTGTGCTTTTCTATGTCCATAAGTGCCATGGGCGCTCTTTAAACTAGGTGTTGTTTATTATTTGATAGTGGACCATTAGATCCATTTTTTACTTGTCAACCATTTATATTCCTTTTCTACTTTCACATTTAGATCTCCCATGATGATGATACTTTCTTGCAGGTCAGTTTTATCAATACTAAAATAAAGAAAATCCATAAAAAAATCCAATGTTGCATTTGTTGAGAAAACGATGAAACTGAATGCAACACGATGGATCAGTAGAATATAAAAATATAATCTGAAAATTTTGCAAACGACTTCATTTAAACCTTTTAGACAAATAATATCTGCATAAAGACAAAACTGGCTTGTCAAAAATACTTTGTAACCTTGAGATGAATACCGAACACCAGACCTAAGCAAAATGATCAGACTTTAGTAAACAAGAAAAAAAGGGAGCTAGTACATTGTGGGCAATCTGTATCAGCTGAGCAGAGTCAGAAGACGAAAGAAAGTAGAAAATTTAAAAATAAAAATTAATATGAATTGTATGGGAACGTAGAAACAAAGAGACATGACGATTAATAGTAGTGTCTATAATTGTCGGCGCAGGTGGCATATTAGAATCAGTAGATGCGGAAGAATTGAAATTGTCTGCGATAACCACTAGATATCTGTTGTCTGCAAGAAATTTATAATAATGTTAATAATAATAATAATAATAGCGATGATGATAATTGTTTTGTTTTTAAACAAAACAATAGAAGAATTTTTATGTTTTCATTATGGACAAATAATTCATTTGGTTTAATCCCAATATGTTTATGATATCTCTCTCCATTTAGACTAGTATCCTCATCTTGGTTTTTATATTCGCAACATTTCGACATCTGTACACAATGACCTTCTTCAGGTGTCTGTCGTACTCGTTAATCATTTTGGAATTTTGAACGAAGCCCTTTATTCTGTCTACAGGACAGACTGTTCTCATCCTGCTTTCCATGCTTAGGAAAATACCTCATATCAATTCATTCTCTTTAGTCTAATCTACCTTTGTACCACTTTTTAGCATCTTCCACTGATATAGAGTATGTGGAATTGGAGCTATTTGCCACCATGTATAGAATAAAGTGCTCGATTCAAAATTCCCAGAAGTTTACCGTAAATGATAGACATCTGAAGAAGGGTAGAGGGTACAACGACCGAAACGTTTTGAGTAAACGAATTTGAAAGCAAATAATAATGATAACTCCACGTCTAAATAATTCAAAGATAAATTGCCAAATTAGTTATTTTTACTAATCAAGAAAATGTAATGTGGCTTAGAATTTTGCAAGCCAAATCCCAAGCCAATATATAAGCTGGTTCAAAAATTTGCAGATAGTTTTAAAATATTATTTTTTATGCACCCCCCCCAAAAAAAAAACTGGTTCGAATGTGGCAGCAATAGCATCACTTTCATAGTGAAATATAATTTTCAAGAGAGTGAATCACTCATCCAATAAATGTACCAGTTCTGTTAGTTCCTTCTTATTGAAATTTAGTGTCATTACTTGTAAACGCATTCATGCATATACCACGAGGTACACTTCTAATATTTCGTTTAATACGTGAAACTAATGTTCGAAATTCATATACATTTTATAGCATATACATTTCATTTTTTATTGTTAATTTTCATATATATATATATATATATATATATATATATATATATATATATATATATATATATATATATATTAACAGGAAGGATTCCACAAAGAAAAGACAATTTTTTTATATGAAGAGAGAATAGCAGCAAATTAAAAAAAACTCACGGAATAGATGACTACAAAATCTGTTGAGTTTTACTAAAATTGAACGGGTTGTTTAATAGACACAGAAAATCCAGTAAATCTATATTGATGCAGTTGCTGCTATAAAGGACAATGAAAGAGATATTTGTAGAGTAGGTTGCAAAACGGTGGATTAAAAGACAACCACCTCACTCACCTTACATTGTCAGTGTAGATTTCTACTATTTCTACAACGTAGAAAAGCCTTATATATTTCCCAATTACCTGTATTCTTAATTCCATTATGATCAATGAAAGAAAATAGCCAGAACTACATTCCATTGTTTTATTTTTAACTCAACAGTTGTAGGTAGAACATCGCTGAGACACTCGAGGCTGGTAGTTATGAGGTAAACACAAAGACGGAAACAGGAAAAACGATATCACTGGCAAGCTCTACTCAAGAAGCAGACGTTATTAAGGCTTTTTGTCTTTCTTCAATATTTTTACTATGTGGTTATCTTATATTTAAAAAGTACTTATCTAAATATACAAACAGAAATGTACGCATATATGTATATGTATGTATGTGTGTTTGTATTATTCAATAATATGTATTGAATAAAACGTAAGAAACATAACTTTTTCGAAATTATATGTATTCCCTCGCTCTTAAAGGAATCATTTTATTGTATGCCAATCAGCACACGTTTGTCTAGTTAATATCGGCCAGATATTCTTACTAGCAATCAACCTAGAAGTACATTAAGCTTGTACTTGTAAAGCGTAAAGGCATATTGCGATAGAGTTATACATATGATGCAGCACTGATAGTTTTATTCAGTTGTCCTATTTTTTCTACTAATTCTCTTCGTATTCCGTTGGCAAGAATGAAGTTCCTTACGGGCAAATTGCTCTCAAGAACCCCGACTTTGTGGAACAGACTTCAGAGAAGATGTTCTCCTGATCACTACCATCTTAATCTCAAGTCTAAAGTCAACCGTTATCTACATACAACAAACTCATTTAGTAATCCTCTACATCGAGTGTCTCTTAGACCGTGCATTAGTTGAACAACAGTAAAATAAGAAAAACAAACGCAGAATAATTGTCTGTATTAAAATGCATAATTTCAAATTTATAGTTCATTTTTCAAATAAATTTCTTATGTGAAATACAGTTTAATAATAAATTGAAAATTATTGCTAAAATCAAGGAAAAACTGTATGAATAACCCAGCAAATTTTAATGACTCAATTCAAAACATGTGATAAATAATTTTTTGTTTATCTAAAATATCACTCATTTTGATATTGATTTTGAAATCAATAATTTTACGTTTATGAAATTAATATAAGTTTATTCACATAAATAACAACCTTATCTGTAAGTAAACGGATCATTATAAGTATATGAATTTTCGGAAACTATAATTTGTTTACATACATTCCCTTACAAGCCTTTTAGCATTTTAAAGTAACTGTTTTAACTGTTCAATTTCTTTTTCTCTCTTTTTTTTGAAAGATACTCTCAAAATGACATCTAAAAGATATGTTTAAGTTCATTTATTATTTTACTTATATTATTTGCTATCTTAGAAGTAGGTGTGAAAAATTAATTTCTTTAGATATCTTTCGATCTTGCAGTGTTCATTGCAAATGGGGAAAATGTAACAGCTGTTATCGCATAAAATCATAATTTCCCTTTTCACTGCACAATCAGCATTAAATAGTTTATTACAAAATGACATATCGTCCCGTGCCATATTTAAAATCAAAACTTGCATGGTGCCCGGTATCATTACCTTTTTGTAAATAGCTGCTTATTCACAATCAAACTAATTTGCTCGTCAACATTTTATTTAGAATTTAGAATAAAATTAAACCAACGAAGCTTCATGCTTCTGTATCTCATTTTGTGGATATACATGATTTACTAGTAAATCGCTCCTAATCACCTGTCAATTTATTAAATATATTCTTCTAGTACCGGCTTGGATTTTCTGCACCTCCAGGATCCGAATCTCCTTTCCCGCAATATCCCAAAATTTTCTTTATGTGATTGAAATCCGGAGACTGTGGAGTAGAATTTAATGCAGAAAACTCCATTAACCAATCTACCAATATATTTTTGTCAGAGTGGGTGTGTCGTAGTCACGTGATCAGTCACAATATCTTCCGCATTTAAACGATATTTTATTGGCACAAAAGTCCCAATGTATGCCAATAAAATATTCCCTATACGATTACACCACTGCCACTATTATACCACCACCACCACTAGCTCGAACGGTTGATACAATGCAGAATGGATCCATACTTTCGTGTTGTTTACGCCAAATTCCGAACCCACCATCCGAATGTCGCAGTAGAAATCAAGATTCATCAGACCAAACAACATTTTCCCCAAACTTTTTGTGTCAAATGTATGTGATTTTTAGTGAATTGTAGCCTCATTTTCTTGTGTTTTTTTTTTCTGGCAGAATTGGCACCGTGTGTGGTCTGTCGCCAATCTGCTTCAATGTTCGAGGTGTGCATTCAGATACGCTTTTCTGTACACCTCCGTTGTCAAGAGCGGTTGTCTATTAGCTTGAACTAGACTAGCCATTCTACTCCAAACTTTTCATCAACAAGGGACTGCCTCCCATTGAATTTTATTACTTTTTCTGATTATTCTCTGTATGTCCTAGAGATGGTTATGCGTGAAAAATTCAGTAGATCAGTAATTTTTTAACTACTGAGATCCACTCGTCTAGCACGACTATGCTATCAAAATCGCGAAAATAACTTTCTTTTCCATACTAATGCATGTAATGAAATTCAACAGTTCCCTATGACAAAGTATAAATCAATATATGTATTAAATTACCACTACGTCATTGGCTAATAAAAATTGGTCTATGTTCACGTGTACTAAATTAAGTCGCTAGTGAGTATATATTCTACTTTTAATCGATATTTGACAAGATATAAACTTTTCAAAAGCATCATTGAAGAAAGAATTTCAACTTGCTCATACTAACTTTGATTTCTACACATCAAAATATTTATCAATTCTAAAATAAATAAGCTAGAAACAGATTGAAAAATATAAGTGAAAACTAATAAAAGTTAAGGAAGCCAGGAAAGACATTGTTTCTTATTTCGGTTTGAACTGAATCAAATTTGGATTACTTGGTAACTAGTTTTAATCGCACGTTTATGAGCCATACATAAAGCAATGTCAACACAATTTTTCTTCATCATTGAACCCGTTGCTGTTGCATGAATGCTTTTAGTATAAATCGGAAATGACATTGAGTGCTGTGCAGAGAATTTCCCGTGAGGGTGGAAGGCTAAAAAATTATTTCAAGAAAATTTGTCTTTTTTATCTGCAAATAAAAAGTCGTTCGTCTTTTATTAAGTTCATTTTTTAATTGCATGATAAGTTTTAAAAGTGCTGTTCTAAATTCGAATTATTTAACGCTATTTTCTCTTCTATTGTAAGATCACATCCGCTTGAAGATCCTGTTTGTATTTTTGCATATACGCTTACAAAATTAATTTAATTGATAAAATTATCTATTTATTTTATTCTCAGGATACACCATGGTACATCATGACATTGAAGATTACATTCAATATTATCTCCAAAATATAAAAATGTGGCTATAAAACACTTCTTATATTGACATGATATTCCTTTGTTGTAACTTTTCTATTCTTCTATTTCTTTTTCTATTCTATACATTCAATCAGGAGACAGAAGTACATCAAGAAAAATCATTGATATTTATTATAAAAAACGAGGATAATTAATTTTTCCAACGTAGTTTTGTATATAACATTGAATATATCTTTATTATGTTTGTCAAGCAACATAATATTCAGATTTATTTGATTCTATGATATTCAATTAAACTTTGGATGTTGATCCATACACGAGGAAGTTACATTTAGTAATACTTATAAGCAATTGTAATTGACTATAAGTTCCTGAAATCCCTCTGATTCAATTACATGTATATTTATTGATCCTAAGCTCTAATATTAATCAAGGGAGTAAAGGGATTATAAACTTTGCCTTAAAGTTATTGGTATTGTTTTGTTTGAAGAATTAAAAGAAATTGAAAAATAAAAATTTTCCATAACTATCGTAACAAAACACGCAAAATATATACCAGCGACTGCGCTAGAATATAAAACAAAGTAAGATAAATATAGACATATTTAATGTGATTTAATAGCTGGGAGATAAATTTCTTTACATCTTTGTGACGTATTATCTTTTCATAAGGAAGTAAAACACCTGTTGAAATTCGACGTCAGTTTCAGTGTCATGAAGTTTAAATAAAAGCAAAAATAGTTGGTAATTTTATACTTTAAATTAGAAACCACACGACTATGTTTTTTGTTTTTATTTTTTAATGTTATGTTAATGATATTTGTAAAATATAATTGCAGGTTTTTTTCTGAATATTATCAGGTGTTTTTAATTCCTTATGGAAATAATTCCTTACGGACGTTTCTCGATTTTTGAATGACAATATGAAGGAATAACTTGCATGAAATCTATTCTTTCAAAATTGTTTTCTGTTAATTAAAAAAAAGGACAAAGATTTTTGAAAACTAATTCTATTTGTAGTAGCTTGTAAATCATAGATGTTTGGAATTCATAAAATGATTTTAATTTTTTCATACTTAAGATATATTTACTACTAAACCATCAGGGAATCATATTGAACTGACGGATCTACCGTCAATGCGAATGAGAATCAATGTTGATTGACACATTTGGTTTATTCACTTATCATTTCTTATATTTTTCGATTATCGTGGGAGCAATCTAAGATTTTGGTTGATATTTTTTTACATTTTGATGTTCGAAAAAATTCCGTATAAAACTGTATATTTAATTATAAAGAGTTTTAATAATTATACAGCGAAATTAATAATTTACAATACTTACTAAACTGAGCATAACACAGACCGAGATCAGATGAAGTGCAGATTAATTATATTGCTGTGTCAGGTGATAGAGAATTTAGTGTTGATTGAAGCTATTTTAGAAATTATTATTCTCAGATAAACGTTTTTTTGTTTTATTTTAAATATATTTTTTACAATTATCATTTGATATGTTTTACAAAAGCTTGATATGGAGGCGTAGATTGAGGAGTATTCTTAGGGTTCATTAAAACATATTTTTCCATGGTAAATTGAGTTGTATAAAAATATAAACAAAACTGTTTGTTTTGAAATAGCTTTATATGTTTTATCAAGCTTTTTCTTAAGTTTTAAATTTACATTTTGTTGAGTCTTGACTCAATGTTGAATCTCGCCTATTGCATGGAATAATAATGCAACACAAAATGTACTTAGAACAAGAATGTGTACACAATCAGTACATATAGTATTTCTGTATATTTCTGGGAAGACGTTCCTGGAGAATGTGTTGACTAGTCGCAGTCGATCAGAGTCTCTAGTTGGATCTCGTGATTCCTTCTCTCGTCTTCCGGTACCAACCACTATTTATATAGTTGGTAGTCACCTATGCAGATTAGGTGAATCCCACCACAACACATTTAAAAATCAATTATTTCCTCTGTTTTTATATATCGCATAAAAGCTGAACTAAAAGTAAAACATTTGAAATATTAAGTATTAGCAGAAAAGTTTTTAAAATACACTTTAAAATGTCTAAAGTTGTACAATTTCTTGGATACTTCTTAAACTGAATTTACCAAATGTTTTTGTTAGTTATGATAAAGTTTTAAAATATTTTAATACTTTTGATTAAAACAATTAAAAATTTAAATTGCAAGATTTGTCATATTATTGCAGTTCATAATATTTTCAAAGCAAATTCCACCCATAATTTAAAAAAAAATATCCAGAAAGCTTTCGTTTTCTATACCACACGCACATATTTAAGAGGTGTTTGGTGAATACGTTTTTAGCATTACCAAACTTGTATCGTTTTTTACAGATTTCTTTCTTCCGATAAAGTGATCAATTTTGCACATAGTTGCAATTAGCTCTCCTTGAAAGAACGCTGTTAATTCCAAACTATCAAAGGAGTAAAGTGAGACAGGCGAATAAACCTAATTCGCAATGTGCAGCTCCATGTGATCTATTTCTGCCTTACTTTTACATGTGCAAAAACGTCCTGTAGCAACTAAAATTTGGGTATTTTATGACTTTGATTTTTATATTTAATAACGTTTATGAATAAATGTTTTATTCTAAAAAAAGAATTATTCAAGAAGAAAATATATTAAAAAATTATTTTAAAACCTCTGTTATGTATTCCATGCTTGGGACAATTTCCCGATTGGTAAATATTTTTATTTACAATAAAATATCTGAAAGTAGACTCTTCAAAGGAACAAGAAACAATTCCACAACAAGAAAATATTTAAGAGAAATGGTCTGTTTAACCAAAAGGCATTATCCAATAAATGTCATCCCATTTTTAAAGGAAAATCGCTAATCCTCTTCTACTACGTATAACAATCAAAATAAAACAACAATTTAACAACATTATTTTATCACATGAAACACACATTATTAATCTTACTTGCAGTGTTATAGAAAATAGTATTTAATTGCATTAGAAATCCGATTAATGAAATCAACAGTCTATCTGACTAATGAATACATAATCGTTGTTGGTACCTATTTGAAAATAACTTGAGAATTAATAACAAAATCATTGACAGTAATAATTATTCATCTTTAACGAGTTTTTCATCTTTTTTTCTGTTGTCTTTTATTCTAACTCATACATCATTATCCTACGATATAGTTTATCCCAACGATATTAATGTTGCAATTACGCAGTATAATGTAAATGACTTAAATACTAGATATAAATTAATTAATGCTTGATAAAGTTTCACCTAAGAAATTCTGAGTAATATATTGTGAATTTTATAAAGACTAATTAAAATCATTGTCAAATGGACCGTAGATCATTCTGTGGATAATATAGCAACAGCAAATGCTATCTGGTTTGTCATATTGTAGCTTCAGCTATTTCTCTCCATCTGTGGAAGCATAACTTTGTATCAAGAAAAAGCAAGTTGTATTATTTGGATAGAATTTGCTCAAATTAATAAGAGGACGTCCTTTTGATTCATTAAATAGGTTTATAATAGTAATATATCAGTTGCAAATAATATTTTTATGCTTACAAATGTTTTTTTTTAAATTTTATACAATGCAAATCAACGATACAAAGAAGTTTGAAGAATGGAAATCAATGTGATTACCAAAATCAGCTCGAATACTGAAGAGAGTGCTGGAGAACGAGATTTGTTGTCACTTGAGATCCAATGAAATCCACAATTTACTAATGATATTAAAGGGGAAAATAATAATTGAATTTGTTTTTATTGAATGCTATGAGGGAAAACTAGGCGCGAATAGGAAAAGGAAAGATTACAACCGAACTTAATGCTGGTAAAAAGAGTTAACGAATTGCACAAAAGGTGAAAGAATATTTTGATCATAACCTATTTGACCAACAGTATAAAGGGAATGTATTGCAAAGTTCTGAGCAAGTCTTTTATTTACTAAAAACTAGAAGTTAATTAATATTTTGTTTAAATCAAGTTGGATTAATTGAACCATAACTAAGTATCCATAGTTGGTAGGTCACTTGAGGTAACTTCAGAAATCTGCCAGGATTACAGGTTATACTACTCTGGGTTTACTGCGACCTTAGCATACTGCTCAAAATAAAGAATAATATATCAGCTAAACGCGGGGGTCATTTGTATAGCCTGACATAGATTTATTAAATAACCGTAAAGAATCAGACTATTTGGTGTATATGGACAAACTAAATGTGTTCATCAAAATTAAAACTGAATTTGAAACATTAATCCAAACAACGTTTAACCAGGCTCTAGGATCAAATTTGGTATCGTTATATGCTAGCAATGCACAAAAGACAGCAGGAAGGGACAATGATATAATTAGGATTCTGTACAAAAAATACTACAAATATAGAGGAGCACACTCAATTAAACTAAATACAATAGAAGAAAATGAAAGAACATATCAGAAGAACAAAGAAAGGTTTTGGCGTCAAGAATCGACAACAGAAACCATAAAAGGGCGTAAATACACAGGGCAAATATACAGTCACATTTTCTAGATCCTTTCTAAACTGAACAGGAGGAAAGAAATGAAAATTTTGAAGGAAAAATATTAATGACCATACCTTACATTTCGAAAGAAAAAACTATCAAAACACGTACGAATTAAACAGTGCAGAGTAATGAAAAATCGATGATACCGAGAAATTGCAACAGGGAAGAAAAGAAATGTTGCCTCAGAAACCTGCAAAAAGGGAATCCAAAATAGAAATCAAGATACTCTCTGGAAACAAAAGTAAGAAATTGTAAACCAAATGACAATCACATGATTGCACAGAAGACAGTTGAAAACAGAAATGAACTCCGTATTGATACTAACATAGAATAATTATATGAGACCAAAATATATCGAGGCCGATATAGAGAAAAGATGGTAAAGTGAATATCGCCTGTACAGCGATAGAAATGAAACTGTCAATCATATAATAAACAGGTGTCATAAACTGGCTAAATAATGTACTTACAAATGAACGGAAAGCTCATATACTGGAAATTGTGAAACTGAAAATTGAAATATTCCTTTAATAACACAGATATCGCAGAGAAGTGAAAAAGCAAAATGTCGTGTTTTGAAATTCAAGCGGATCATATATACTTAGAAAATCAGATCGATTTGTCATCAACAGTAAGGGGGAAATTTGTCAAATAGTGCATTTAGCTGTTTTAGAAAATCACTACGTGAAGTTAAAAGAAAGTGAAAAGCTGGAAATATATTTGGACTTTGCCAATGACCTGGAAAAATATAAATAAGGACAGTCGTACTTTTCATTTTCAGAGCGCTTGGAACAGTCCCGAAGTAATTTAAATTACGAATTTTTTTTTATTCCAGCGAAGTTAAGAGGGTTAACAACAAACTTAAAAAAAGAGTAAAAGATTGGTAAATGTTTAGGTTTCATTAGGAAATTACGAAACATAAAATTGGTAGTTGTGCCATTAGCTGATGGAGCACTCGAAGTTCTCCCCATAAAGCCCATTGAAAAAAAAAACTGCGAAAGAATCGGTAACATTCAAATAACAGCAGAATTGAAAACATATAATACTTAGCAGTGTACAAGAATACGGAAGGCACTTGTTATCACTTATTTTATCATTTTGTACTATTCGTTGACAATGATAATTTAGGCATATTTAATGAATAAACCGATTATCTGTTTTTGTTTTTAAGAGAAACTCGCACCAGACTTTCCTCTTTTACGAAACTTTATTTCAGATTGAGAAGTTTCCAGACTAATCAAAAGCCTTGACTCTATGAAGGTTACCGTAACCCAGAACTATCTTCAATCTTTTCAAAGTTGTTTAACCGCTGCCTGAAGGAGATATATTCCCCAGGTATATGAAGTCCATGCTCTGTCTTCAAGAATGCGGGTGAGCGCTCAACATCCCGGTCACAATTATCACAGCGTCAGCCTCCTTAGTTTAATCAGAACACTACTTGATTTTATTATTAACAATAAGGCTGTTCCAAAAATACAAACTCTTCAGCTATGACATATCAGGAAGACTCTTCTAAATTATCAAGTATTTGTTTTCGGGTAGGTCCGCAAAGGTTGTCGTTAATAGACAGTCTTCTGAAGCTTATGAGATTACTGCACGCAACGCTAAAGGCTCTCTATTCTCGGTCCCTCTTTCTGCTTTATATTGATAATCTTCCCAGGGATGTTTTAAAATCATAATTAAATATTCATACATCTGTATAAATATTTACTTAAGATACCACGGTTTATAGTTGTACTTGCCAAAATCTAGATGACTAAGGCCTGGCAGCTGATCTCTCCTCTGACATTGCTTGCGCAGCTCATTGGGCGAGAAACTGGCTTGTAACATTGAATATGTCCAAAAAGAAGATAGTAATGTTTCATCATCATCATCATCAAGTAGACCCTGGGCTTTCTTTTCTCCTTTCATTGTGAAATGCTGTACTTTCAATGCGGCTCCTTGCCTTGAACATTCTTTCGGACTCACATCAGACCTCAAGTGGAATTCGTGTTTATGATCCATCGCTAAAGATGAGAAGAAATGGTCCAGAAATCTCTTGATATGCTTTACAAGAGTCATATAAAAAAGAAATGGAGTATTTCTGCTATATCTAGGCTGGAGCTGTCCAACTTTCGCTTTCCAGTCTTGATAGATTTCAAAAGCGCTTATGCGGCCTTGTGAATGATGAATTATTTTCAACTCTATAGCCCCTTTCTCACAGACGAAACCTCGCAAGCCCATTGCAATTCTATCTCTATTTCAGTGGTAAATGTTTAGTTATCTTTCGTGAATGTGCAACACTCCTTAGTTCCATAAGTTCAGACCTTGCACACAGTGGCAAATCATTCTCATTCCATTCGTATTCCATTGATAAGAAAGAAGTTCCTCTCAGTGAACTTCCCGAAAGACTGCTGCTTTGTGGAATAAACTCTTTCTCGAGAGAGAATAACCTACAATCTTAACCTTCAAATCTAATATCACTCATTATTTATCCTCCATATCCTCATTATCTACACTTACTCCCTCCTCTCATAATAAACTCATTCAGTCACCTTCTACCTTGCGTTGCTCTTGGATTTTGTGTTAGGTGAACATTTAGTAAAAAATTCAAGAAATATGTCTTCATATAAAAGGAAATACAGGAAACTAGTCTAAAACTTCAACTTCCCAATAAAAATACATTAGTGTCTAGAACCTACTATGCTGGTTGACAGACGTAAAGCTGTATTTTTACAGAATATTACTGATTTTTATGCGTGTCAACCGTTTACTATAGACGCCTCATCCTTCATTTATATAAATGTTCCTCTATTTACAGTTTATAATGTTTGTTTCTTTTTTTATACGCGTCTGCTTCTACTTCAGATAATATCCTTATTTCTTTCTCACCTTATATCAGATGAATCTCTTTCGTATTCCTTACTCGTATAAAAATAATCTTTCAGCTTCAACGTCTTTTAAATTTTGTTTAATTCCGTCTTCATATTCACAAGAAAATCTATTCTATTTTACTTCGTACATCTTTTCTTTCCTTTCTCCAATTTTTGTGTTTTCTTCTTCAGTTTCATTTTATTGTGTTGTACAGGGTCAGCCAATGAAAATAATCATATAAGCCACACGCTACGCTAGAGTATTGATAAAAACGTGAGTAAAAATTTCTTCAAATTGCTCCCCCACATCTTGTTTTATATAGCGTGCGTTGTTCAACTTCTTACCATTGGGAAAGTTCCCAATCTTTCAGTTGTATATTGATTTTAAGCATAAGCGGTATTTATCCGACAGCATATTTATATATTTATTATTGTAATAATTTTTTAAAAGGATTTTTATAGCTTAAGTGGATATAGGAAAAGTAAATGGGTCATCTCTGTTTTTGACTTTTGAAGCTATACATAAATGTTGGGATAAAAACCAAGAATCGCTACAGGATACCTCGGCAGAATCTTAACCGATTCTTAAGAGATAAAGAAAAAAATATTTGAAAACTAAATCCAGCACTGCTTCCAGAGAAAAAAAAATGACTTGATATTACGTCATGCTTTGTTTGTTCCTGCAGATATCTCTCCACTCTCAAAAAACTAAAACGCACGCATACAGACGCGCACGCACGTGCACACAAATATATGCACAGTATTTTTGTGTTATTTCTATTTCTTTTCGAAAAGAAAATGTTCACGAGAAGGAAAATGGACGATTGCTTAGTCTTTTAACAGAAATAAATTATAATATTTTTAACTGAATGCTCAAGCATTTCGCAGTTTCAGTTGTGTTCTGCTAACAGACTCGTTTTTTATATTTGTTGGCTTTTATTTACAATGTTTACATGTGGAAAATTGTGCTCATCTTTGTTGTTGTCATCGCAAACTTTCGGTCGTCGTGCCCTCCGGCTTTCATCAAGTGTATCTCGATCCGTTGTGTTTTAGGAAGGTATTACATATATTATTATTCATCGTTTTTCTCTCAGATGATGGCAGTAAAATGTTACAGGCTAATATCTTTCATATTCATATGCTAATTATTGTCTTCGAGTTTAGGAGATAAGTTGAAAGCGAAAATTATAAAAATCAAAGACAAAAATTAAAACAAAGTTTGTTGAATTTGTTCACTAAAACCTCCCTGGATATCACAGGTCATAAGTATACCTAGTTATTTGATAATGCTTGAAATAATGACTTTTTATCATTTTTACATCGAATTTTTTACTTACTTTATTCGAATTTGACAAGACATATGTATGTAATAGCAATTGATGAAAATCTCTTTTGATACAAATCTCTTTTGATACTTGTTGCCTCAAATATGAAGATCTAGTAGACTATGTCGGCATTTTCTTGAATCTTATCATCCGAGACGCCTGATAATTATACAGTAGTTAACACATCTTACTGATTTTTCATAGAGATCAGTGGTAAATATTTAATAGGCTATACATTTCATTAACAGAAACGCATTCATGTGTCAACAAAAGTAAACAACCTAACAATTTTTATGTATATTTATGATCACGGTATAAATGATGACAGATGTAGCTTGGCAGTTATTAAACTGATTCTAGTTCGAGCGAAACTAATACCAAAGATTTTGGACAAGAAGTGATTTCGTCAAAAGTCTTGATTGCGCATTTCGTTGCTACATTAATTAAAATTCTCTGTCTGACCTGTATATGCACTTAATTTTCATAGTCTCTAGATTAAAGCAGGTTACGAAAAATACAATTTATGAAAAATTCTCTTTTACTAATTTTATAAACGAGAACAGTTCGTGTATGTAATCTTTTAAACGCATATAGAATATTGATAAAGGGCTTATCAGAGTTTTCTAAGTGGTAAAGTTACATAGAAATTTATTTTGATTTAAATGAATGTTAAAAAGTTAAATTTATTATGCTGCATAATAAATAAATCTAAACCTTGAATTTTTTTGCATGAAACATTGTCATTATTAAATTTAACTAATTTTTCTATACTGTTAGCTTTCAAGTCGTTTTTATATTTTTGTTAAGTGAGAGTAAACAAACTCTATAGCATCGAATTAAATCACATGACGCCATGACTAAATTTGAATAGAGCCAATGACATCTGTTTTTCTTTTTGTTTCTGTAGCATTATTGGAAGAAATAGTTAAACAATAAAAATAAAATATCTTAAAAGGACGAATATGTGACATAACTGTTTTATAAAATACAGCTGTTTAATATTTGAGCTTATCATTAAGATAGAATTTCATTAAATAAAAAATGACTGGTCTTGATACACTGCAAATTGTCCGTTTCATTTCAACGGATTTATTTTGCTTCTATATTCCGCGAATTTTTGCTCATTCATCTACGTAAATTTACTGTTAACAAAATTTACTTATTCTGCAAAAACCAAAAGTTCTATAGCTACACTTGCAAAAGGGAAGATAATTGTTGTGACCAAGTAAATGGTTAAAGAAATAAAAAACAGGTTTTGCAGATATATCATACAGTAAGTACAACAGAAGAGTATTACACGACTACTGAGTGTGTGTCGGTTTACCAGCGTTCAATCTATTCGACTGTTATATTTACCAGCCTCGACACGGGATAGGATGTAGCACAAGGCCGAGTTTAATGTGGGGCAATCCGAGCCCGTAGGCTCGGCCAAAAATTCCCCATTGACCCCGTATAAAACAGGGTCGGGTAGCTGTTTCCCGAGGCGAGAATCTGCCCTTCGACATAGCCTTGTCTGGGGATTGGCTAGCACAGCTGGAACAGATCTATTCGACTGTCCCCACAAGGCAGAAGAGTCCAACATAGTCTCTTTAGGAGGACACTACAACAATAATATTAAAATAAACTTATGATATACTGCATTTCATAGTTTTTATTTGAAGTATACTTTAAAGGTTATATTTCCTGTTTCAAGTGTGACACCTGCGATGTTTTCATTTTTGTCTTCATATACAATTTATTTCATGGCAGTAGTATTTCTGTTATCACATTTTACAACTTGCTTATTTTTTCATAATGTTATTTTAGTAATTTCATTCAATTTATTGAAAGGGTGTAACAAATCTTTTTCAAATATATGTATTAAAATTATTTATGAGTCTGCTTTCTCAGGAAATGACTTTAGATGCAATGAAACTATTTCAACTTTGATTCAAGTTGATAGACAGAGTAAACTTTCTGCTATGGCTATGAAAATGGATTTTCCAAAGATGGTTGTCTAGGTTAAGCTGGAATTGGGATATCGAAAAGTGCTATCTTGTTTGGATCCCAAAACAATTGACTGAATATAAAAAAAATCCAACAAATATTGGTAATAGAAATGCGGTCGGAATGTTTTACTGCATCCATTACGCAGTATTTACACCGTCCTTTCAGACTATCATATCTAGTCTCTGCAAAGACAATTATCTTTGAAGATTTTTTCCACAGTTAGTTGTTTTTGTTGCAGATGTGAACCAACAGAAAATACATCAGTGGCTGAGGAGCACCGGGTTGAAAGCTGAAACAGAAGTCCTAATTATTGCATCTCAGGACCAAAGCCTCGCAACCAGATCCTGTCACTGTCACATAATCAAGGATGGAACTAACCCGAAATGCAGGATCTGCGGAAAATATGATGAAACTGTCGACCATATTATCCCAGGATGTCCGGAACTAGCCAAAAAAAAAAAATACCTACAGACATAAAAGAAAGTAGCGATACACGTGCACTGAAAGATAAGCCAGAAGCACAAAATCGAAACAACTGAGAGATGGTATGAACACCAATCAGACATAGTTACCCAAAAATGATGTAACTATCCCGTGGAACATGCCAATTCAAAACGACAGGGAAATAAAAGCCAAAAGAACTGATATTATCATAAAAGACAAGAAATTCAAGAAGTACCATCTGAGAGAAACATTCCGTGAAAATTATCATGACATTATCTAAATACGAGAACCTGGAGATCGAGATTAATAGGCTGTGGGGAATGAAAACTGAGAAATAGTAATCGGAGCTCTGAGCCTCGTGAGAAAAGGAATGGACAATTTTACTAACAGCGTCCCAAGTAACATCAACATACAAGTTGCCCAGAAGATCGCCCTACTAGGAACATCCCATATAGTATGAAAAGTGTTATCAGTTAAATGACAATTCTCCTATAGGACATAAGGACCATAGTTTGGACTCCGCGCTACAGGACACAAAGCAGGAAGCATAACAACGATGATGATGATGATGACGACGATGATGATGATGATGATGATGATGATGATAGAGGAACCCATAGCACAGAGATTGGAACGGGTCACCCAATACAATTCAGAACAGAATAACGGATCAAGTAGTCATAAGCGAGAAGAAAAGAACAAATTAAATAGTGAATTTCGGCTGACCACAGAATGAATTTTAAGTAAAGTGAAAAGATGGATAATGATTCCAATCTTGCCAGAGAGCTAAGGAAATTATGGAAGCTGGTAGTAACAACCGGAGTCAGAGCTCTAGGAACAGTCCTAAAGAAATTTGAAAAAGGCATGAGAAGTGGAAATCGGGAATAGAGATTTGAAGTCTTGATGTTACTGGAACTACAGCAGTAGTCAGATGTTGTGAACATATATTATTAATAATAATAATAATAATAATACTATTCAAATTATCCGTTTTCCCAATAGAATGAATTCCTGTCCATTAACAAAGCATTGTTTCCGATTTTTAATGCAAAAGAAAAACAGAAATATAAGAAATTTCGGTCAAAACCAACTCATGAAGTGAGAGTGAACCGACCCCCTCGGACCTGTGTAAATCATTTGCATTCGGTACTTGTCAATCCCTTTGATTCTGTGCGATTACCATATCTGTTATTATTTGCATTATTTACATCCGGACTAATGTCCTCATCTTTGATTAAATAATTATAACTTCTCAGCCTAGAAATTCTCAACTTTTCAAATTGATGTAATCATTGTATTCATGGAATGTTTGGCACACACACACACACACACACACACACACACACACACACACACACACACACACACACACACACACAGCTATCCTTTCTTAGAAAAGTCACATATTTTATATTCATGATGGGAAAATCAAAAGGGCAGTAAATATCATTTAGGATTTTTTTTCAGTTAATGTCCTACATGCTTTTCCATTTTTATATATCACCCACTCAAATCAACGTTTTTGTTTTGACATTTATCTCTCATTTTTAAATACTATAATATCAAAATGTGTTCTTTAAAAAGAAATAATTATCTATTATGTCCAATATACAGCATATATATTTTCCGATAGAAAACGTACATTTATTCCAAAAGACAACGGATCTTTTGGAAACATTTATCGAAGTTCTTGTAGAAAATCATTTAGGCCTACAGGATAGCGTCTCTAATTCTATTAACGTTAAAACGTGAAAGATTCTCAGCTCGAAGCGTCGTTCATTTACATATTGAAAGCATTCATTTGTATAAAATAGGACATAATGACAAAAACGCGTATGAATCATAATTTTTCACTTTCCTGTTTTCATATTGACAATTTAGAAAGGTTTTTAATAAAATTACCTCATCACAAATGGATTTTATCTAATTATTATGCTATATGTAAAATAATAAATCTCAGCACGCAAAGGCTGCACGTAAAACTGAAAGTGAAAGTATCTTGATGTGAAAACTGGATGATCTTGATTTGTATGTAATCCGAAAGTGAAATGATTGAAGAAAAAGTGCATCTTGCGCTCAAATAATTGTTTAGAATTTCACAAATTCTGAAAAGAATTAAGCGCCCGCTGAACTTTACATATTGCACATTGTGAGGTCGCAGTAAAATTAGGTACAAAGTTATGAGAATTAAATAGATATCCTCTTGTTCTGCTAAACGATGATGCGTTACATTTACATTTCCCTCTTAAACACTTCATTTCACACGCAGTGGTGTTAAATGAACATTTTTGATTTCAGGTGGTTGGTGATATGATGACACTATGTGTTGAATAAATGTGATTGTCTCCATGAGTTGATGTTTGAAAAAACATAAACGTCACACAAACACGGTGTCTACAAGAGATTTTCAAGATCTAAATTCTGATATACTGCAACCATAACCAAATAGGGCTATGTTCATATTACAGAAGAATATACGTTCTCATGCACAGCAAATATCCCAATGTATTTAGTAACGGTTTTGGAGGCATAACATTACAGATGGAGGATGGCACATTTCTCCAAAGTAAGCGGTTACTTGCTCGAATTGGCTTTGAATGGGCAACCCGAATTGTATCTTCTACAAACAGGAGTTTGTCACTAGCTAATTATAGTGTTGGTGTGTGACTGTTGTTTAGCCATATACAAACTGTAAGGAAAAAGCTCTAGCAGATAAGTTTAAAATCTATAATTTTATTTTTTTGTCTTTCATTTATTTGTTAAACTTTTTTTCAAAGTGTGTCAGCTATACCCGGCAGTTGATTTTTCGCGCCTTTTCAAATGGCCACAGAAAATCAGAAAAATCACAGGGTAGTTAAGAAAATCGTCTTTACAAAAAAAAGAAAAGAGTTGGTAAATCGTACCTCCCGACCTTTTCGAAAATCACCCTTTGTAACTCACAAGAATTGAGAGGGGAAAGTGAGACAAGTTTAAAATTTACCATAATTACTAGGAAGTTACAAACTCGTATCGCTGTTATTCTATGGATTTTTCTCGAAACATTGTGTATTGGATCATTGTTCGGTTGATTTTCTTTTATATTTAATCTGAAAAGTACAGACATTTACTTACCTAACGTTTTTATTACTATGCATATGAAACCGTGTGCATATATCAGAGACACTACTATGATAACTTTCCATGTGGCCGCCATTGAGATTGATGCATTTATCTCATCGGTGGTCCTGATCTGGCATCCCGCTATCTCACAGACGTGCTGTGGTTTCCCTCTGTCTTTTCTACAAGTACATTCATGGCGACTGCTTCGACGAGCTACTTTCACTGGTTCCCAAATTGGATGAATTTAGACGTGCTACTAGGTTGGCATCTCGGTCCCACCCTTTCACTGTCGAAACGACTAAATGCAACCATCTCTTCTACTCCAACAGCTTTTTATCTCGCAGCTCCCGTCGGTGGAACTCTATTCTTATCACTTGCTTCCCTGATAGCTATATTCTTCAAATATTCAGATGTAATGTCAATCGACATCTTCTGATGTCTTGACCTTGATCCCTGTCCTTCTCTTTATCCTTTTCCCAAACACTCACCTTTACTCTTATTCTCATATACTGTAACCCCTTGCGTGCTAGTGGCACCCCTGCCTTGCTTTGGGTGATTTGCTTAAAAAAAGTAGGTATGAATACACTCCTCGAAAATTCATAGCACCAAGCTACCTTTGCATTTGTGAAGGGACCCAAACAAATGATAATCTAAACAAGCCAAGTCAGGATTTTGCGGTAGATAAAGATTTCGAAGATACCACTGGAGCTAATTGTTCTTCAGATTGGCCGTGTGACACTATTTAGCTATGGTAATTGACTAACTGATTAACCATAGAAATTAAAAACGGGAAATATTTAAGGCGAGAAAGAGCTATATCGAAAGACAGACTGAGCAATATTTTAAAAAAAAAATGAGAAAAGATTTTATTTCATTTACGAAGAAAGATACGCTTCGCAAAAGACAGAAAATCCGTAAGAGAAAGCGAGATTTAGGAATTCAAAATTAATTAATGTCATGATAAGAGAGTGACGCGCCAAGGGAAACAGAATTCGAGAAAGAATGACATGGCGGGCATAAAAAAAGAATGACATGGCGGGCATAAAAAAATGTCGGCTCCGGTCAACTGCATACAGGCAGAGAAAATCAATATTAGTTATCTTTCAGAGATACTATTTAATTTTAATTCCTGGTCCCGACGAAGAAAGCCATCTGTTATATGTACGGACCTTGGTAGGAGTAAGGAATCGCGTAAAAAAGTATTATTATTACTTATTCAAACTGTTGACGACAGACACAGCGTCGCCGAAGGTGAGCATCTGGTGATACGAGAATTTTAAGATACGAGAAAAATAAAGAATTTGATTCTCAGGTAAACACGACGACCCAGTTAAAAGTTGACTAGCGGAGAATCCAGGTGTCGGGTTTTGACAGTGATTAATAAGTTGGTAGAGGTTCTGCTAAGTGGATTTGGGGTGGCTCAGGGAAAGGATATGATAAAAAAATTTAATTATGGCAATGTGGAATTCATAAAAGTTTTGGCCGATAAAGAGGATTCTGGATAATAATTTTAAGAGCCACATCCACACTGCCGAGCGATCATTGGCCAAGTGGTGGCGTGAGTGATAGACGAAGGTGAATGTATGAGAAAGGCGGGGAAGTTGCTAACATCCACTGAGAGGATTAGTATGAGATACCAATTTGAGAAAGGAAGAGTCTAGGAGGATAATTCTCCCCCGACCTCTTCTCACGGACGAGGGGGACCTCCCCCTCCCCGAAATGGAAGGTGAATAATCTTCCAAAAATGAGAAGTAATTAATTTTCCTGTCCTGAGGACAAAGAGAATTCTTGTTGAGAATCGAGAATTATCAAACCCAAACGACGTCCGGCCCAACACCGGGTTTTGGTCGGTGTCCATATAAACGGACGTCCCCTGGCGTTCCAGTGAGTTAGTTCGAGTTGAGTACGAGAGAGTTCGGGTTGGAGAATAGCGCCTCGCAGGAGCTGGCCAAGATTCCACGCCTTTCGACTTCCTACCAAAAGCAAGTTTTATTGAAGAACAACTTAAGATACCAAAACTCACTTAAGAAACGCAAAAGAGTGTCACGAATCCATAGAAACGGGCTGGGAGAGAAACGCATTCCTGTATTCAACAGACAGATAAAGATAATTGTTATTTCTCAACATATTTGAACCTCTTGAGTTTGTTTTATTATTTCTTTTACTTACGTTTGTGCGGTATCACATTTACCCCGGATTCAGCTTGCACTACGGCCCGACGCCTGATTGATTTCGTCTACCTAAGATCAAAATCACAACGTGGGTAGGTTAGACTGGAGATCAAAGCAGTTACTTCGGCAACCATACGTTGGAGGCGAGCTGGAAACGACAAAGCTGATATCAAACCGGAAACAACCAGATCGACCAGGACACAGGCTGGTGGCAGCGAAAAAATGTCAACCTCAAGACGCTGGTGGAAGAACCCTTACAGCTTCGCGCCGTAACTGGGAATTGACCACGGGCCGACGGCGCAGTGTCACATATTGGCGACGTGACCAGTGGGCGTCACATATTGGCGCTGCGACCACCGAGACCACACCAGTGGGCGTCCCATTTTGGTGCCGTGGTAAACCAGGATTCGACCGCCACTGGATGTCACATATTGCCGCTGCGACGATCGGTGTGAGGCACATATTGGTGCCGCGACCAAGACATCGACCCTAAACCACAGCCGTATGTGAAGCGTTGCTGCCGTGACGTGCGATGCTCTTTCGTAAATATCATGTACTTTTTTTAATTATTAAATTCTTTTAGTCTGCCCAGTGTTTCACAGTATCTGCGTTATCCACCAAACCATGTGGCATGATGTCTACGAGCAGCACACAAGTTTTTCATCTCAGAGCACAAGTCATCGATTTCATCGCTGACTGCTTAACTTTAAACTTTGGGGGTTCGGATGGATGGTTGCAACTCATGGTATTAGCATTTTATTCGGGGTAACATGATGTAACCTGGTTCCATCGCCTGTGATCATGTACTTTAGGAAATCCCGATCATCTATTCTATATCGTTCCCAAATTTTAGATATTTTGCATTGCGTATACAAAAATCTTGCAGCATACTCCCTGTTGCTTTGAATTTACAACTATCACAATGTTTTACTTCAGGTCAATTTACGTTTATTTGTTCTTTACGTTTCCGATATCCCTCGTAAGTTCTTAATATTTTCATTTTCTGATGAAAGTGAAGTTCCTATTTAACTATTCTATGCTTTGCAGCAAGGGAAATTGTTTCATCTTTTTTCTTTTCTGATATTTTTATCTCAAATAACGTATTGATATTTTCAGACACCATTTAGGGTCATGTTCAGCGTTGAAAATTGTGGGATCTGACATCGCAGAGAAAGAAAAAATAACGATGGATACAAGCAAGAAGTTGATATTGGAAGAACAAATGAGATGTTTGTAAACTGCAGCAAGATGAATGATTATAATTAACAGATCTAAAAAAAACGCAAGAATAAGAAAGATCAATCTTGAGAAAAGTAGAAAAAAGAAACATTTAATAAACGATGCAAGAAAAATAAACAGTATCAAAACAACATAAATGAAGATTGAAATGAGCAACATATTATGGAAACTATTAGATACATTGAAATTAACAATATATCACAAAAGAATAAACTAATTTATGTACAAATAAGAGCAGAAAAATTAATAAACTCTAAAACCCACAGCCATCAGGATGAATAAATATGTTAGAAACTGAAAATAGAAAGACATTTCCAATCTATAAATTGATATACTACGACAAAGACAATTAAAATGGCCATGATAAGACATTATTAGAAAAATATAAAATAAAACGGAAAGAAAATATGCATAAAAGAAAAATGACTAAAGGGAATCTTAAATCTTAGATTTACACAGTGGATTGCATCATACAGACAAAAAGCATCTCTCAAAGTATGAAAACTAAATTTTACTAGGAAGCAAAACAAATAAAAAATAAATAGTCCAGAAACTAACAGATTTTAAAAGGAAATACGGGATGCAAACAAAGAGAACAGCAAAATAGCAGAGTTAGAGTGGTTGGTAAAGTAATAAAAAATTTAGAAATAAAAAAGAGAAGAAAAATCGAAATAAATGCATCTAAAATGCTCTCCGCAAAATAGTTATCTGGAAGAGCAGCCAAAGCAGAAGGAATCTATAGATCTGGGCTTTAACACTGCCTAAATTGATTTCCATTGCTTGTCTTACATCCTGGTTTGAACAAGCCTGTCCCGGTTGAAGAGTCTCTATATAATTTACCAGTATTTTCTTTTTGTAAATGTATGTCTTTTCCCCATGAAGCTTACGGAGGGCTGGGCCACTAATTTATTTCATTATATAAGAAAACTTAACTTATAATAAAAAATTAAAATCTACCTTTTAAATTATGTTAAGCATATAGTTATTGTTTCTGCGATAGCACCAAATATTACTTAAAAAATTGTAAAGGTGAATACGAGTTCTTGATTAAGAAGTGAAAAGCCAAACATATAATGTACTTTAATAATTTAAAATTTTTCACAAAGGAAATACAAATATTAAAACAAACAATGTATCGAAATGTTCGGAATGGGCTTCATTATAAAAACGCTCTGTACTAATAAGCAAGTAAGAGGATAAAGACTGAATACTGAAATGCTTATCTAGAGTTGCGAGAAAATCAAAATCAAATAAAATGTGAAGAATGAGATTTCTTAACATAACTGCTAAACGTCATTCTCATAAGAATCATAAAAAGGAAGCAACAGCAGGTGAAAATGAAGAATTATTGGAATTATGAATGTTGAATTCAGAAACAACTCAATAACCAGAATGATAAGAGATGAAAAGAAAGAAAGAAGCGAAGCAGGGAGGGAAAATCAATTAGATATATATATTATGTTTTGTGCATTCCGTTTGGATTATTGCCTTTTCTGTTCTATTATTATTTGCATTAATATTTTTTATTCAAATATGTAATTTATGTTGTGTTTATGTTGATGTTTGAAGTTCTTTTGAATCCTTCAGGTGACTTTCTGTTGCAAAGCATGCGTGTTACAAGTAAATATTTTTGTGTAAAAATATCATTTGTTTTGAAATTCAACAAAAATTAGAAACCAATATAACTGGAGTCATAATACTGTTCATATCTATAAGAATATGTGAGAATGTGATGTAATTCGCTGTGATTATAAAATCTCTTCACCGTGGTAAACATTTTAAAGAGAAAACATTAAACTACAATGATCAGTATTTTAAATGATTAGACAGTCATGACGGTGCACAATGAAAAAGAAAATTGATAGAAATTTTGTATAAGTACAACAATATTTATTGATTTGTTTGTCATTTTATCAAGAATTTAGCGTTTGTTATTTTGAGCAACAAAATATGTTTTTCCAAATATAATATCCAAACAAATAATCTAGGTCTAAAATTGAAATTAAAATGTATGAAACTTTTTAGAATTAACTATGAAACTATGTAATTTGATTCTATTGTTACTTGACGTTAAATAAATAAATTAAAAAAGTTCTTATTTGATATATTTTTAGAATCTTAGTTAAAAATAGTCTAGAAGCAAACGTAAAATGTGAATAAATTTTTAAATTCCTATATTGACGCTCAGTACTTATTGTTTCATAATGGCTTGTCTGTTAAACATAAAAGGATCAGAAATATTTCGATGAGCTTTACTAAGAACACAAGTTGAAATCAGTCTGGCCTTGGTCAAATCCACAGACTGCTAAAAGTATGGCTATTACGTAAATATTTTATGTAATTTTATTTCTGCTTATTTATATATGAAAATATAATTCGTGCGTGTTAACTATATATTACCACAGGATTACTTTTATTTAAAAGGCAGATGAACTATTTTCAGTGGCATTTAGTAAACATAAAATTATCTAGAGGTATATTCGACATTTCTACTTTACTAATTATTAATATGAATTTTACGAATACCTTTCTAAAAGTTTTGCTGATGTGCATTCCTTGCTGCAAAACTGATGAGATAACAAATAACAAACTCCTCAGACCTGACTGTGGTTAACTGGAACAGTAATAATAATATATAGGAACTTGATAAATCACGATTATAATCGGAAAATTTGAAAGATGAAACAAAATTAGAAAACTTTATAAGACCAGCGTTTATAAAAAATCACGAAAATTGCAAAAGAAAACAAAAAACAAAAACGAATGACGCTACAAAAAAATTGAGGTGAAAGAAATATGTAAATTGCTAAAGTAAGAATACAAAGAGCAGAATACATTTATTTTCCGATCAACATGTAAGAGAAAACTTGAATGATGAAATCATGTAGAGTAAAAGATTCATACATGACGAGAGCCAAAGTACAATGGTCGAAGCACCAAAGTAAATTTAATTGAAGTTTTGATGGTTCGTTAATTTAGTAAACACTTGTATGTGCATTAAATATGCTAACTATTTAATCTGAAAATCTTTCTTGAAAAGGTTTATATATGTTTACTAAATGACAGAAGAAATTATAATTTAGTCTGAGCTTACTTTAATCTTCTATCTCAACTATTTGTTTCAATTGTATCTGGTGCTAAAACTATTGACGATTTGGAAAAAAAGAACTATTGTGCTACAATATTTTTCTTATTGATCAAACTCATAGAGTAACTTGTGTGGCCACTATCCCACCCGTATTGATTAGATGAACAGTGAACGGAATGAAATCTATATGTAGCTCCCATTGCTCCACATGAGAATATTTACTTTGAATATTACCAATTGACTTTTGTAAATAACAAACAGGAGACGGCTTCATAAAGCCACAGTTGCTGGCAAAATTAATACTTTATTTTGGAGTATTGATTTATATAAACCATTTCAATCTGTTTCATAAAATATCTTGACCTTTTATGAAACTTCTACATATTTACATTGGCAACTTGAAGTTTCATCAATTTTATTGTAGAGAAATTGTATTTTAATGAATCTTATGATTTCAGTTGTCGAAATTATCAATATGATTTTTAAATAGTTTATACTCATTAGAAGTATGTAAGTAAAAGTACTTGATAGAAGTTACATATAATTATAAATAGTTGTATTATGTCTGCTTCCTTCACCCATTGTTATTGGCGTTGAGGATAGGCTAACAAAAATGGAAATTTTAATATACGACGGGTAAATATAAAACAAAGTGAGGATTTCACCTATAATAATAAAAATATTTTTGTACTTTTACATTACTGTCCAACCAATGTTAGGAGCGATTCGAAATGATGTTTATCTCCCAACGATATTAGTTCCTTAATTTATCAGTTAGTCACTGCAACGCTGACTACAGATCACAGGTTTAAAGCAACGATTAATCAGCATATACTAGTTAATATTCGGAAAGGCAATTTGAACAATTTGCAAAGGTGCGTTAATTCATCTGAGTCGGTGATAACTGAGCATTTATTAAAAATATCAAACCGCTTCAGTCAATCAAACCGTTAGAGTCAATTTATATTGTCCTTCAAGGCACCCCTCTGTAAGCAGAATAGTGCTGTTTAAACTGGAGCTGGAAAATAATGTTGTACGTAGCAGAATGACACTTCGCCAGTTTGACGTAACATTTAGCTCGTTATTCTATAAATTGATGAGATTCATCCTGTTTATAAGCTAGCATCGGTTCCAAAAATATATATAAACTTGTTAAGTGATGGTTATAATGGAATAACATTGAAATATAGTTGCTGTTGAAAGGTGCTGTTCCAAATATTAAATTTATTTTCTTTATTCGACTTCCGATTTTGATGCTGTGAAAACGTTTTTCACATAAATTATCTCGTTACAATAACTGCTTTCACACAATTTTCAGGAACCATAATATTTTATAAAGCAAATAAAGGAAAGGAATTACTTGTCTTAGCACTGATGTAATGCAAATGTGTTACACTGTCACAGTTTCAACAGTTTGACACATTTTCATATCCAATACCCTTTATGATGTCGCTTTTCTTCAAATAAGCAAATTCATTATTCACTTCAACTAGTTAAAAGTCAGCCAATGTAATATTTTTAAATAACAATTGTTTACAACATATTTACTGTTTCATTTTTCTATATAATCATTTTCAATCAGCTGTTTATTCTCTCGTTTTGTAGATTTATATTTATCCGACTTAATTATTTGATACTGATTTAAAAAAAAATATTTCCTTCCTCAAGCAAGGCGATAGTGCCACTAAGATGCAAAGGGTTACTCAGAATGAAATAAAATGAAATTTTAGGAAAGAAACCGGAAAATGCGAGAAAATTAAATTTTCAGCAAATGCAAATACTTTCATCGAATAATATTTTGTCAAATCTAAAAAGAGATTTTAACATATTCTCTTGGTTTTAGAGGGAAGTCAAGTTTATTACCGTAGAACAGATAAAATATTCTGAATATTTTCGATATATTAGATTGAAAGAAAATTTCCTAGTTCTCTTTTCTGAATTATGTTTGGCGAAATCACGTGTCTTGGAAGTTTTGAAAGGTTCTTTCACATACAACGTAACGACATGCAAGTACCCTTCATGCCATCGCGTGTTTCATTCCATTTAAAACTCCTTGTTTGGTGAACCATTCCATCAAGTCAAAGATCTCGAAAAATTCTTCAAAGACTTTATGAAATTAAAATCTTTCATTTATGGTGGAATACACAATTTACTGAAAAATGGCGTATGGTCATAGAATGAGAGATGGTGTTTAAAATAATACTGAACACAAAACTGAAAATATTGCATTAATTCAATTTTGTTTATGTATTATCAAATAGAAAAATGAATGTAAAATAAAATAATCCTGCCCCACGACTAAAAGAGGAGAAGTATTCTAAATGAAAATAACATACAGGGTGCGATGGATAAATTGTCATCTAAATTACACATTTTAACAGATACACTTATCAAAATCGCACAAAAATATCTTGAAATACTAAAGTGTAAATTTATTCAATAAATTCGCCATTGGTTTCAAACACGGCCTATAGACAACTTCGGAATCTCCTGCAACTCTTCTGGATGGTCTCCTTGTTTAAGTTGATGAATTCTGCCCTAAACCTTGCATTCAGTTCATCTTCGGTGTTACTAGGAGTTTTGTTGATCTCTCGCTCAACTGCTCATACAAATAATAATCAAGGGGTTGCAGTGTGCAGAGTCCTGTTGCCAGACATAGGATCTTCCAGCAGCCACTCTCTTGACCCAGGGCAGCACTACTTGATGTAGGCCTCCGTGTTGAGTCTTGTGGGATGATGAATGGAGGCATAACAGCTCTATTATTCGTGATCACTCCAGATACCATGATGTTGTCTAGATATATCATCCAAACTCTTTCCGGATCCTCTGCATTGTCCTCTGATTGGCACGCAAACACTCTGAAATGTTCGTATTTTAGTTTCCGGCGCGAATGCCAAGCAGTACAGCATGCCGTTTCCAAATATAAGTATAAAAATTAAAAAAAAATGATGTGTTGCAATGGTGCAGTAAATGATAATAAGTATAATAATACTAATACCATCAGCTGTAATTCTAAGAATTACAATGATTGCCCACTACAAAATAATTGTTTAGCTAATTCCCTGGTTTATATTAGTACTGTTTCTACAGCTGAAAACCCGAGTATTAAAAAAATTACATTGGAAACACTAAACATTCGTTTAAAACACGTTGGTAGCAACATGTACTATCCTTCAACAACTGAGAAATTGGCACAGCGCTAAAAACAATAAAAAATAATTTTCTACTAGTTTCATTTCTGAATAATTTGTAATAATAGTAAACTTGATGCTCGGTTAAAGTTAGAATTTGACATTTGCAATTTTTATTTTTTATTGTAAATTTAACTATGAAATTAAAAATTTATTTGCTATAGTGATTTCTAATTTAATCTAATCTTAACATTAATGCACTAATAGATTGTACTTAGAGTATATTGTCACGTTATTTTGAATTACCATAGTACATGCATATGTCATAATTTTGAATATATATATATATATATATATATATATATATATATATATATATATATATATATACATATATATATATATATATATATGTATGTATATATATATGTGTGTGTGTGTATAATCATTAAAAATTTAATTAAAGGCGCTAAAGAACAATAAGCTGTTAGTTTCACACGAAAGTGTATTAACAAGTTCTCTGTCGGACCAAATGATGATTTTTAAAAACCTGATTGTGGTTATTTGTTTAAATTTTGAAGTATGTGGAGAGCTGAGAACCAACATCAGAACACTCTTGAATATATACCCCCCATATATATATATATATATATATATATATATATATATATATATATATATATATATATATATATATATATATATATATATATATATTATTGACATCTCAAGCGATCTTTTGACAATGCGTCTATACTCGTTTTGCCGGTCTACTTGGACATTAAGAATAGAGGCAGAAGAACAGCCATTCGCAGTTCTTTTTGTTGTTTAGAGTTCAATGCTTTAGGTTATTTATAATCACAACCTTTAGTTTAACATTATCGATTTATTATTTATTAAAAATGTATTTATATATTTCATCTATTCATTTAATTTCTGTATTTTCTTAAGTTCTAAATTTTAAAACAATTATTAGATTACATTTATTATGGGAATCTAATCATTTTGAGGCATGTGATTTTAGGTAGCATAGTAGAAATTTGTTTTCGTGTCTGCATTTTGAAATTAGCTTTGATCTTTTTTAGAGTATTTTTGTTGAATGTTTTGTGTAGCTTGCTTGATTTTGGAAAGTTTTTTGATGATTTTAAGGAATACCTATATTTGGTTTTAAATTTTAGTATATGGTGGACTAAACCTATGACGGAGCGTAAACCTGTGAACTGATAGTAATATATACACAACACGCACATTATCAAAAAGGTATCAGAGTGTATACCAACAGCTAAAAAGTGAAATCAGAAAAGAAATTGTAAAACATTAAAAGATATAAGATTTCATAAACTTAAATAGTTGAGTCTCAATAAATGTCCCGTCTATTTACGATTACCTTGGATTGAGGATGTTAATACGAGGTTTGTAAAGTAAATCTCTCTAAGAAATTATTATTTAGCAGGCATTGTTTTCTCTGCCCAACCTATGTCAATCCGTATGGGTGGTCTAACTACTTACCATGTTAGTTTCAAAATTTATGACTTTAAATAGCAATGTGACACTGACTACACAGGTAGAAACACTCAACGTTTGGAGAAGAGAATGAGTTAACATGTGTCACTTTGTGTAAGCAAGAATTGATTTCAGAAATTTGATAATAGGAATACATCCGGGTCTGCGATTGCAGAACGTCCAATAGATAATAGTCAGTGTGTCATGACCTAACATGAAGGTATGCTCACTATTTACATTATTCGGACTAATGTCCACATCTTTCTCGCCATGTTTATCACAACGTTTTTTAATGGGAACCTTGCAGCTAATATTTGGGAACTAAATCCTTTATTGTACCCCCTCTCTCTCTTTCACTCTCTTTGTCCTATATTTATGCGATTTCTCTCCCCGGTAAGAATTATTTTCACTAAATTCTATTTCAACTGAATGTATCGTAGGTAAAACTATAAATAATGGATATATTTCATTTTTTTAAGTTGTAGGTGTTAACCTTCATTAAACGTTGCCTTACTATCAGCAACATCATACTTGAATTGCAATAGCTCCTCCTGATACGTAGTTTCCTTGTTTAAATATATTTACATTAAATCCGATCTTTATAAATTAATCTAATTTTAATCTATTATCCAAAATAGTTTTCTATGTCAATTTCGAGTACATCAAGTTTTCCGCTATATTTTTATAAGATCATCTATGATTTAAAAGAAATTATGAACCTGATGAAATTCTTGATTCTTAATATTTTGTTTGAATAATAGAGAAAATGTTCAATGATTATCCGAAACCAATATATAAATATTAATTTAGTGTTATTATTTTAACGTTTGTTAATAAAATATTAGTCCAGTACGTATCGGAGTACGTGGCGTTGAAATATGAGAAAAGCAAGTATTTAAGTAAACATACATTTGATTATGGATTCTTCTTTATTTTATGTGCTGTGGTACTTAAGTACGCAAGCGGTCATGGTTCTCCACAACATCCTCTCCTTTGTAGCTTTAAGCAACTTATTACCATCTATCTTTGTTCCCGTTCTACAATCCATTTACCCAAACACATAAGGTAGATTACTTACTGTTTTCCTCTACCTATCTTGCCTTCGGTATGTCACGTGAATATTAACATTTCAATCACTTTTTAAGTTACGTGTACTAGAAATTTCAACTGTTCTTTATGTTGAAACTTGACTAATGCATGGAATAATAATGCAAACACAAAATGTAGTTAGAATAAAATGTATTGAAACAAGAAAGTGTACACAATATTTACATATAGTCTTTTGTATATTCCTGGGAAGACCGTTCCTGGAGAATGTGTTGACTAAGTCGCAGTCGGGCAGAGTCTCTAGTTGGATCTCTTGATTTGCCTCTCTGTCTTTCGGTACCAACCATATTTATATCGTCGGTACTCCGCTATGCAAATTAGGTGGATCCTACCACAACACTTTAGAACTTCCTAGTTGCTCACATGTGCAATCCATGTTAATCTAAATATCCGTCTTTAGAATCACGTCTCTGTCGCTTCGTGTCTCATTTTCAACTGTAAAGATATTTTCCAGTGTTCACTGCCATACAGAAGAATAAATATGACATAGCAGTTCATCACTTTTCTATATAACAAAAATTTCCTATACCTTAATAATTTGCTTGGTTTCTGAAATGCCTCTTTCTTTATAACGATTCTTGTGTCACACCTTCCACTGTCTGTTATTACACTACCCCTCCACCATAGTCACATTTCTGTACCTGTGGGATTCTGATGTCTCCAGTTCGAAACTCACACTTTTATTGGCCACATTTTCTATCTTCTTTTAGTTAGTCGTTAATCCTTTCTTTTTGTATTCCTTTGCTAATATCTAAGTTTGGACTATTTCCCTTCTGAGTCCGCCACCAGTTCACTGTCATCCGTATATCTTACGTTTGTTATGGATACCGATAATAAATCCTGGTTGGACTTCAATTCTCTTAGAATTGTATCCTGTATAGGTTAAATAAGTTTAGTGAGAAACCCATCCTTGTATCTTATTACTCTTTCTTTCTTTTATTTTGTTTTAAGTATTATGTTTAATTACTGAATGAACGGAGAGATCAACGAGAGCATGAAGCGTGAAAATTTAATTATGGTTAAGATTATTTAAGAGCTACAAAATTAACAATAAATCTTCTACTTTCAAACGAATTTCAATTTTAAAGAAATGTGTAAATCTGACTGTTAAACTTAATTATCACTTATACGAGATCAAGAAAATATGAACATTTTGTAATTAAATTTTTTTTTTAATTGAATATTTAAAGAATGACTGAGTAGACAGATGGTCGTCTGTTGCAGCTGCTGGGTAACATTAAAATATTTGGGAAGGAAATTACAATAATCCAGAATCTATGCTGGTAGTAAACTGCTTGCATACGGGCAGAAAGTGAATTCAGTAAATATACAAAAATAGAAAGGTGTGTCTTCTCACCGGATTTATTCAACTTATACCGTGAGGTAATTCTGAGAGAATTAGAAGTCCTAACAGAATTTGTTATAATAATTATTGGCAACCACAGTCTTAACGACATAAGATATGCAGATTACACAGTCCTGATAGCAGATAAAGAAAAGAAACTACAAGAACTTCTACAGAAGGTCGTGAAGGAGAGCGAGAAAAGAGGATTAAACGACAATTGTAAGAATACATGATTGTTAGAAAAAGGAATATCTCAACATGCAAATTACTAATTGGAGATGCCAAAATCAAATAAGTACAACAATTTAAATATCTGGGAAATGTTTTAATAGTGGATAGAAAGTGTGACACTGAAATCCGAAGGTGCAATGGGGCAAGGAAAGGTGCCTTCCAAAAGCTAAGCAATGTTTTAAGAAGTATAAACGTTTCGTTAGCAACAAAGAAAAGAGTACTGAACTGTTATGCAATATCAATCCTCCTATATGGCAGTGAATACCGTAGAAATTGAAGAATAGGCTTTAGGTAACAAAAATGTGATTCTACAGACGGATGCTGAGAATATCATGAACTGAACACGTGAGCAACGACGAAGTCTTAGAGAAAATAGAAAGAAAAAAGACACTTATATTTAAAATCAGGAAGAGACAGTCGAGGGAACACAACGAGGCAAGAGAGACAAAAGAAAACAATGCATAATCTACCTAGTGATCCTGAGTGAATGCATGGCTGTACATGGTTTAGGTGAGATAACAAAAAAGAGGAAATTTATTAAGAGCTACAAAGGGCAGGAAATTGTGGAGAGCCATGATCCCCAGTAGCCTGGAGGGGCACGACACATAGAAGAAGACAATAAAAATAGTCTGACAATTTATTTTTCGAATAACTGATTATGAAAATAGATGATAAAAGTATGAAAGCTCGTAAAGGACAGCATATAGGTTTTATCCTGCATATTTAATAAGAAATTACATTTTTTATGAAGGTATTTATTTCTCATTTCTATGAATAATCCAGCATTTATATTATTATTGAATTTGGAATTTTACATTTAAGAAAATCTTCTATACAGTCACCATAAGATACATACGAATTGAAAGATTTTTAAAAAAATTTATGTTGCATTTCAAGTGCGTACATGTAAGACAATCTTTGAAATATGTTCCTTTTCAGTTCTGTTCTGCAGTCAGATATTCTAAAATATAATATTACATTAAATTAAAGAACTGGAAACGAATGACTCGAGAATATTGATCTCAAAGACGTTTATAGAGAAGTGGCTTACAGCATTTTGTTCTAAAACTTGAAATATTCACAACGATTGCACATGAAAAGGTGATGTCAATACAATCATAAAAGCACTTAACAAATAATTATGACAGCTTCTAATCATATCATTCAATATTATCGGGAATTTGTTCAGGATGATCAAAAAATTATCTTAAAAGAGTTACGCTTTCAAATGTGTGAGTTTGCAAAAGCAGAACTGTAAGTATTTATAAGATCTAATTTCTAAAATTTATTTATTACATATATTTCATGATGACATGCTAACACAGACTAAGGCGTTTTGAACGAATCCTCATACATTGCAGTTACGATATTTATTGAGGCTTTGTGTTGGTTATGAATTATTCCTCCGTCAATTCTATGCAAAAGAATAGAAGAAAAATAAAAGGACTTGTCATTATGAAAATTATAATTTGATTTGTTATAACATATGCCATCATGTATGCTAAGAGAAGATTTTTATATATATATTATTGGGATTTAATAAATTATGACTAAAATGGGATTTTGTCTTGTAATGTTTGGTTTAGGATTTTCGATCACTATACAGAAATATGTGATTTTGCATTCTTCTTCTTTGCAAATAAATTCCATAACAAAGAATGGCTAATACACAGCAAATATATCCAGGTAACATTTAAAACTTGTACCTCGTGAAAATGCATATTAATAACTATGTTAATAATATAGTGGCTACTTTGAATATTAAGTTCTTATATCGCTAGTAGTAAATGTTTCTCACTACATAAGTTCCATTTTTGAAACTCAGAAATTGCAGGTAGTTATGCAAACATAAATGAGCCTATCTTTAACATTGTGACTTTAGTGGTATCATTACTTTACATCATTAAGCACATTTTAACAATTATTTACATCATTAAGTACATTTTAACAATTATACACATATTGAAGTGTTAGAAGAAACAATGAAGATTTCCTCTATAAATCTTATCTTTTTATTGATTTCTTAACGCTACTCATGTTTTTATCTCAAATATGTTTCGCCATTCTCTAGGATTCCCAAGTGAATTGTTTTAAATTCTATGACTGTTGATTTTACCATTACGAAAATGGATGTAGGAATTTTTCAGAACACTGAAAGTAAGATGGTAGAGAAATCCAAATCAAATATCCCACACAAAAGTGTTATTTTTTAATTTATGAGAAAAAATGCGAAGTTGCTGTTGCTCAAGTTTTATTCTGTAATCTAAAACATGTGAAACAGTCGAGCCCTATAAAAAGAATATTACATACGATAAATAAATATTTTTGGTCATATTTGATGTTTGTTTTAGGTTAAGCAGTCTTGAAGTCAGTTGCAATTGGTATTTCATCTTTATGTATATATATGGATGTACAGTACATGATTCATTCTAATTATACATTTAACACTGTAAAACAGCTAATATCTATAGAACATTAATAAAACCTACAATTTGTCGAGGTAGCAGAGTATTTTTTGAAAATGTTGCTTGCTTTTTATCTGCGAATTTTTACAAAGATTTGATATAAAGTTATATTTTAAATACAAAATCATCCAGGTGAATGTCATTTGAAATCATACGAAATAAGTTTAAATTGTTAATGAATCTTTGAGAAACATAGAAAGAACGGGATTCTGGAATTTTGGAATAAGGAAGTAGCTTTCGGAGAGATTTAACTAGCATCCCATAATTTCAACTAGCATCCCATAATTTCAACTAGCATCCCATAATTTCATAAACAAAAATGACTCATTAAATTACAAAAGCTCTCATGATTTGGTTAATTTATAATCTGTAATCTTTTGAAGATCGTTTCAATCATGCAGAACATGATTTCCTCTACTTGAATATTTGAACTTTCTAAATCAAGCAATATGAATGAAAAAGAAGAAAACAATTTGTTGATATTTCTATTATAATTGCAGCCAAAATCATTGTATCTATGTGCTTAAAATAGTAAATTGTTTTTGTGCCAAAGTGGCAATTGAAAATGGGAGATAAACTTTCGTGAAATTAAAAAGATAAACTGAAAGACAAAAGCTAAAAATGAATTTTGTTTGAAAGTCTTGTGTTATTTAAAAATAATTCTAAAAATGGATGTTAATTAAAACCGTATCAGTTTCTTTTGAAGCATTACAATCAACCCGAAGAGTCAATTTTGATTATTATCATAAGACAGAAAAAAATAAATACGATTATCAAAAAAGGTTCACCATACATTGAAGAGTACGCATGCGTAGATACGCACAAAAGCCCTGGGTTTCTTTCCAAAGATATCAGCTTCAAATCATTTCACATGTATTTTTAGATATGCTGTAAAGTATTTTAAATAAGATTTTAAATGTGTTAAATACTTTTCGCATCAAGCAGGTACAAATTTTAATTTATAGAATTTTTGGTCTTTTTTTTAAGTCAGAGTAGTTTTTTCTTCCTTTCCTTAATCGTGCAAACTATATTAAAAATTCAGAAGCGTTACCTTTCGTAACTACAGGATAAGTTTTGTAGCGTTACATTCAACAAATTCTTTATCAATAAAATATAGGTACTTCTGTTTAAGTGGACCTCTTAAACAACTAGTCTGCAGTCTACAGATCTGTTTTGGTAATACACAATTCTAATTGCAGACGTCTGAAAGTATGAAAACACACTGAAATATAAATAACCAGTAACAATAAAAGTTTACTTTAGAATTTTATAAAAATGATAAAGAATATGCTCTATTACAAAATGACAATAAAAAACGACTTCATACCACTTCATATAAAATGCATATTTTAAAAATATTATCTTAACATGAAATAATTTAAATAATATATTAACATTGAGTTGTCACGAAATAAATGCATTCCGCCCAATAAATGTATTCCATCATACATTTGTAATGTAGAAAATATACTATAACATTTCTTGTTGCATGCCTTCTGTCTTAATGGATTACTTATTCGGGGCGTAGATAAGAAAATGTGTGATGTGACTCGAGTCAGCTAAATCCAGAAAGGCAGGTTTTAGACGCACATACAGAAGTACAGAGATTTTCTCTAACAACGCTGCACCTGAGTCCTTTTACACTAACTTAAGTCATACTTCCAAAACCGTTCGCCAGTTCAAGTGCCAATCTACTTAGTAGTGTTGGCTTTCTGTTACATCAAAAATATTCTTTTAGTGTTGCCACAGAAAGCAGAGAATGGTTCTTCTAAATCGCTGCCTTCAGTTCCTTGTTAAAAAATGCCAGAAACCAATTGTGTATTTATGTATATTTTATGCGATTGCCTGGAAGAGATTTCATATTTTATTTACTTTAAACCCAATTGATTTGAAACCCAAAATTTTTATAATAAAAAAATAAAGACAATAAATGTTTGTCAGTGTTTTTTGTTTGATTGTCAAGAGAGGAATAACTGTATCTCCAAAAAGCAGAGACACTTACTACATTGATTTCTTTATTCATTTTCGTTATCGATCGCAAGATTGTCCGTTAATTTTTAAGCTTATTTAAAAGTTGATCATTTACAGTCACCCCCACTCTTAATATAAAACAAAGATCACGATAAAAATTAATCAGAAAGTATTTAATCGAAATTGGGGACTGAATTTTTATTTTTGGTAAAATTGTATAGAAATAACTGGAAAAAATGAAAACCAGATTTAGTGGAGAAGAATAAATTAATGTAACTATTTTTAGTTGAAAAAAAGTAAGTATATCTTTATATAAGGCAGTCAATGAAATTCTTCACACTATTTTCTTAATACTTTCATTTAAAGTGAAGTAGTCTTTTTAATAAACATTGATTTCGAAATCGTCAGTCTTTCGTTGAAAACGATTTGGATGAAGAGGTTTGTGATGGTTGAAATAACAGATGTGAGAGAAAGTCATCCTTTGTCATTGAGAAAAGGGAACAGAAAATTCCAGCTAAGTTGACGTAGAAATAATCCAGTGTAAGCAAATTATTTTCTATACATCAGTTATGTTTTAATTAGAAGAGAATGTTAAGTGATGAGCCCGGTCAGAATCATAAAAATTAAACCTAATCACGTGAAACGAATTATGAATAAATATTGATTGGCTCGTATTTGATTCATTGAAAATACAAAATAAACATGATTGATTTTACAGAGGATTTTCAGTTCATGAAAGAAAATTTCTTATTAATAGTAGCAAATGTGTCAGTTTAACTCCCATATCCTCTTGAGGTCCGTTTAAACTGGCACCAGGAGAATATAGTCTAATTGCAGAGTTTTTAAATATGCAAAATTATAGTCACAAGGATGAGTTATAATATATTGATATGGATATAATAGCGAATATTGATATGAATTATAATAGTAAATATTAATTGATATGATTATTCCCTAAGCGAGAAAAGCGAAATGAGAACAATTTGCCCCTGTGTACTAAGTAAAGGATTCGGCACAAAATTTGGAGAAATTTAACGAGTACAACTTCAGAGGAAAGCCGGCGAGTACAGCGGCTGAAACATAGTAATTATCACAAGATAATCATACTGGTCCGAATAGCAAAGCATTAATTGCTCTAGTAAATTATGTGCAACAAGATAAAATTTAATTTGTTTTATTTACCACTGGAATTTTTTTTACATGAACTATTTTCATTATTATTATTTAATTTTTAGTTTTAATACATCTTTTTGCTTCATAGAATAAGCATTTTCACTATTATTAATTTATTACTAGTTTTAATGCTTTTATCTGATTATTTTGAGTCGATACATTCCTCAGCCGTCAGAGGAAACAGGACAAAATCAACAATTTACAGAAGTTTCTAACGAGACTTGAACTCTCATACTACATTTCGAAATCCCTTCTTTAATGGAGACGTCGTTTAAATTATTTGGGTCAAGGAAGGTTTAGAGAGTAAGCAAAGTGCAGATATGTAGTGAGACTGCCAATCCTTCCTCTCGGATTTGTTTTACTACTAGCAAGTGTTATTTTGAGTTATTTCCATATGTAGTTCTAGCGGCCGAACAGTATATTAATGTTTTGTGTAAAACGACAGAAAAAATCAGATTAACTAAAAAAAGTAATAAATTAACAACGGAATTCATTGTAATAGTTGTCAGTTTTCACTCTCATTTCACGTTATGAAAGTTAACAGGATTATTTCTGACCTACACATTCGTTTTTTGTCTATTACATATATGCTGACGTAATTTATTTTCTAATTTTGACGTTCTCTGCTTTTATTAAAAATAAATGAGCCTCATTCGCGAACAACATAGACCCATGTTAAGTAAACCTAGTGCAAGCCAGAAGCTGTCAATGTGCAATTCGAAGTTTGGTTATGCATTATTGATGTGCTGAAATAAGCAAAAATCCAGATTGATTAATAATATACAAAGATGCAAATCCATTTGCAGAACGAAGGAGTTCTAGTTTTAAAAAGCCAGAAACTTTTAATAAAAAACAGGTATTCTCTATCAATGAGAAATGAACATTAAACGACAGATTAGTCGAAGAGAGATAAGAACCTTAAATATTACTTAAAAATAAAAGGTATTCTTAAAAAACAAAGAAAAAGAATAAAGTTCTTTCTTAAAAAACTAAGAAAATTGGCTGCTCATATACAAAATAATGACAAATTAAGATCAACATGAATATGAAATTATGTAATAATAACAGCTAAGTTCAAATAAGAAATAGAAGGATAACTCTTTTGACGTCAATAAAATGGATATGGATTAAATGATTTAAATTCAAACGCATTATGCAGTTTCATGGTGTCATTATTAAACAGAACATTTTTTTTTACTGGTGCGTTTTAGCAAAGGCCGAATATTTCTGGAAATTTCTCGGTAACGAACCTTGTAACGGTTTGAATATTTTTTGTTATAAAAATTCTGGGAAGATGTCATCCTGAAAAATGAAATACGTCAAACGTCAAGAAGGAAAATGAAAGCGTTTATTCTAGAAACCTGACATCGAACAAAATTATAAGCACAGAGGAATGTTAAACAGGGGTATGGTACAGAAATAAAAACAAACAAAAAACAAGATTAAATAAGTCAAGCAAATAATTATATGTAAGGACGGTAAATCTCACAAGGGCGCCAACATTCATCTTTATGGTTTTCTCTGACTTTCACAATAAGAAACTATTACAATAAAATTATGGTTACATCTAGCTATTCAACAGTAAAACGATGATAAATAGTTGTTACTGGCGATCTTCACATAACTCCGGTGATAAATAAAAATAATCAAATTTAATCAATTATTAATGAAGATTTGAAGGGCCACTGTTTCTTCTGAACATCACGACCACACAACAGATAATGCCTTACGACTTAAATAGATAAATAAATGTTTACGACTATATACTTTTACACGCAGTCCTAAACTTAAAAATCGCACATGCACTATTACAGTAAAAAATATCTAGTGAAAAGCTTCACAATAGCGCGCGTGCATGTGTGCGTGGACGTATGTGTCCGTGTGAAAATCTCACAACGAATAGAAAAACAACCTTTTTCTAATGAAATGAGAAACGAAAAATGATATAATGTGTGTGTGTGTGTGTGTGTGTGTGTGTGTGTGTGTGTGTGTGTGTGTATTTGTGTGAATTATATTTACTGATGTTAGACTTGGACACTAATAAACTTAAAATAAACTAATCATAGTGCTTTAATGTTCATAATTTAACTGATCAAAAAGATGAGGGAATGCACTGTATAAATTCATAATACAAAAGGTTTATCATTTTGAATGATCAATGACCTGTGACCTTCCAATCGATAAAGCTCCCATGTAATGTTTGCCATAACAACGTACAATATTAAGGACATTAATATGTTGACTCCAGTTTCGGTCAACTGATGAAACATCTCTCTTAACCGATCTTTTTTCACTTTCTCTCTTTATATGTGTGATGTAATTATTTTACATGCAATATGTAATTATCTGTTACTGTATTTGGAAAGGTGATTACAAAAAGTAAAATTATTAGAGTTTTGAATATAAATATTAAAAAACTAAGTGTCCTCTCCAGTCGTTATATTTTAAAATATATCTGGTAGTATAGTGTACTGTGCTCCTCGAAAGGATGCGTAAAATCAAATGCAGAACATTGATAATAGAGAAAGAAAAACTTCAGAGATGGAATGAATACGTCGGAGAACTCTCACATGACGAAAGAGAAAAACCTGCATTGCACAAAATATAAAAGTACATGAAATATTAAAGTCTGAAGTGACATCAGCACTGGTCAAGATAAACAGGAAAAAGCAGCAGGACTAGATGGAATTGTAAAAGAGATGCCTGCAGCCTAAGACGATTTCGGTATTGAAAAGATTACAGAAATACTACAGAAATAAATCATTTGTATGAAATATACAACAGTTGTGACATACCGGAAGACATTAGCACATTTAGAGCGTTGTCTAAGAATCCGTGTGTAAAAAGTGAACTCAACCTAATGTGCCATATTAAAATTATAAAACTTATTCACATTCTAATGAATAGAGCGCGTAACAGAATTAAATCAGAAAGAGGACAAGTGCGGCTTCATTAAAGAAACTAGAACAAGGAATGTGATATTTATGTTCAGAATGATATCAGAGCGAGCAAAACAAATACAGGAGGATATATGAAATGTGTAGTGGACGTAATGGGGAAAGGAGGCTTGGAGAATACTGAAGGCAAGAGAGATAAGGAGGTTACTCGATGTTAACTTCTAACAAGATTGTGGCAGAACAGGGAGTGAAGTGGTGAGGAAAAGACAAAATGTACTAAGAACTACAATGGATAGGAAGTTGTGGAGTCATGATCGCCCACATCTTGAAGGGACACGGCACATAGAAGAAGAATATTATTTGAATGTTATGGTATAAGACGTTGTTAAAAATATATTCATTCCCTAATAAGCTTTGATTTTTCTTTTTGTTTTCTTTATTTAGCGATGTGAGCATATTTTCACCATTGTTTTATTCAGGGTTCTTAATTGTATATTTGTTACTGACAAATTTAATCAGAATTTGTTCGTATGTGACATGATACACATTGATGTGACTGGAAATTATGTTTTTTATAAATTCATTTTAATAACAGTAATTTAAACCAAAATCATTTGAAAATACTAAAATTCAAACGTCATTAACATTACAGAGTACTCTCGATAATGAGACCAAATATAGGATTAATCAAAATAGGGTAACTCAAAAATGATATTTAATTTTAATATTTGAAATAATCGTTGAAAGCTGGAAACATCAACAGCAAAAATTGTGCTATAAATAAAAATGATATTTGGTATCAAAACAGTTTAAACGTGCATGGAAAGGTTTACATATTTTAATTATTATTGAGAGACAGAAGAGGTGGATTGATGCCTTTCCCAAGGGTATTTGTGTGTAAGCGAATATAACGAACCCAACTGGATTTGGAACTCGGCCCTCCGATTCCGAGCCATTATCCATTACTCGACGCGCACATCCCTGCTTACAGCACCTGGTATTCCCAAGCAGTCACTTATCTAGGTAATGGCCAGGCTTGACGTTGCAACTTCGGTGTTCGTACGAGAACCGGTGTGATAAGGGAAATTGAAATAAACAGTATAAAAATAATCTGTTAAGAATATTTACATTTACGATGTGTGTACAAGACGATCATACACAATGTGTGGGAAGTAATTCTTATTTCTCAATAGTAAATTATATTATGAACCAAAAAATAATAAAATAAACTAAATCAGGTTTCTGTATTAGTGTAAAAAACAAGCATAAATTGTTTAGTCTAATTTCAACTCTCTTATCACTTTTACGATTCCTGAAATATTTCCTATATATTTTTTATATTTCAGCATGTGTTAATATTTAATATATATTTTTAATCGTTTGACCCCAAGGAAGGTTATAAAGCCAATAAGATACTGTGGGGTTACTGTGTGTGAAAAATAAGAAACACATTATTAAAGAGCAAAAACATTAAAAGAACAGGAATTAAGAAGAGAGGAGATAACAATTGACATTGAATTTAAGTTATTTAAGATCAAAGTTCACTGTGAAGCAAGAAGCTGGAAGTGTGTTCTACAAGTAGGAAGTGCGAGAAAATAAAATGTTAACATAGAACTTACTATGGCATCTAGCCATTTCAACTGTAAAATGATGAGACCTTGCTACCAATCTAGTACTGTCCTTAAATTCATAAAGTCTAGCTAGAAAAGTTACTCAGAACAATTACCATGAAGGGATTTATATAAAAGGCAGAGGGAATCTACATTACGGCGGCGGGAAAGGGACTGAAACTGAAATGCCAGCTCAGGGCCAATAACATTCCAGATTCTTCTTTGGATTTTATCAAGAATCTCTAAATATATAGCAGGAGCATCAGACAAGATGTGGCAGTAATATTCAGAGGAACGATAGATAAATGTGTAAGATATATTATGACGAGAAAAAATGTGGAGCACGACAGAGCAAAACAAATTTTTCTAGCAGCAAACCTAGCAATTGATTCAGTATTATCTTTCCACTTCATGTCAGCAGAAAACCTTAATGATCAATGAGTCACTGACGATTAGCATCAGCCATGCTGATGGACGTCAGAAAGGGATTAATAGAGATCAGTTTCGTTTTTTCGTTTTGGAGGCGTTAACATTAAACCCTTCCTTACTACAGTTAATAGCAGATTGTAGGTAATTTTTAAGATCAGCTGCTAATTTGGCCTTGTCGAACTGATCCGACTTATTACTGAGACAAGAGTAAATATGTGTGTCATCAGTATGGATAACGAGTTGAGAACTGATGGCATCAGGAAGGTCTTTGCTGAAATCAGGAACAATGTAGGTCCAAGTATAGATACCTGGGACACACCTGTTATTAATGCGAAAAGATCTACAAGATCGTTCAAGAAAAAATTCATTTCGTGATTTATTCAAATCACGAAATGAATTTTTTCTTGAACGACTGAATCAGAGAGACTGAATCAGTTCAAAAATTTGCTCAGAAATACCATAATCAGTCAATATGTGAAGAGGACCAGTAAGTAAATCCTGTCAAATGCTTTCGATATATCCAAAGCAACAGTGCAAACTTCACCATTCTTATCTAAAGCTTTATAGACTCTTTCAGAAATGCATCAGCACTTGACCTAGAGAGGCTAAAGCCATATTGATTATCTAAAAGAAAACCCTGCGTTGTGAAATACTTAACAAATGCAGAGTTGGTTAGGGCCTCTAGTACCTTGCCAAAAAGAGGTAGAAGACTAATAATACTATGGTCAGAAGGATCAGAGGGTTCGCCCATGTTCCTAAAGACTTGAACTGCAGAAGAAGATTTCCAACAAACAAGAAGGAGCAAAGTATTTATTGTAGAGTTTCGAGAGAATAGTAGCCAGTGCAGGTGCACATTTCTTAAGGACTATTGCAGATATAACATCAAGTCCGCATGTTTTGTGGGGATCCAGTTTAGAGATGATAGCAGAAGTGGTTATATGCATATCACATAAAAGTGTTCAGTTCGAAGTGAAAAGTCAGGCAAAGATACTCGAGAAGTGCCAAGCGTAGAATTCGAAGAAAATTTATGAGCAAAACATTTTGCTTTATCAGCAGATGTTGAACTCTCAATATACGAAAAAACAATGTTTACAGTTTCGGTCCTTAATATTTTTGACGATTCTGCCTTAAATGTTAATATGACACAAGCATGTATTAGCATTCGACAACCTTTTTTGTTAATGTAAGAACATAAATATTTATGATGATCAATTAAATTTAAGATATCAATAAGATGGTTACTTGTTAAAGTATGTGAAGTGGCAACAAGACCTTCTGGATTTTAGAAAAAGACTAAAACAATACTAGACAAAAAATAAGAATATGAAGAAATTATCAGTGAAATAAAATAAATATTTTGTTTGATTTTTATTGAAGAGATGAGACGAAAGATATGATAGATTTTTAAATATTCCAGTCATTTTAATAATGACACAATCCACTGTATATATGTAGAAATTGTTACCTTCATTCATATAAGACGTTTGGATGATATGGCACTTCTAGATAAATGTTTATATGCAAAACCACACACAGACACGCACACACACAGAGCACGCACACAACACACGCATATTTATAAATATATGCATGGCTTTGTTTTTAGAGAATATAAAATAATAATATGTATGTAAATAAATAGGGTATAGATCGTTTTCACAAATATTAAATAACTTGGTACTGATGATAGCATCAGATAATCGATTTTAATCGAAAAACTAATGAAAATCATTGATTTATACCAACGAATAAAGAAAAAAATAATAGCTTGCAATTAAAGTTGCCACATCCGAAGATTACAGGAGTCCATTACAGAATAAAGTCGGAGAAAATAAATAGTTGAATGCTTCCAAAATATTTATTCCTATATTTTCGATGTTTTCCTTTTCATTATTTTTCAAGAGTGATATATTTTGCTGTAAAATTCACAATTATTAAGAAAGAAGATATTTTCAAGTATACAAAGTATAATATCATATAACTATTGAAAACAGTATTAAAATTATCATAAAAATGTAATTTAAGAAAGAATGCAGTTCTAGATCTTTCTGATCCTGCATAGAAACTTCTAAATGTTTTCAGCAATACTTCACTAGTGTCTGATTCGATGACAGTCTTCATTTATTACTTCATCTTATCACAACGAGGTTGTCATGGTAAAAGTAATGGAACTCTCAACCGAATAAAAGAATGACGTAATTAAGCAACGTAATGAAGCTTTGAGAGACAAGGTCATTGCTAAGAGTTTAACATTAACATTGGAAAGATAAATACTTAAATGGGAAAAATTTAGTGCCACCAAAAAAATTTCTCGATCTGGCTCTTTATAGAAATTTTATTCACGAGAAATTCGAAAAATGGTGAGAAAAGAAAAAGCAAATCCAATGGTAATACACAATGATATTTAAGATGATTTCAGAGCAGCTGGAACATCGGTTAGAGAAAAAACTATTAGTAATAAAATACATAGGAAGTGTTATGAATCACATTTTAAAAAAATATCATATCTCTTCAGAACGTAGGGGATCATTGCTCTCCGCATACTCCATTTCCTTAATTATTAGTAAATTGATATAGACTTTTTGTAAAAATACTGGAATTCAAAACCGTTGCGAATACAGTTGATACAACTGTATTCGCAACGGTTTTGAATTCAGACAACTCCTTTTCCTAGGCTTTCTGCCATCTGTAGCTAGAGACCCCAGTTCACTGTTTAATACATAGTTAGGAAGGTGCAAAGAGATGGGTTTATGCCTTTTCCGAATGGTATTAGTGCGAAAGTAAATGCAACAGACTAGGTAGGAATTAAATTCCGTCTGAAAAATATCTTTGTTGTAAGAAGGCATCGGGATTCTCGGATGAAGTTCTCTCGAGGAAATTTAGAGAAGCGTAAAACCTTTTGAAAGAACCTTTCCTTGTTGAACGAAAGGAGAATAGAATTTCTTTCCAAACGTCTCGCCACGTATGCGCCTAAAATTGAAAAATACCATATGTACATTAAAACACGGAGAAGGAAATATTGTTTGTGAGTAGATTTTTTATCAACTAGAAACTTTTTGCAACACGCAAACGCATGTTGAAATTCTCACAGTATTTAGTATTGTTGAAGTTATCACTAACATTTTTGTTGAGATTTACAAGCTCTATGTTTCTTTCAATTTCGCAAACCCATCAATGAAATTTGAATAAATTGATTTCTTATGAAAAATACTTCAACAAAAACCCTATTTCGCATATTAATAATGCTTTTAATTTAATTTAATTTTATAGCACTTCATGGTAAACAACATTTTTAAGAAAATTTCTTTTTTTTTACTTTTTACTTTTTAACAGCGAAGAATAAATTCTTAGGGTTTCTTACTTTTGAGCATGCAACATACAAGTGGTCAAGCGTAAATATTTCTTTCTGGATCCAAATTCCAACCTTTTGACGCATTCGGCCTTGTGATTTGTTTATAGTTCTCGCAATCGCAGAGTGAAGTAGAAACTGGATTCTTGTATATAAAAACTTTAAAAAAAGATATGCAAAAACAATATTGCATTTTTAGTAAATAAATATTTGTTATTTTAATCATTAAATGTTTTTTTAAAAATAGTGGGAGTATTTTGTATGTTAAATAATAAACTTAATTTTTTCCCCAAAATAATCAAAAACCAACTGTACTTTGTACCCACTTACTTGTTTGCACTTCTCCCACAAATTTGGTTTCGATTGGTCAATATATGACTATTTTAGAGGGTATGACGAACGGACGGACTAACGGAAGTCACAGAACTTTAAATATAGATGGTAGGGGAGCACTTCACAAAATTGAAGGTATCATGAATAGAGAAATGCATCGGAATATTTTAGAAGCAAGTTTGTTCTTTTCGTCGTAAGAGTTGGATTTTGAAGAAGATTAGATGATTCAAAATGATAACAAATGAAAACACACAGCTAAAGTAACTCCTAAATGATTTGTTTAGCACAATGCAGAGGTGTTTCAGTGGTCGAGTCAGTCTCCTGACTTGAATCCAATTGAAAATTTATGGCGAAGCTTGAAAGATCGAATTCACGAGAATACCATAATTATTAATAATTTGGAGGTCGTCTGCAAGTTAAAGGTGACCAATATAGCAAAAGAATGTTGTGCGTGGTTTGTGAAGAGTCACGAAATATGACACATGCAGTAATTCCAAAGTTTTAAAATATGAAATCAATGTACTCCAACAATTTTTCCAGCGTTAGTTTTCTAAATATTTTATTCTGTAGTATATATTTTGAAATATCTGTTTCTTTAGAAATTGTTAATTTTATATTAAAATACATCACCTGTGTAATTTTAATGTAAATATAAGCGTCGGAATTATTATTACATATAACATTTTGTAAGTATCCAGATATTTATTTATTTCTATCCACAGAACGTACTTTGTTCTTTGAGTTCTTTTTCATCGTGAATTAAACAGTGACTTTTTAGTTGTTTGATTGCATGGTAAGTATAATCGTGGACATGGAGAATAATGTTTTGAATAACATTTCTGCTTCAATAATTGCACGAAGGAAAGATGTGGAAAAGTACTTTTCATCTCGAAAATTGCTCAAAAAGAAATGGTACATATGGGTTATAAATTGTCCCCTGTATACTTATATACGTACACATCTTTCCTTGTACATTCATATATGTGTGTGTGCGATTATTTTCCCTATTTTTCTTACTTTTAATAACATTCCCTGTCTATAATAATACCGCTATTCTCACGAACTTTCCACCCCGACTTCATTATATGCTCTAGATGTAGAAATAGCTGCTTATTATTGATGTTTAGATTAATATTTATTATTACAAGAATGTCATAGTTTCGTTGCTATTATTAAATGAAAGTTATAAATGTTCTCATACTAACAGAATAAAGAAGATATCATTAAGGATCTAGATACGTAAGGCAATCGAAGCAGGACAAGAAAACTTTACACACATACATAAATGTCACTGAAGAAACATAATTGTATGAAGATAGTATATATTAACGAGTCACACAACCAATAACGTAATAATCTAAAAATGCTTTCGTATATAAGGAAATGTTACGACCAAACTTTTAAAATGAGTAGAGTTACTTTGTTACTGCATTAATTATTCTGAAGATGTAATACACAACACTGATGTTTCATTGTGCAACTTAACTAATAGGCATGCAAATCTTGGACAAAACTGCCTATCTGAATCAAAATAACAATATTGCAACAAAGAAAAACAATCATGTGTAAGAAACGCCTAACTTGTATACGGAATATTTATGAATACTTCCGTCACTTGTCATGTTTCATAACAACAAATGAAAGTTGAGATGCGAATAGGTAACATATGACTTTAGAAGAAGATAAATGGATTAATGCTCTAATAATTTAATTCTTTAAGATACGCAGAAAATCAACTGCATTTGAGAAATGAAATTAGAAACACTGAACTGTTTACATTCTTGAAAATGGCATCAGAATATTTTAAGAGTGAAAAATTGTGAAATTAAAGAAAGTTAATGTTATACATTTAAAAATAATCAAATCTGAATCTCTATATTTAAATATGAAAGGGTGTATATTCACAGGTTTGTGTATGTATTGATATCTTCATTGATATCTTTATGGATATCTTTATTGATATCTTCATTAATAACTTGCACTTTCAGACAAGTTCAAATATTTTGATACTTTGTATGAATTTGCACCGAGTTGTGTACTGATAGGTGCACTGCACAGGAGACGCGATGGATACATTTGTATATGTGAATTTATGGTTTGAAAAAGCATTTGTATATGTGAATTTATGGTTTGTAAAAGCATTTGTATATGTGAATTTATGGTTTGTAAAAACATTTGTATATGTGAATTTATGGTTTGTAAAAGCATTTGTATATGTGAATTTATGGTTTGTAAAAGCATTTGTATATGTGAATTTATGGTTTGTACAAGCATTTGTATATGTGAATTTATGGTTTGTACAAGCATTTGTATATGTGAATTTATGGTTTGTACAAGCATTTGTATATGTGAATTTATGGTTTGTACAAGCATTTGTATATGTGAATTTATGGTTTGTAAAAGCATTTGTATATGTGAATTTATGGTTTGTACAAGCATTTGTATATGTGAATTTATGGTTTGTACAAGCATTTGTATATGTGAATTTATGGTTTGTAAAAGCATTTGTATATGTGAATTTATGGTTTGTACAAGCATTTGTATATGTGAATTTATGGTTTGTACAAGCATTTGTATATGTGAATTTATGGTTTGTAAAAGCATTTGTATATGTGAATTTATGGTTTGTACAAGCATTTGTATATGTGAATTTATGGTTTGTACAAGCATTTGTATATGTGAATTTATGGTTTGTACAAGCATTTGTATATGTGAATTTATGGTTTGTACAAGCATTTGTATATGTGAATTTATGGTTTGTACAAGCATTTGTATATGTGAATATATGGTTTGTACAAGCATTTGTATATGTGAATTTATGGTTTGTACAAGCATTTGTATATGTGAATTTATGGTTTGTACAAGCATTTGTATATGTGAATTTATGGTTTGTACAAGCATTTGTATATGTGAATTTATGGTTTGTACAAGCATTTGTATATGTGAATTTATGGTTTGTACAAGCATTTGTATATGTGAATTTATGGTTTGTACAAGCATTTGTATATGTGAATTTATGGTTTGTAAAAGCATTTGTATATGTGAATTTATGGTTTGTACAAGCATTTGTATATGTGAATTTATGGTTTGTACAAGCATTTGTATATGTGAATTTATGGTTTGTACAAGCATTTGTATATGTGAATTTATGGTTTGTAAAAGCATTTGTATATGTGAATTTATGGTTTGTACAAGCATTTGTATATGTGAATTTATGGTTTGTACAAGCATTTGTATATGTGAATTTATGGTTTGTACAAGCATTTGTATATGTGAATTTATGGTTTGTACAAGCATTTGTATATGTGAATTTATGGTTTGAAAAAGCATTTGTATATGTGAATTTATGGTTTGTACAAGCATTTGTATATGTGAATTTATGGTTTGTAAAAGCATTTGTATATGTGAATTTATGGTTTGTACAAGCATTTGTATATGTGAATTTATGGTTTGTACAAGCATTTGTATATGTGAATTTATGGTTTGTACAAGCATTTGTATATGTGAATTTATGGTTTGTAAAAGCATTTGTATATGTGAATTTATGGTTTGAAAAAGCATTTGTATATGTGAATTTATGGTTTGTAAAAGCATTTGTATATGTGAATTTATGGTTTGTAAAAACATTTGTATATGTGAATTTATGGTTTGTAAAAGCATTTGTATATGTGAATTTATGGTTTGTAAAAGCATTTGTATATGTGAATTTATGGTTTGTACAAGCATTTGTATATGTGAATTTATGGTTTGTACAAGCATTTGTATATGTGAATTTATGGTTTGTACAAGCATTTGTATATGTGAATTTATGGTTTGTACAAGCATTTGTATATGTGAATTTATGGTTTGTAAAAGCATTTGTATATGTGAATTTATGGTTTGTACAAGCATTTGTATATGTGAATTTATGGTTTGTACAAGCATTTGTATATGTGAATTTATGGTTTGTAAAAGCATTTGTATATGTGAATTTATGGTTTGTACAAGCATTTGTATATGTGAATTTATGGTTTGTACAAGCATTTGTATATGTGAATTTATGGTTTGTAAAAGCATTTGTATATGTGAATTTATGGTTTGTACAAGCATTTGTATATGTGAATTTATGGTTTGTACAAGCATTTGTATATGTGAATTTATGGTTTGTACAAGCATTTGTATATGTGAATTTATGGTTTGTACAAGCATTTGTATATGTGAATTTATGGTTTGTACAAGCATTTGTATATGTGAATATATGGTTTGTACAAGCATTTGTATATGTGAATTTATGGTTTGTACAAGCATTTGTATATGTGAATTTATGGTTTGTACAAGCATTTGTATATGTGAATTTATGGTTTGTACAAGCATTTGTATATGTGAATTTATGGTTTGTACAAGCATTTGTATATGTGAATTTATGGTTTGTACAAGCATTTGTATATGTGAATTTATGGTTTGTACAAGCATTTGTATATGTGAATTTATGGTTTGTAAAAGCATTTGTATATGTGAATTTATGGTTTGTACAAGCATTTGTATATGTGAATTTATGGTTTGTACAAGCATTTGTATATGTGAATTTATGGTTTGTACAAGCATTTGTATATGTGAATTTATGGTTTGTAAAAGCATTTGTATATGTGAATTTATGGTTTGTACAAGCATTTGTATATGTGAATTTATGGTTTGTACAAGCATTTGTATATGTGAATTTATGGTTTGTACAAGCATTTGTATATGTGAATTTATGGTTTGTACAAGCATTTGTATATGTGAATTTATGGTTTGAAAAAGCATTTGTATATGTGAATTTATGGTTTGTACAAGCATTTGTATATGTGAATTTATGGTTTGTAAAAGCATTTGTATATGTGAATTTATGGTTTGTACAAGCATTTGTATATGTGAATTTATGGTTTGTACAAGCATTTGTATATGTGAATTTATGGTTTGTACAAGCATTTGTATATGTGAATTTATGGTTTGTAAAAGCATTTGTATATGTGAATTTATGGTTTGTACAAGCATTTGTATATGTGAATTTATGGTTTGTACAAGCATTTGTATATGTGAATTTATGGTTTGTACAAGCATTTGTATATGTGAATTTATGGTTTGTAAAAGCATTTGTATATGTGAATTTATGGTTTGTACAAGCATTTGTATATGTGAATTTATGGTTTGTACAAGCATTTGTATATGTGAATTTATGGTTTGTAAAAGCATTTGTATATGTGAATTTATGGTTTGTAAAAGCATTTGTATATGTGAATTTATGGTTTGTACAAGCATTTGTATATGTGAATTTATGGTTTGTACAAGCATTTGTATATGTGAATTTATGGTTTGTACAAGCATTTGTATATGTGAATTTATGGTTTGTACAAGCATTTGTATATGTGAATTTATGGTTTGTACAAGCATTTGTATATGTGAATTTATGGTTTGTAAAAGCATTTGTATATGTGAATTTATGGTTTGTACAAGCATTTGTATATGTGAATTTATGGTTTGTAAAAGCATTTGTATATGTGAATTTATGGTTTGTAAAAGCATTTGTATATGTGAATTTATGGTTTGTACAAGCATTTGTATATGTGAATTTATGGTTTGTAAAAGCATTTGTATATGTGAATTTATGGTTTGTACAAGCATTTGTATATGTGAATTTATGGTTTGTACAAGCATTTGTATATGTGAATTTATGGTTTGTACAAGCATTTGTATATGTGAATTTATGGTTTGTACAAGCATTTGTATATGTGAATTTATGGTTTGTACAAGCATTTGTATATGTGAATTTATGGTTTGTACAAGCATTTGTATATGTGAATTTATGGTTTGTACAAGCATTTGTATATGTGAATTTATGGTTTGTACAAGCATTTGTATATGTGAATTTATGGTTTGTACAAGCATTTGTATATGTGAATTTATGGTTTGTACAAGCATTTGTATATGTGAATTTATGGTTTGTACAAGCATTTGTATATGTGAATTTATGGTTTGTACAAGCATTTGTATATGTGAATTTATGGTTTGTACAAGCATTTGTATATGTGAATTTATGGTTTGTACAAGCATTTATATATGTGAATTTATGGTTTGTACAAGCATTTGTATATGTGAATTTATGGTTTGTACAAGCATTTGTATATGTGAATTTATGGTTTGAAAAAGCATTTGTATATGTGAATTTATGGTTTGTACAAGCATTTGTATATGTGAATTTATGGTTTGTAAAAGCATTTGTATATGTGAATTTATGGTTTGTACAAGCATTTGTATATGTGAATTTATGGTTTGTACAAGCATTTGTATATGTGAATTTATGGTTTGAAAAAGCATTTGTATATGTGAATTTATGGTTTGTACAAGCATTTGTATATGTGAATTTATGGTTTGTAAAAGCATTTGTATATGTGAATTTATGGTTTGTACAAGCATTTGTATATGTGAATTTATGGTTTGTACAAGCATTTGTATATGTGAATTTATGGTTTGTACAAGCATTTGTATATGTGAATTTAGGGTTTGTAAAAGCATTTGTATATGTGAATTTATGGTTTGTACAAGCATTTGTATATGTGAATTTATGGTTTGTACAAGCATTTGTATATGTGAATTTATGGTTTGTACAAGCATTTGTATATGTGAATTTATGGTTTGTAAAAGCATTTGTATATGTGAATTTATGGTTTGTACAAGCATTTGTATATGTGAATTTATGGTTTGTACAAGCATTTGTATATGTGAATTTATGGTTTGTACAAGCATTTGTATATGTGAATTTATGGTTTGTAAAAGCATTTGTATATGTGAATTTATGGTTTGTAAAAGCATTTGTATATGTGAATTTATAGTTTGTACAAGCATTTGTATATGTGAATTTATGGTTTGTACAAGCATTTGTATATGTGAATTTATGGTTTGTACAAGCATTTGTATATGTGAATTTATGGTTTGAAAAAGCATTTGTATATGTGAATTTATGGTTTGTACAAGCATTTGTATATGTGAATTTATGGTTTGTAAAAGCATTTGTATATGTGAATTTATGGTTTGTACAAGCATTTGTATATGTGAATTTATGGTTTGTACAAGCATTTGTATATGTGAATTTATGGTTTGAAAAAGCATTTGTATATGTGAATTTATGGTTTGTACAAGCATTTGTATATGTGAATTTATGGTTTGTACAAGCATTTGTATATGTGAATTTATGGTTTGTAAAAGCATTTGTATATGTGAATTTATGGTTTGTACAAGCATTTGTATATGTGAATTTATGGTTTGTACAAGCATTTGTATATGTGAATTTATGGTTTGTACAAGCATTTGTATATGTGAATTTATGGTTTGTAAAAGCATTTGTATATGTGAATTTATGGTTTGTACAAGCATTTGTATATGTGAATTTATGGTTTGTACAAGCATTTGTATATGTGAATTTATGGTTTGTACAAGCATTTGTATATGTGAATTTATGGTTTGTACAAGCATTTGTATATGTGAATTTATGGTTTGAAAAAGCATTTGTATATGTGAATTTATGGTTTGTACAAGCATTTGTATATGTGAATTTATGGTTTGTAAAAGCATTTGTATATGTGAATTTATGGTTTGTACAAGCATTTGTATATGTGAATTTATGGTTTGTACAAGCATTTGTATATGTGAATTTATGGTTTGTACAAGCATTTGTATATGTGAATTTATGGTTTGTAAAAGCATTTGTATATGTGAATTTATGGTTTGTACAAGCATTTGTATATGTGAATTTATGGTTTGTACAAGCATTTGTATATGTGAATTTATGGTTTGTACAAGCATTTGTATATGTGAATTTATGGTTTGTAAAAGCATTTGTATATGTGAATTTATGGTTTGTACAAGCATTTGTATATGTGAATTTATGGTTTGTACAAGCATTTGTATATGTGAATTTATGGTTTGTAAAAGCATTTGTATATGTGAATTTATGGTTTGTAAAAGCATTTGTATATGTGAATTTATGGTTTGTACAAGCATTTGTATATGTGAATTTATGGTTTGTACAAGCATTTGTATATGTGAATTTATGGTTTGTACAAGCATTTGTATATGTGAATTTATGGTTTGTACAAGCATTTGTATATGTGAATTTATGGTTTGTACAAGCATTTGTATATGTGAATTTATGGTTTGTAAAAGCATTTGTATATGTGAATTTATGGTTTGTACAAGCATTTGTATATGTGAATTTATGGTTTGTAAAAGCATTTGTATATGTGAATTTATGGTTTGTAAAAGCATTTGTATATGTGAATTTATGGTTTGTACAAGCATTTGTATATGTGAATTTATGGTTTGTAAAAGCATTTGTATATGTGAATTTATGGTTTGTACAAGCATTTGTATATGTGAATTTATGGTTTGTACAAGCATTTGTATATGTGAATTTATGGTTTGTACAAGCATTTGTATATGTGAATTTATGGTTTGTACAAGCATTTGTATATGTGAATTTATGGTTTGTACAAGCATTTGTATATGTGAATTTATGGTTTGTACAAGCATTTGTATATGTGAATTTATGGTTTGTACAAGCATTTGTATATGTGAATTTATGGTTTGTACAAGCATTTGTATATGTGAATTTATGGTTTGTACAAGCATTTGTATATGTGAATTTATGGTTTGTACAAGCATTTGTATATGTGAATTTATGGTTTGTACAAGCATTTGTATATGTGAATTTATGGTTTGTACAAGCATTTGTATATGTGAATTTATGGTTTGTACAAGCATTTGTATATGTGAATTTATGGTTTGTACAAGCATTTATATATGTGAATTTATGGTTTGTACAAGCATTTGTATATGTGAATTTATGGTTTGTACAAGCATTTGTATATGTGAATTTATGGTTTGAAAAAGCATTTGTATATGTGAATTTATGGTTTGTACAAGCATTTGTATATGTGAATTTATGGTTTGTAAAAGCATTTGTATATGTGAATTTATGGTTTGTACAAGCATTTGTATATGTGAATTTATGGTTTGTACAAGCATTTGTATATGTGAATTTATGGTTTGAAAAAGCATTTGTATATGTGAATTTATGGTTTGTACAAGCATTTGTATATGTGAATTTATGGTTTGTAAAAGCATTTGTATATGTGAATTTATGGTTTGTACAAGCATTTGTATATGTGAATTTATGGTTTGTACAAGCATTTGTATATGTGAATTTATGGTTTGTACAAGCATTTGTATATGTGAATTTAGGGTTTGTAAAAGCATTTGTATATGTGAATTTATGGTTTGTACAAGCATTTGTATATGTGAATTTATGGTTTGTACAAGCATTTGTATATGTGAATTTATGGTTTGTACAAGCATTTGTATATGTGAATTTATGGTTTGTAAAAGCATTTGTATATGTGAATTTATGGTTTGTACAAGCATTTGTATATGTGAATTTATGGTTTGTACAAGCATTTGTATATGTGAATTTATGGTTTGTACAAGCATTTGTATATGTGAATTTATGGTTTGTAAAAGCATTTGTATATGTGAATTTATGGTTTGTAAAAGCATTTGTATATGTGAATTTATAGTTTGTACAAGCATTTGTATATGTGAATTTATGGTTTGTACAAGCATTTGTATATGTGAATTTATGGTTTGTACAAGCATTTGTATATGTGAATTTATGGTTTGAAAAAGCATTTGTATATGTGAATTTATGGTTTGTACAAGCATTTGTATATGTGAATTTATGGTTTGTAAAAGCATTTGTATATGTGAATTTATGGTTTGTACAAGCATTTGTATATGTGAATTTATGGTTTGTACAAGCATTTGTATATGTGAATTTATGGTTTGAAAAAGCATTTGTATATGTGAATTTATGGTTTGTACAAGCATTTGTATATGTGAATTTATGGTTTGTAAAAGCATTTGTATATGTGAATTTATGGTTTGTACAAGCATTTGTATATGTGAATTTATGGTTTGTACAAGCATTTGTATATGTGAATTTATGGTTTGTACAAGCATTTGTATATGTGAATTTATGGTTTGTAAAAGCATTTGTATATGTGAATTTATGGTTTGTACAAGCATTTGTATATGTGAATTTATGGTTTGTACAAGCATTTGTATATGTGAATTTATGGTTTGTACAAGCATTTGTATATGTGAATTTATGGTTTGTAAAAGCATTTGTATATGTGAATTTATGGTTTGTACAAGCATTTGTATATGTGAATTTATGGTTTGTACAAGCATTTGTATATGTGAATTTATGGTTTGTACAAGCATTTGTATATGTGAATTTATGGTTTGTAAAAGCATTTGTATATGTGAATTTATGGTTTGTAAAAGCATTTGTATATGTGAATTTATAGTTTGTACAAGCATTTGTATATGTGAATTTATGGTTTGTACAAGCATTTGTATATGTGAATTTATGGTTTGTACAAGCATTTGTATATGTGAATTTATGGTTTGTACAAGCATTTGTATATGTGAATTTATGGTTTGTACAAGCATTTGTATATGTGAATTTATGGTTTGTAAAAGCATGTTTTCATGCGTCAATTAGGAAACCATAATAGGTAGTTTAATTTTTTTATCACCAAAAAAAAAAAAAGGAATTTTGAATAAAAATTATAAATTAAAAGCCGTACAAGTAAATTAAATATCATTTTTCAGTGCATTGAAATTGTGTTACGTCGGCACAAAAGAGAGAAAGTAAAAATAGATGAAATGAAATGCATGTAAATTTATACAACCTTAATACGGACATCCTGTGTGTTTAACGTTAATCTATTAAAATTCAATGATTCTAAAGAAAATCTCAAACATCTCAAAGAATACCTCTCAAACATTAATTTCTTTTAAATTGACATATACCCATTTTCTTTTATTAGATGTTTATACAGAAAAAATAATATAAAGCATAAGTAGCATTTGCTAAGAGATTAAATTTGTAAATAATAAATGAGAAATCATATTGTTAATGAGTTTCAACAGTATATCAATTCTGAAGAAAAACGTGATGGTAAAAAAATCTTCAAATGAATGTCCCGTTTGTTTCGATAAAAGTTTTACGATACTTACGTTAGGCGATGTGTGTGCGTGTGCGCACGCGCGCACTCTCTCTCTCTCTCTCTCTCTCTCACACACACACACACACACACACACACAGAGGAAATACACACTTTTAAAATACTTGTACTTTATTTATCAACTATAATTCTTACCAGAAATGTGCATGACAGGAAAGTGTTTAACATGAGGTTTTACGTAAAATTCGATATGGGCACCGGATTTCGCTACCAGCTTCTCGAGCCTCCAGGAATCGTGTCAACTGATTTCACCTGAAACTCTTGTGCTATGGAAAACATAACTTCTTGTATTCGCCCTTCAAGTTTTCAAAGTCATGGTTTCGTATAGTAGACTTGCTCCTTTAACCAAACTCAAAGAAAAAAGTCACAGGGTGTTAAGTTAGGACTCCTGGCTAGCCACTCATACATTAAATAGGGGGGTATTTTTCAATCCCCTTGTGTATGTGTATGTGTATATATATATATATATATATATATATATATATATATATATATATATATATATATATATGAATTCATTTAAAGCTAAACATTTTCAATAAAGAATTCTTAAATGGGTACATAAAATAGCATTATATACATAGATGTACATGTCTAATATGTTAGATATCGTCTAATGTTAAGAAAAGTGTTGATACAAATAACAAAACTAAATCTTATTTATGTGTTTGTCAGAATAGTATTTCATTTAAGTCTATTCATGATAGACTTAAAACTAATATTGGTATCTGTTAACAGATGAATGTTTCGTTTAGAAATGTACACTTAAATATGACATTTCTGATACACACACACACAAGTACATACACACACACGCACACAATCACGCCCACACTCTAAGACAAGATCAAGTGCATGATCTTGATGTACTCCTATTCGTATTCTCGTTTACGGCTTTTGCAACTATATTTAGCTCAATCATATTTGCATCTGTAAATGCGCGCCGAACTGAACTGATAGAGTCGCTGAGTGTCGCAGCCTGTTTAATGACGCAAGTATTACACCGATACGTCCCAAGCAAAAGTCGATATTTTACACGCTTTATCAACAAAGCAACAAAAAATCAGCAAACAGTAATATATCGATTGTATTTCTTCATTAAGGAAGAGTATTCGTTGCATATGTAGTTGTGAAACAAACTAATACATAATATTTTTTCATTTGAATCAGAATCACATGAGAATCCTTTTAAATAAGAATGCCTATAAATTGCGATGATATCTGCATCTCTTTAAAATGCACTAATTAATTTTTTGGAGAAGTGATGTCTATTACTAAAATAATAATTTACTCGTGTGCGAATTGGTGGATAGTTTCACTTTGAAAATACTTTTTTTGTCCGCAAATCATTGTCTTTCCTTTACTACACTTAATCGTTCCGCTTGCATTCAATTCGCAATATTTGGGGAATAAAGAGCAAAGAACAAAGAAACTCTGAAGGACGCCAGAGATCCTTTCTCATTTTATTGATAACAACGATGTGTAATGCTCCTATACAATGTTTTCTTCTTTCTTTGCCTTTCTTTGTCTTTTGCACACGCACAGACACGAGCGAAGCGCACATTCATGCATGAGACTAGGGCAGTAACTATACATAGTCGTCTGCTCACCATCAGGTTCCCGCCTGATTTCCACCAATCAATAATGCGGTGTTTTGCTATAGCTGCAGCCACAGCTATATCTTGCTAAGCCAGTGTAGTGTAGCATTAGCCATCATAGTGAGGGGCGCTTGCCGGTGTGTTCGACTAGTACCTTTCACTGAACTTGACAAGTGTCTCTTCGATCTACACTGACTTTTATTGTTAGTTTATGGAGCTCACTCGGACTTACCACTTTTTCGCGTTCTCACTGATAAGGAATATTTAAACTTTCACACACTCACACACTTGCAGCCATCCCTACATTCATCTACATGGTTATAAATACACAAAATGTCTTTCAAAATGGAACAAAGATAATAAATGGTAACACATTTAACGGAACAAAAAACAAATACAAAGAAAGAAAAAGTACTGCAATTTTGGGATGAATAGGTAAGTGATATGTTTAATCCGTATCTTCAATATTTCGCCGTAATAATGGCAAAAAAGGAGTTAGTTTTAAGCAGGTAAACAAAATTAACCAGTCGACAAAATGGAAATGTGACATTGCTAATGACTTTGCAGATATATTTTATAAAAAGAAAAGCATTTAAATTCATTATCTCTGAAATGTCAATGAAATTAAGAATTTGAGAAAATTTGGTTCCTTGATGGTTGTGCGTGTGCGAGCAAGCGTGCGTATGTGTGTGTATGTGTGTGCATGTACGCGCGTGTGTATGTGTGTCTGCATGTATGTGTGTGTGTGTGTGTGTGTGTGCCTGCGTTGGCAGTATAACCAGGTATAAAACTTTAATGTTGAAATTTTTATTTGCAAATTTTATCTAATGAATTTAAGACTGATTCGATTCATAAGGTGTATTTGTGAATGTTTTCTGAGAATTGTAAAATAAGCAGAAAAAATCTTTGTAAAATTGAAAAATATTCCCATTTTTAATATTTATTTACACGATTTTATTTGAACCAATGTATACAGGAAATATGAGTAAAATATGAATAGGTTATTCTTCCATTAATCTCGAATTTATATATATATATATATATATATATATATATATATATATATATATATATATATATATATATATATATATGTGTGTGTGTGTGTGTGTATGTGTGAGTGTGTGTACATATATATCTGTAACCGTATGTAAAAGAATTGCACAAGTTACACATTTTTTATTTCTATATAAAAAAATCGCTGCAGTTTCCGAATTTACGTCATGTATTTATTTGCATATATGAAAGCACGCTATCCATCTGAATCTATCATATATACTCACAAAGAAAAACAATAAAATTTGTGTGTATTCAGTCATGCACGTGTTCCAATAAAATATTTGAAAACAGCTATTTGTTTTTTTTATGAACGAAACTTTTCTCTTTCAATATTTTGTATAGTAAAATGACGTGATAACGAGTATATTTTGACTGAATTTAAGCGCGGACAATATATATACCTGTACACTCACACAGGTAGATAGATAATCATGTATTCAATATAACATTAATTTCGGGCGAATTATGCTTATATATTGGAGATCTTCTTTTCTTTTTTATGCTTGATTGAAAAATATACTTATTCTCATTAAACATGTGGTTATGAAGCTCAATATTTCGGCCGAAAAAGATTCTGATACGGAAGCCAGTTGTCCTATGCTCTACTTACAAAACGTCGTCTGGGTTATCAATTGGTTTCCTAAGTATTTTTGTCAGGATGTGCGATTAATTTTTCTTATAATTTTATCTTTCACAAACACACACACATATGCAATTGTGTATATATTATCTTTCTGTAGAGACATTAGCAATGAAGGTACATTGATATTCATGATTATATATGTATTTCAATATATATATATATATATATATATATATATATATATATATATATATATCCGTGTGTCTGTGCATTCTTTTTCTATCTATCTATCTATCTATCTATCTATCTATCTATCTATCTATCTATCTATCTATCTATCTATCTATCTAAATACATATATAATTGTGTGTGTGTGCGTAGATAGATATACACTTGAACAGTAGACATATGCAAATTAATATTTGTTCTTACATAATTATTAAAACATTGATGAGTAAAAAGATAAAACTAATTAAAGCGTTGGGAAATTGTGCAGATTTTAATTTCTAAAAAATGTTTTCACATTCTACTCGTACACATGTGTTTGTGTACGAGATAAAATTAATTGAATAGTTTTGTTGCTTTATAATATATTTTTATATAAGTCGAATATTGTTAGTCGTTCGACTTCAGATACAGGAGATTAAGAGGTGTTATTTAAATTTCGAATTGTAGGTCTGATTAATCGTACATTTAAAAAATATTATTAATATCTTTGAATTACTCTCGCTTTAATAAAGAAACTTTACTTTTACAAAGAAAAATAATTGTTTCATTTTTTCTGATTAACACATTTTATTTTACCAACTGTAAATAAAATATCGGACGATTTGGCATTTATTTACAAGCTAAGACATTAAAAAACAATACAGATACACAGATCAACGCGAAATCCACACACACACATACACACACACACACACACACACACAAACACACACAAACACAAACACACACACGCATATATATATATATATATATATATATATATATATATATATATATATATATATATATATAGACAGATTCCAGCAGGCGTCTTTATACATATTAGTAAACACTTTTGCATCTGTTTCAAATACTGTTTATTAAAATATATGAATAAACCTTTTCTAGCTTTGCTTTTAATGCATAAACACTACTTCTAAAGTCTCTACTACGCACATAATCTTCGATTAAATCGACTGTATGAACTGGAATATTCATAAATTGGGAATAAATATGACAAAAATATTCTACACATTATGGCTGACAGGCACACACGCACACATCTATTGATTTTATGAGTACTTTGTGTATATTTCAACAAAATTGATTTTTGATTTCTATATATGAACATTTTTGATGAAATTAATAATTTTTAAAAATTACAACTGTTAGCGAAACGCTAATTTTTTAAGCATTTTTAAACAAATAAATCGAATATATATATATGTAAATTAGTCGAATATATATATATATATATATATATATATATATATATATATATATATAGAGAGAGAGAGAGAGAGAGAGAGAATGATTAGATGTTATTTGCAAAAATTAGAGTCGCAAATGTTTTTCTGTTCAGTTTCTCAAAGTTTGTTTTTGCATTTTTGAACACTGAAGTGATTTTTATTTCATACTTTGTTATCACATCAAATTCATTTAAACTGAACATAGCTGGAAATTCTATTCGTTCTCAGAGAACTTAATTAAATGCGTCCTATAATTCCATATGTGAATCATGATTTTTTCAAAGCTATTAAGGGATTCTTTTATGTTTATTTTGGTCAACATTTATCAGCATTATTCATCATCATCTGATGGAACTTATAATTGCTTAAAATTTAGATGCATAAATAAGAATAAAAATGGTAAACGAAAATATGAAGGAACATGGGATTCATATAAACTGCAAAAAACATTAATAAACCTTTTCAACTTTATCATTTGGAATTTGGTAAAATTTTAGAACTGTTTTATAAGAATTTTATATTAATTCATGTGTATAATTTTGAACGCTTATCTTTATTATAATATCATTATTAGAGTCAAAATGATTTTAATAAAATGCGCTTATTGAATTAAGTAAATATGTACATTCTGACGGCAGTAGAATAAACAATTAACATTTTTGTGAGTAAAAACTTAGACTAAAATTTTCGTTATTCGAAAACAATATTTAAATATTAGAATTTTTTGAACTGAGAAAATTTTTCATTACAAGACAAGAGTGCATATATGCATGCATTTAAGCCGGCACATATATCAAAATGATTTTACCCAAATTTTCAAACAAAGTAAATTATATAAGCACATTTATAACGCACTACTCTGAAGGCTGTGGTGGTGGGGGAGGAATAATATCACATATTGTACAATGTAGGCCATATATTTATGCATGTATGTGGACACCTCGAGGCAGTGTAATGGTTAGCAGTAGTAGTGAGTTCGATACTCACTGTGTGCCCCTACTTTAGGCCTTAGGAAAATCGCTATATATGCATGTATATTGTGCATGTCGACACACAGCATCTTAATAAAAATATAACACAATAAGAAGTTTAATGATTTAATATATTTGGTTACACAGGCAACAAATTACTGACTTCTAGTTGCTTCTCCTAAGAACACTTACTTTTTTTACGTTTTCTAAATTGTAAATTCAACATTGAGCATTGTCAAAATGATATAGAAGCCTAATCAAAATCGATATTAGAAAGTACATTTATTAAGAAATAGGCCACGTTTTCTTTGAGTTACTGGACCAAAGACGAGAGCATTATTAGAGTTTTAGTTAAAAATAAAACGCTTGCGTTGTCATTCAAACGGATGTCTGCAATAATTTATATATGAAAAATCATTTAACATTTGTCTTGAATGCTAAATGCTAATTTGTTGGAGTTTTAGAGCAATATGATAAAGTTTTCCTTTCGTTTATCTTTTTAATGGTCGAAATCATATGGAGTAAAAGACAAAACTCGATAAATTGCTTGAAATGATCTTTTCAGTGTTAACAGGTTGTGAGAAATATGTATGATAATTGAGCTTTTGTAGTTGGTAAAAATGAGTACGTTTGCATAAGGGCGTGTTTATGATGCATACCCACCCCACATGTGCATGTAGCCCATTATCCCACCCACTACATTTCTCCCCCATGCTCAAGAATGAATAAATTTATTAGAAGAAGTACAGTTGTTCTAAAGCGTAGGCAGGTATTTAGTTGACTGAGTCGAGATCTGAAACAGACGCTTGTTTTCAGAGAAAAATATCTTGAGCCAATTTCAAAGGATGAGTAAGGTTTGCTGGCAGAAAAATGGTATTTAAAGACTGAAACTTTTAGGCACAATGAAGTCAAAATTGGCATTGATATCTCATCTAAGATATACATTATATCTCTATGTGCATGCATGTCTGTATATAATAGAGAAATTAGAAATATATTTCATATTTTTCTTGTCTGATTTTAAAAATTCAATAACACAAACGGTAATCAATAACCTAGAGACATTACAGTTATTATGGGCGTAAAACATGAATGACTTCATAAATTACTTCGTTTAACCCAAGCCAGTCCTTTTTACACAAGTCTACTTTTTTACTTCTATCAACGTTATATATATATATATATATATATATATATATATATATATATATATATATATATTCATATGATAAAATATTTTTCTTCAAATTTGAATCACTTCTTGTGTACAGTCTTGAAGATAAGTAAAAATTATATAAAGCCTTCTTATTTCTCACGGTATGTTTCTCAAGAGTGATTTGATTTTAAAGGATAAATTTACTGTTTCGCTCGAACGCATGGAAACAGTCTCTCTATAATAAAACGAAACCGATGGACATTGATTGAAAAACAGATCCATACAAAAGCTCAGTCCCAACGTAACATCTAAATAGGTTTTGCAATCAAAAGAGTGAAATGGAATAAGGAATTTCTATCATATATGGCTTTTTTGGCTTATGTCCCACCTAAGCATCTGTAAAATCCTGATGTCCACCACCCTGTGACAAATAATTCTTAAAGTGAACGAAGCCTCAAAGGCCATTAAATTAACTTTTCTTAACAACGTGAGACTGTATATATGCAATAGTATTATCATTTAATTTCGAAATTTTACAATATTTATAAACATATTGTGCTACTAATATAAATATATTTATATGTATTACTAATATAAAATATATATTATATATACAGTACATACGTAATTACACATGTATATACATACGCACAAATATTTTTATGCATGCATACTGTATATGCCCCGCATGTATTAACTCACACACACACTCATACTCACACAGACTCACTAGAAAAAAATCAGTTAATGACTCATCTCGAACTGCTCTCCTGTGGGGCATGCGCCCCACATTCGGGACCACGGATTTAGACTTATATATATATATATATATATATATATATATATATATATATATATATATATATATATATATATATATATATATATATATATATACATTGTTTTAAAATTATAGAAGAATAAAGGATTTATTTATAAATGGACTAAGTGATGAAAATACCATAAGAAATATTTAAAAGTATAAAAACTATTACAAATAAATAAGTAATTACTTCTGAACTTCTTTAATAAATGTTTATTGCTGCCTATATTGAGCAGGAGTTTTTGTATCTTCTTTTAATTACTTTTACAGTTTCGAATATTCTCTTCCAGTTATCTCAGCATTGGAACATATTAAGTTAGCATTTTCTTGTAACCCTTTCCATAATGAGTAAAACAGTAAGTTGTTAGCAATTATCCTTGAGAGTTCTTGTACCGTTTATTTGCTAATTCTGCTACATTATTGTGTGAATCTTATTTATCCTTGATTTTATTTCAAACACGCCGATCTTCTAAGTCAGGTTATTTTACTTGAATTTCCCAATATACTTTAAAATATTTTGAAATAATAACTGTTTTCATTGCAAATAAAATATGTTCTATATTTTGCGGCAAATCTCTTCTACAAATATTGCCACAGATAGCTGAGATTAGGAGAAGTTTTTATATTCTCTATGACCCGCCATATTGTATAGATGGATGAATTTATATATTGAGAATGTCAATGTGTTTCTCTTTTATCGTGTTTCTTTTTGGTGTTACTACCATATATGAATTTGGGAATATATTTTTGCAGAAGATTTGCTCTGTTTCTTGTAAACTAAAGTTAAGATAGTTCCTTAGATTTATAAAGTTATTCCAAAATTAATTCAGGATGAAAACGTGAATTTTCCATTTATTAAAGTATTCGTTGATTTATTTGCTACTTATATTTATAGTATATCTTTCTACTTCTTTTTCGATATTTTTATTTAAAAAATATTTTCTGTCTATTTTTATGAGCCTATTTATTTGATATTCTTTCACAAACAGTACTTTCTTTTTCTCCATTTTATCGATACAATTATTTTTTTCTCTGTTACACATGATATTCATTGCGCCCGGTTACAAGTAGGGAATGGCGGCAAGGTTCAGAAAGACGGGGATCTGGAAGTACAAGAAATAAGATGTAGGGCAGTATACGAAGGCCATCTGATAAGTTTTATTTCTGGAGCTGTTTTCCAATATTGCATTGCGCATCTTCCAGCATCTTAGACATTTTTTTTTCAATTAGAGACAGCAAATAATTAAATTTATTGTATGTCTAAGGAACTGTACATTTCCGTTTTTAGTTTCCTTCGCCATCTTAAGTATCTATTCCAGTAATTGTGAATTTAGAATCAAGATAAAATATTAGCTACGTTTTTTTCTCGTGTTTCCCGATGGTTAGATTAAGTTCGTCTGGTCAAGTTTTTGTATGTTGCACACAGTGAAGATCGAACCTACTACTCAGTCATAATGACCAACCAGATTAGTCTCCTTAATCTTTACATCAGATCGAGGCGCTTGTGTATTTGCTGAAGTTCACCCACTTCTTTGCATGAGTGTTACATTTTCTTTTTAAATCAATACGTTACATTTGCTTTAATTATCACATAGATTTTATATGCACGGTTTTTTAATCTCTTCATGTTAATGACTGTTTGCAAAACCTTCTCGGTGAATTTCACAGGTTTATTTTGAAAAATGTTAGTGTGAATACATTTAATTATCCATTACCTTTCAAGATGATATACTTGATTGAGAGAGAGAGAGAGAGAGAGAGAGAGAGAGAGAGAGAGAGAGAGAGAAAGAGAGAGAGAGAGGGAGAGAGAGAGAAACTGAGAAACTTTGCTATTTTTTCTTTTACAAATTGTCGAGAAATTAAACATATTGTCATCTCGAGCAAAATGAAAACTCTAATTATTTTATATGGAATAAAAGTGAGATCTAAAAAAGAGTAAATCGTTCAGGAAACAGAATGGAACATAATTTTAAAAATGACTCATTTACACTGAATTAAATTTAACGTATATTATTCTGGATGCATTGCTGATTATTGATTTATTTACTTTCATTGTTTTTATATTGGAATTTATGACGTTTATAATACGTTGAAAACGTCATACAGTTAAGGTAGATTGACAGAAAACATTATATAGACCGCTGGAATTTAAATGAAAAAATACGTAAAAAGACAGGAACGCTCATAATTACTTTTTATCTAGACAAAACAAAAACACATTTTCTATCACATGGAACCTGTCATTTAAATCCACACGTTTGACTTAGAAGGTGTTTAATGCGATTCAAATAGACTATAACAGTGTATATTTCCAAAAATAAATTGGATATTTTACATTTTGAGATAAAACATAGTAAGAAAAAGAAGAAAATAACTAGCATCTATTGTATATTGAATTTAAGTGTATAATTCGCGATTATATTAATTTATTTTTAGACTGAAATATTTTGAAATATATTTTATTGAAACTGCTAATATACTAATAATACTAACAATACAAGTGCTACCATCAACAGAACTTAGTTATGATATGGAATAATAAACTAATGGGTAATCAACTTGCGTAAATAATTAATATGTCATATTAGGTGAAATTCTATTGAACTATATATTCGATGCTTATACAACAAATGTCGTATTAAATAGGTTGACAAAAATAATTTATGTGGCTTTATAAACGACCTGCTTCAAATGTTACCTCTCGTGCTAAAATAATTTGAATACAAAACATGTATCGTGTTTATACAGGCGTTCTAACTCATTTTCATATTCCATTTATACGCTCCAAAACAACAAACATCGATGAAAAGTAGTTGCATTAATCTAAATCTATATCATTCGATTATAAAACTCATGTTGTGAATGAGTAATTTTATGAAATGCAATGTTAATGAAAAAGTGAACTGATGGTGATATGGAAGACGTTTTATATGTTTATTTATTCCACTCCTCACTCGATATTGCATGAAATCGAAAGGACTGTCATTGTTCAATAAACAACTAAATAGAAGTACAAGACATTTTACGATAAATAGATATATACAGCTCTATATGTAAACTAGGCATATAGACATATGCAGCTGTTAAATTAAGTTCAAATAGTAGCTTCGAACTCTTTTGTACAAAACTGAGGTTTTTATTATACTTTGAAGTGTATCAAGTGTTTTACATAGTATAGGTGACTTTGATGTCAGACATTTCAGATGCTTCTTCATGTGAGAAGAACTGAGAATTATTTTGCGATTAGATGTCATACGTTGTTTTAAAACCTTAAAAGATCCGTTTCTTCTGATTTTAATGCGGTTATATGAATGTATCTGTAAAGAACCATATTTGAAGTATCATGTGTCAAAATGCAGTTACATTGTATCTTTTACCGCTTTTTGTATCTGTATATATTTTATGCTTCAATTCAAATAAAATTAGAATTATGGCCCGTTAAATTTACTCTTGTAATATTTCAAGCGTCATATTATATAGCATTTAATTTATCTTCTGTGTTAGTGGAAGTACAAATTTTGAAATCAGAAATTTATATATTTAATAACACCCTGAATAGTTACTACAAAGGAAATACAAAGAACTGATGTTAAGTAATTAATATTTATTAAATAAAATGATTTATAATTGTAATTTTTACAGCGTTTTAAAGTATTCATTGCAAAAATCAATTTTATTTTAATCATTCATATTTTTTCTTGAAAGTGAAAAAGGAAAATGTAAAAGATCTCAGAAATACTTTAAATTCTGACACTAAACGGCTGTAAGTCATGGTTAAACAATGTCGCGTGTTCAATTCAATGTAGCAGTGAAACCCTTTGCACCTATTTACAACTCTAAGCACGAGAAAAGAGACAAAATAACATTGATGTCATCGTAACTTAAGCTAATAGTGATTTTCCAAGCTACGCTTGGATATGGCACAAGGCCGAAAGTAAAGGGCACTCAGTGAGGATCGAACTCACTACTCAGACATAATTGTTCTAGGGAGACAAGCTTGCTAACCATTAAGCTACCTCGAGGCGCCCTAACTTGAGCTAATATTCAACATAGTTATTTTAATTTTCCGCGTTTTTTTTACATTTAATCAGAACGAATCTATGCTATTGTTTTTTAAAAATATTCTATACTTAGTTGTTTTTCCCCAAATCCACTTTGCAATGATATTCATGAACGCACGGTCCTTTGGGTGGAGATGCGAATCACTTGTTAAATATGTCGAGTGCTTAAGAGAGCCAACAATGATATTTGAGACTTTTTAAAAAGATTTGAGTAGCAAAATATCTCTTTTCATATTGCATCAAGCATTAGCATGTAATGTATATGCTTCGGTCATGCGTTTCGGAAGGCATAAACTAACATCTTTGTTCCCTTTCCTAACAAACCTATATTCTTCTTGTCAACTGCGTCAGTTCGTTGTATAGTACGACAGATCTCCCCTCTTTGGTGAAGGTAGCACTTTACAAACTATCAGTAGAAAGGTTTACGCTCATATTAAACCAAATGTGTAAACCGATGGTAAATTCAAAATCTTCTGACCGATATTTTGAAACAATAGCACGAAATTTCTGAATCAAGGAAGAAACAGAATCTTCTGATTCAAATTTATGTAAAACAAATCAGATTTCAAAATGGCCGACATATATTAAACAATAGGAATTAAGCCAAAAATGAAACAAAATCTAAAAGATAAGAAATGTCAGGACACTACAGGGTGATAAAAAAAACAATGAATTTGTCCAGAATAAAACAAATGCCGAAATCAGATTTAGCGTCAGTTGTAGCGGATTACCATAAAATTGGATTCGTTTTTAGGCCGAGGGAAATATTAGCCTACTGAATTTTTAAAATATGACACCTTGATGTTGAGCCATGTTTAGCTGTCGAGAGTTGATCAACGTGTTCAGTGTTAAAACTTATATCAGCAAAATAAATCCATTATTTTAATTAGTCAAATTACTAATTGTCTCTAGTAGTTATAAGAATTAAATCATGAGCTATTTTTTCTCTCAGAGAAAACTACTCTAAATGTATCACATGATTTGACTTCAAATAAGAGAGTTAAACAGATTAGATCAATAGTTTTTTTAACGATAGTCTAAGAATGCTTGACCTTGAACTTTCAGATCAAAGCTACACATTCCTCCCTCTTGTAGTCGGACAACTGAAACAGTCATTAAACTATGCTTGCCAAGGACAAGTAAAAGGAAACAAGGAAAAAAAAACAACTCCGAATTAAAAACCGTATTCAAAGCCTCTTTTTTTTAATTTTGCATGTAAATCATGCAAAATTATCGCGTATTCTGGCGTGATATCTTACCACTCCTTGACCTCAAGAAAAAAAAACGAGTTTACAAAGATTGCCACGAACATAACTAGGAGTTCTATAATTACCAAAACCAATAAAGGCAGGATTCTAACGAGAAAAATTGTTATACCGAGTGTAACAGCAAAATTGTTCAATTATTAGATTAAGCTCTGAAAGGTTGTATCTTAGAAATGATTAAAGATATCTTACTGGAATTCTCCAATGTTTTTATAAAACTATTGGATTCTACTTTGAGCAATAATAATGTATAATTACTCCCAAGCTTAACAAAAGTATCATGATGAAATTGATCATAAACGAAAATGACATGTTCATCATTAATTAATCATAGCTAAGGATCGGAAGCTTATGAAGGATTGAAATAAATTTCAAACACACACACACACACACACACACACACACACACACACACACACACATAAATATATATATATATATATATATATATATATATATATATATATATATATATCTTATATATATGTTTTTTTCACTGCTCTTTGGACTGTCATAACTGAAAGCCCTCTCTCTGCCAAACGTCCTATGAGTTGGATCTTTTATAATCGATATCTTTAGCTCTAAGTTGAAATGATGATCCCTCTTCCTGTTGTGACCCTCTGGTCCAATTTTCCTCTCTACTGTTCCATCTTTTTTAATCTTATTCAGTTTTCTCTTTGTGGTTCTTGAATGGACTTTGAAGATGGAAGCCAGAGTATGAATGTTGGTATAATTACTGAATGGTATGAATGATCTTTTTCCTCTCACCATTGCTCATTTTGGAAGAAATTGGGTCTGACACAAAACGATTTTAACCTGTTCTCTTTCTAGCTTAATAACAAAGGCTTTTTCAGTGATTCTTATGACAAATGGTATCAAGATGGTTAAACGTCTTATCCGAAAACCTGGAAAAAATAAACTCATTTAGTAGTTTTTTTTAGATATTAAACATTTTGTGGGGTGGACAATTATGCTGTTCCACGATATAGACAATTTTGCTGTTACACCCCATAATTGACTTTCTTTTAATCCTCTGTATGATTAGAATTACTTTGACCATTCTCGTCGCATTTATTCGATATCATTCGTTTTCGGGGACATCCTCTTCATAATATATCTAAAGGTACGTAATTATAGCACCAGCAGTTCAATGTTTTCATGAACTTTTTTAAACAGAATTCGAACGTATTTGTCAGCTTTTAAATTGAACATTTAAGATTTTTAATTTCACTTCAAATACGAAAATACACATCAGGTTGATTATGCTATCAATAAAGACAAAACGATAACTTACAAAAAATTAACTTTTTTATACTATGTTATGGTTTTAATTGGTTTACATCGGTGTAAAAATGACAAACAAAGAATTATAAGTTTTCTTTTTTTTAGATTGAAACCTTATATGTTCTGCACAAATGTAACTTTATTAATTGTATTTTAAATAATTATCTTTATTTTAATCTTGTTTTCCGAATCACATGACTTTTGCATACTAATATATCATGTTTAGCTATTAGTACATTCAAATGTTTCTATGCAAACATGTTTTTCAGAAAATTATAAATTCTGCATAATTGTAATTTCACTTTAATCCAAATATTTCACAAATCGAACAAATATGAATTATGCTAAAGATAAAATTGACCTCTACTGAATGTAACGCTGGTCATAAAACATTCATTTATTTTTTTAGATTATGTATACGGAAAATCTATGAACATAAATTGTGACATAATGGGGGTGGAGATAGCATTCTGAGAAGAAAGTACAAATGACAGTCATTTTTATGAACTTATTTCTGTTGAATATAGATCGTATGCTGGACTATAAAAAAATTAACTGAGGGAATAAACGCATTTTTGATATTTGAGTTTAGTTTGATCAAATCTAAAAGGATTTTATGCTGAAAATTCTGATATAGATACTCAACTATCTTTGTAATATGAGCAAAAACTCTATCTAGAATTCTCTATTTAACTGACTTTTGTTTCAGTCAATTAGAAATTATTAGCAAAGGAGCGATTTCTTAATTAACAGTTATAATTAATAAAAGAAAGATATTGCAAAAATGAAAGCTGAAAATGTAATACCAGTGTTTAAGTAACAACTGTTACGCGTAAATGAAAATATCAGAATTAATATTTAAAAAACTAATGTGATTTATGAATCGAAATAAAATCATTTTATTTAACTTTTCAAAGCCTAACATCTCAGGAAATACAATATATATGGCATCTATGAAATACGACATATATGGCATCTATGAAATAAAAATAATATAACAGATAATTTTAGAATTAATCATAAGTTGATAAGAGTGAAGTAAGAATTAGTGAGGTAGTCTGATTGATCATGTGCTGCTGTATCATTTGTCCAATAATCATTCTGGGTGCCATACTTGTAACCTTGTGCCACACTAAGTTTAGTAGATAATATAAAAAGTATCATACAATGCTGATCAGTGAAGAGTTATATAGTCTAATTAGTGAATTTGATTCTCACATGTAAATCTTGTTGGCTTTTGTTGTACAACAAAAGCCAACATTTACTCAATCATCAATAGTTGAATTTTCGGAAAAATCATAAAATTCTTATTTTGGACAGAGTGAAAAGTGATTCTGAAATGAATTGAAACATTTAATTGATCGTTCTCATTTTTTACGAATTCATAACAATAGGAATAAAATTGAAATGAAGCTTAGTGTATCTTGTATTTTTCGATATTATAGTAATGAGGTGTCCGGTTGGAAGGCATGATAAAGCACAGATTTTTGTTTTAATGCTTGTTCCTTTGGAAATGTTACGCTGGAACCTTAATGAAGTCCTTAAGATATGGTAAAAGATTTTCAGAAATTCAGACTGCATAAATATTGAGAATATGTTAGGCAGTCTGAATGTTCAAATTTAGATACACTTCTCACATCACGATTTAGTAGTGGAAGAAAACTTTAATAGCTCAACATGTGAAACATCCTGACAATATATAAAATGCATGATAAATATGAAACAATATTTAGAACTTTTAAGTCATCAAATTTGAAAGTTAATCCACAAATACTGAAACCATAAACAAAATTAGGCAATACCAAGAATGAATAGTTAAAGGCAATAGTCAAATTAAAAGCAATTGTTTAAGTAATCTGAAATTTCAAGCCGTATTCTTACTGTACAATACAATTAGTTTATCTCTTGGCAAACTGACACACAGCTAAAACAATCGATTATAAGAGTTAAACGAAAAATATAATTGATAAAGAAATATCAGTTTAACAGAGGAACTATATGGATTATTATTGTTATTATTATTATTATTATTATTATTATTATTATTATTGTTATTATTATTATTATTATTATTATTATTATTATTATTATTATTATTAACTCAACAAATGGTCTCATGTCCATAAGGTAATAATTTAGTATATTTTAAACTTTAGTTATACTGAACACAATTATTTGTCTGATCAGGAACAAAGATATTCTGTATCATTCCTAGACTGGACAAGAGGAGATAACTTCAACAAAACAGAGAGCAAAATACAGCAAATAGACATTCTTCTTCTTCTTCTTCTTCTTCTTCTTCTTCTTCTTCTTCTTCTTCTTCTTCTTCTTCTTCTTCTTCTTCTTCTTCTTCTTCTATGTCTAGTATCCCTTTAGGACGCGAGCAATCAGTCCTCTGTAACTGTAGTAAATTTTGTTTTTTCGCTATCTCTCCTAATCCCTGTTCTGTCAACCATTTACACAAAGTATTTTTGCGTTGCTTTCCTCTGTATCCCTTGTCTTCAATATGTCCTATGAGTGTTAAATTTTCTAAGTCCTCTTTCTGCATTATATGCCCGAGACATTTCAATTGTCTCTTTCTGATGCTAAGTATAAGTGTCCTTTTTGTTTCTAGTTCTTTAAAACTTCGTTGTTGCACACACGTTCAGTCCATGGAATTCCCAACATCCTTTTGTAGAAACGCATTTCTGTTACCCCAATCTTCTACATCGGTGAGATTGTCCAACTTCATTGCTATATAGGAGGACCAATATTACATAGCATTTCAGTTTTCTTTTATTTGTTTCTGATGAAATTTTCTTGTTTTTAATACTTTGTTTAGGTTTTGGAAGACATCTTTCGCTATGCCAATGCGCCAGCGGATTTCGATGTCACATTTTCCGTCCTCTATTAAAAAAAATTCTCAGATATTTAAATTTTTGTACTTGTTTGATTTGGGTGTCTCCAATTTGTAATCTGCATGTTGGACTCTTCTTTTTGCTGACAGCTATGCATTCTGTCTTCTTGCAATTGATGTTTAGTACTTTCTTTTCACTTTCCTTTATTACCTTCTGTATGAGTTCTGTGTCGCATTGTTAATCTTGGAAGGACTTCTAATTCTGTCAGAATCGCTTTACTGTACAGGTTGAATAGTTTCGGTGGTAAACACATCCATGTCTTACATTCCTTTCTATTTTGTATATTTACTGAAATCATTTTCTATCCGTATTCAGGCATTATCAGTCATGAATTATTCTAATATCTTTCCCAACTGTGTCAATGTTACCTGGCAGTTGCAACAGTTCTTTGTGACGTACTTTATGAAACACCTTTGCATAATCTATAAAACATAGTATAGTTTTTACTGATCTCATTCGGTGCATAAATATCACATTCCTTGTTTCAGTGTCTTTAACGAAACCACATTGTTCTTGTCCTATTTCGGGTCTAATTCTGTTGCGCGCTTTATTCATTAGAATTCAGATGATAAGTATAGTTCACTATTTACATTATTCGGACTATTGTCCTCATCTGTCGTCGCCATATTTATTACAACGTTTCGGCTGTTGTACACTCCGACCTTCTTCAGGTGGTTGGAATGTTGAACCTTTATTTCGCTCACTGGGGTAGACTGTTCTAGTTCCGCGTGCCATGTCTAATGGATGTCAGTTATCAGTTATCTCTTGTTAATTCCCCTCTCCAAGTTCTCCACAGCCTTAACCAGGTATTGAACTCACACTCTTTGAGTCCTGTCACTGGATAAAAACATGCAATGATAACAGCAAAAATTGCAATATGAGCACTGGTAAAATATGGTTACTGAAGACATTAGGTTTATAATACCCAGAAATTCATATACAGATGTCCTCAAGGACACATGGCACAGTGAATACAGACGTTAGTTAGATCGATTGACAGGACACAAAAGAGTGTGAGCTAATTAACAGGAGATAACTGATAACTGACACCCATTAGACATGGCACGTGGAACTAGAACAGTCTACCCCAGTGAGCAAAATAAAGGGTTCAGTTCGACATTCCAACCACCTGAAGAAGGCCGGAGCGTACAACGGCCGAAACGTTGTAATAAATATGGCGACGACAGATGAGGACAATAGTCCGAATAATGTAAATAGTGTGCATAATACCTCATTTCATAAATATAGACAGATAAGTATAGTTATGTAACTCTTTCGGATTTCACATTCGTTTGCATCTGGTTTCTTAGGCAGCGTGATTAAAATGGATATACTTAGGTCTTGCGGTATATCACCACTGTTGCATATTTCCATTATTATTTTTATCTGTGCAGAAGTCACTTAAGGCTACTAGCATTTCTATTACAATTCCATCTAGTACTGTTGCTTTGTTCCTGTTCAATTTGGCCAGTGATAATTTCACTTCAGATTTTATTATTTCTGTTTTTTCCATATTTTGATGTATTGCGGGTTGTCCGCTTTTGTTGCGAAAGTGTCCATCTCTAAAGTATTTTTCTTTCTCTAATATCAGTGTCGCGTCCTTGAATTGTATGCATCCTATCAGTTCTCTTATTCCTATTAATATATCTGCATTATATGTAATGTTTATTATTTCTAGTTCTATACACTTTTCGTTGCCTTCACATCCTCTTTTGCCTTCACTTGGCCCGAAATTCTTTTTCCAATGTCCTCTATTTGTGTCAAAACCTGGCATTGTTTTTATCACCTTTTATCATACATCCCTTAGATTTCTTCGGATTGATGTCGTTTGCGGATGTTACTAGAGATTCCCTTAATGTGTGCCACTTCGAATTTCCATTCTCATTTAGTTCCTTGATTCTGCTTTTAACGCTGTCTATATATTTCTCTTTTATATTGATATCATTCAGGAATTTCTCATATTGCATTTTGGGCGCTTCCTTTGTTCTCTTCAATTTCTGAAGTTTCACTCTAAGTTTACATATTAGTGGAATGTGATCGCTCCCGCAGTCAGCACTTGGTGATGTTTAGCAATGTAAAACTGCATTCATGAATCTATTATTGATAGTTATGTAGTCATTTGGTTCTTCGTTTCACCTCCTGGATTTCTCCATGTCCATATACATCTTAGATGTTTTTGACGCCAGGTGTAGGTTAATATTGATCATTCTCCATGCATCAGTGGATCCATTTTCTTCGCGTTCATTAAGGGACTAGCCCTAATTTCTCAACTTTTTCATCATTTCTACCCTTCCCTACTTTTCATATTCAGGTATCCCATGACAACAGTAATTTCCTGTGATTTGCATTAAGCTTGGGTGTTATCTAGCATACAATAAAACATTTCAATTTCTTCTTCCGTGCTTTGTGCTATTGGTGCATGTACAAGTATGATGTATAAGTTAAAAGGCTTACCTTTCAGTTTACCTACAAGAATTCTATTAAACAATTAATAGTATACCAGAACATATTTCTTCATGTCTTGGTCAAATATGTCCTACGCTCCTTTCGTTTTTCTTTTCGCCTGCACATAAAACATCTCCACTGTTTCTCCACCTAGTTTCGCATACGCCTAAAATATTAACATGTAACCCATTTATTTAGTACTTTATATTCTCTAACTGGCCATATTGATTTCGTGTTATGTAATTCTATGTCCTTAGAACTATACTTTTGCTTGATGCGAACCGTAGCTGGATGGCAGTCCGGTGATACCTGTCACTCATACTTCCCCTTACTGGGCGAGGGACCAATTTCATGGAGTCTAACCCCTTTTACACCGTTGTTCTTTATAGTTTTGCTAAAAGTTGCTAGGTGACGGTCAGGTGACACGTATTACACATGCACCTTCTTACTGGGCGAGAAATTAATAGCAATATACTTATCCCTCTTCACGCCTTTTATCTTTTATAATAATATTGTCGAGAGCCATGAATACTCTTGGGATTGATTAGTGGAGTCGTTTCCCGTTGCCTTCTTCATGGTGTTTTTTTATTGAGACACAACCTCTAGTTACTTGCCCCTTGACTCGTTAAGAGTTCTTACGCACTTTGATAGGTCTCATTTTTCTTTCTACGGAGTTGCTAACAACACGCCCCACTCGCATTAAATTGGAGTGGAAAACAAAAAACAAAACAAACAAAATAGAAAAGGTCGCCTCTACAAAGACATATAAAACTGCCATTCATGTAGTAAGTAAATATAGTAAATTAACTCAATTCTATAAAACAGAAATGGCTTGTTGGAAAGTTGATCCATTGGGAATATGACTTGAATTTGTCTATGCAGATCAATGATATATGCATAAAACTAAAACTAAAATTGGTAAAGTAAAATCCTATGAGACTTTGAAATTCAAGTGAATTGCCTAGTACAGGCCAAAAGAGATGAGATATAATTATCGGAAATAAAGATGGATGTTGCCTTTCTAGTGAAACTGAAATGGAATGAAATGTTGAATAAATATTATCAGATAACTAAAAATATTGTGGAATATACATGTGTGCTCATTATTACAGGACTATTCGTAACTGTTCTGAAGAGCTTTGAAAATAGATTCATTTTACCACTAGATGTTACAAGTACAAAAACCTCAAATTAATGTGCTACGATAAGAATATCTTGATATAAAAAGAAGTTGTTTGCCAGAAACACAACCTGTTTGAAGTTATTAAGCAAATCATATAATCTTCAATAATTCAAATTTGGTTTGAAAAAATTGTCAAATTTTAAACAATCAATTTAGATGTCAAAACAAAGCTTGTGTTAAAATTTGAGGTAGTATCAATATGTTTTATTGAAGTTATTTGATGTATTCTAAAAAACTACCGTTTGATATTATTAGGCAGAACCAAATAATTGCATTTTACTTCAATGGAAATGTAATAAAACTATCAAAGATTGATCAACACCTATAATAAAATTGTTTTTATTATATTTCAGAGATCTTAAACTAATATTAGTTTAATCTAACTTCAGTCAGTCTATTTGTGTATATTCCTAATATCTCAAAAAGCTACCATTAAAATAGAAGATTTAATTAAATATTTTACTAAGGGTGTAAATGGACGAGTCTAAATTTGACAAATATTGGTTCAGAAGCTTTTTGCATTATTAAGGTTTATTTGATTTGCATAATAACTTAAGACAGCCTGTAGCTGCGAATTAAAAAATGTGCTTTAATAAAACAAGTAGAAATATAAGAAAATATTAATAAAATCATTTAAAATATTCTATTCAGGAATATTTTAGAAACAAAATGACTTAACGGAAGAGGAACGCCAACGATTAGGACATCTCGACCTTTACTAAATTGGATCTCAAATTGCTTAACTAATGAACACATAATTGCCAATGTATGTCTTTACACGCAAGAGGTAATGCAGACACGTTGTAAGTAAAACGAGAAAGTAGGGGGTTCATGACTCATCACAGAATACTGCATGTACTCTGCGATTCAAAGATTTGATTACAGAAGATATATTATTGAGATACAAAGAAACAATGACCGTAATAGAAGAACTGATAAAAGTACAATTAATAAAAGATCAGATCACACATACCAAAGTTTACTGAGAACACAAACCTGGGAAACTACGGAAATTGTCACTGAGATTATGACTACAAAGAGAACACCATAAACAAGAAATGGAATACTAATAAGAGAGGGCAGCAAAACAAATTAAGCCACTGTAAGAGGTTATTGAATGTCGAGGATGCTAGGCGATAGGTATATAGTAACCGTCATTACGATTGAATGTAACTCACAGAGGATTTAAAGGCAGACTCGAATTTTATAATACCAATTGATTTACTATTGGACAAATGACTTATGTAAAAACACTGACGAACGCAAAGTAGAGGCTGTCATTTAGAATAAATTTCATGTTTTGATAAAATGATTTTCATAATTATGGTAATTATGATGATAAAGATGACCGCCAATGGGATGATGATGATGTTTTATAATGAGATTAACACGATATGATTATGATAATCCTTGTCTTGATTAGAGTTACGTTATTCTGATGTTTAGACTCACAAGGCTAAAACAGTTCGTGTTAAAAAATTTTAAAATAATGACTGTGACTTGAAATACAGTAATCATTTGGTCCCATATGCTAGCGTGGCGCAATGGGTTTTGGGATATATATAATGAAAGAGATTACTGTAACTTTTCACTTGAGATGTTAGAATTTGGGTGAATATTCTAAAGTTTTTGTTCTAATTTTTATACTAGAATTCACCGAATACAATGTTCGCGTGTCCCTCAAGGTTACTGTCAGTATTGTATTGATAAATTATGCATGTGATATGAACGAAATAGAGGGTGGTAGGAAGTAAAATTTATGAGGACAATGAGGATAACGATTGACCGTTTAAAATCGTAGAGTTCAGGGAAGCATCCATGTAGGAGTCTTTATTCCACAAAGTAGCAGTTTTGGGAAAAAAACTGAGTGGAAATTTCTTCTTACATTTTCCATTGAAAAGAAGTACAGATGCCTATTAAAATGATTTTTATAGATGAAAAGGCAGCGATTGTAAATTTCTTTAAGAAATAGTAATCTTTTTATTACCGTTCTATTGCTTAAAAATACTTAACAAAACTTGTAAATGGGTATTAAAATGTCGCAAAAATGATTCAGTCCTTTCATTGATATACTCATGCATTCACAACAAATCATCTTCTACATTAAATGCGTGTAGGTTTTATTGCTTTCGTTTTTTACCAAAAATGAACTTCATCAATTATAGATTCTGATAAAATGCGAGCCAGATTGATTGCAGTAATTTTGCTTTCATGTTTCTTATTGAAGATTATGCAATGACTGTCTTTAGCTTTTCTTCTGTAGAATGAATCTTAAATTATCGAGAATGAAACTAACGTCATATTTACTTTGGTTTTGGATTATTAGTATAGAATTATCCTCCGTTGCTAAAATTGGTGAAAATCATTCATTCATGATACACACCATACGATCTAAAACTATTGTCCCATCTTTATCAAGTGCAGACCAGATATTAAAAATATGAAGTATAGAATTTGTAGAAAATCCAATCATAAAAATATTTTACTTCCTTTAGGGAAGAAAATGTTACAGTTGCTATAGTCGGACTAAAATTAATTTACACATTCAAGTGATTTATGAAAGTAAGTATTCATGAGACACTTCTTGCTTAAGCCTTGTGTACATTACCAAAACCTAAAATGAAAACTGAAATTCGACACAGAATTCGATACAAAATTCATACAATTTGTTTTTGCCTCATTAACAGCTAATAATATAATAAACTACATAAATATTTAGGAAGTTTAACTTGGCAAACAGTCTTCTTTAGTTTCATATTGCCAGGGTATATTCAGTAAGGCTTTTATCATTTTATATATTGTTGGTATATCTTATGTGAAAAGGTGCGTTTTAAAATTTTATATATTATAAATAAAATTATGAGTAATTAATAAATTAACTACTCTCTTTTTGTGTGTATATATATATATATATATATATATATATATATATATATATATATATATAGTGAGAGAGAGAGCGAGGAGAGAGAGAGATTTAAGCATACTTCTCTATTTGCGCGCGCTTGTGTGTGTGTGTGTGTGTGTGTGTGTGTAGAATTAACCAATACAATCAAACGATATTAAAGGGCTGAATCGCACCAGTTTATGATGCTGTGTTCCAATTTGTATTTTTAGTCTTTGCTACATAATGTATATAAAAATAATACAAATACTGAATAAAAGAGGAAAAATCCCTAAATTTATCTAAAATTTTTATTCGGAACCTATCTACCTACGTAAAATGTTTTGCTTAACTATATTTTTATAAGTTAAAAAATGTCAATATTGTTTATTTAAAACAATCAAATCGTTTACTAGCCTTTAAATAGATTGATAGAATAAGTTGATAAATAAGTTGACAAAATGAAATAAACTGCTTACACATAAATAAAAAGAATGTTTTATAACGATTTGTTTACAGTTATGTCTTGTATATGTTCATACTTACATATATATACGGTAATGCAGTAATTACTATGTAAAATATGATAGATTACGTACAATGACAAGAGATGCATTTTAGTAAATAGTAAAATAATGGAAAGAAAGGAGTATGAATTTGAAAGAATTTTGTCACTGAAATATCAAAGAAAATATATAAGAACGCGAATGCAATATGGAAAACAGCATCTCCCACAACATCCAGTTTGAACAATATCGTTAAACAGGTTCAGTATTTAATATTTTATATAAAGTAGATTTTTAAAACAGAAACATTCTACTTTAGATTTACTAAAACATTGACTTGTTTAAAATGACTGATATTGGTTTACGTCAACAATTTCTGCCAACAGAATATTTTCCCCGTATTCGCAAGATATTGGTAATTATGATTACCTATTCTTTAATACTCTCTTGGTTATACACGACTTTTATTCAAAGGAAAGTTTCAATGGCATTAAACTGTCATTTCACTTTGACTAACAGACAACATTATTCTCCTCTTTGAACATTTGAATATGGCAAGAAGTATAAGAAAGCATCTCGGGATTTAGCATTCTTTGCGAGGGTGAATATTATTTTTCAAAATAGCATTCTTCAAAAGAAATCATTCTAAAATTGTCGCCAATTAACAATCTTTTTCATCACGTTCAACTTAAAGAATAAGTAATTATAAATTTAAAATGGATATAATCGATGTTATCACCAGAAAACAAATGCTCAAATCAAAAGGGTTATGAGAACGTATACAAGAGTAGGGAGAGTGTGACGTAGAAATTTTGAAAATGATTCTGATATGGAATCAAATGGAATGAATAAAAATTAGAGACAGTCTTAGAAAATGCACAATGTAATATTTTATCATGCAAGGCAATATTTCAATATCTGTCTATATTTCTGAGATGAGGTATTATGTACATTATGCAACTAGAACAGTCTACCCCAGTGAGCGAAATAAAGGGTTCAGTTCGACATTCCAACCACCTGAAGAAGGCCGGAGCGTACAACGACCGAAACGTTGTAAAAATATGGCGACAAAGATGAGGACAATAGTCCGAATAATTTAAATAAAGTCAATATTTTCACAATAAAATTCGTATTAAGCAACTGGCGGTAAAATTTTCAGGGTGTAATTAAATCCTTATTAAAAATAATGATTTTAGGAGTCTCGAGTTTTATTATACAAAGGACAATACAAATTTTTATTTATAAATAAATCCAAAACATAGAAGACAGAGGAACATATTTTATTAACACAAAATCCCATATAACTAAATAAATAATTATTTTATTCTTTTAAATGTCAATATAGGCTCCTTGATATTATATAACATTCATTAATTTTGTTAATTTTTCTAGTCTTTCGACTTTAATATTTTAAAATTGTATCAGTTTCATTATCCCCTAGAAATCTTTGTTTGAATATAGATTTCCTCGTATTTGTTTAATGATAGACAACAATTTTTTTGTTGAGACAATTTCTGGAGAGGCCGGGTGATATTCCAGTAATTTGGTGTATTGAAACTTTCTTTGCCAAAGTTGGCAATAATTAACTTTTCAGAATGTAATATTGTCTAGTTTGAATTTACTATTTCACACAAAATTTCTTATTCGTGACCTGTACCACATAAAAACGTCTTGTTCAATAATAATTATTGTAAATTATTTACAATAATACTCTATGTTATCTTGATAGCATCATCAGTTTGAAGGGGTATATTATTTAGTGCTTACAATACTATCTCGTGTCATTACTTGAACTCTTTCCTGTTATCTTCTATATCGTATAAGTTGATATTTCCATAAATGACCCAAATCCCAGCCATCAGGACCATGCAATATAGCTCTACATTCTAAAAAACGCTGCGAAATTAATTTTGACGTACTTTTTTGGGGCTATACTTCTAGTGACGTAATATAAATGAGCCACAACATGAATATATCACGATTATATTATGTTAAAGAACTCAGGAATTGACATTGTCTCAGTAAAGAAATAAATTTTTAAGGTAAAATATTTTAATATTAAAAATCATTTTCATTTATCCTAATTGATTACAAGAAAATGCACCGTAACAACGTTTTGGTATAATGTGCAATTTCAAAATAGCCATCATGTTTTGAAACCATGTTGAATATTATTTAAAGTCATGTTATAATTCAGTCAGTTATGTGCCATGCGAGATACACGATTAGGCGATCACGTATCTTTCAATACATGACTGACGAGGCAGATTTTTTTCTCCGCAGTAGGTTGCCATTTATACTGCGGTAGACCAGTTGCCACCCAAGCCCTAGAACACGGTCTGTCCTGCTATTTACCCATAGGTGAGGGGGCGGGGAGAAGAGGATTCCTACCTTTCCCAAGGATATTAGCACGTAAGTGAATGTAATGGATTCGACTGCATTTCGAACTCGGCTCTCCGATTCCTCAATCCGAGCCGCTATCCATTACTCCACCGTGCATCCTCATTTTATAATTACATTACCGAAATGATGACGTGAGAATCAAACAAAGCTAATGTATATGTACTAGAAATAGATAAATTCAAATGGTTTACATATGGAATTATATTTTATTTTTATGAGATGGGATAAAGTTATGTCACGGAAATCGGGAATTAAATTTGTTGCTGTTTGTCTTAATTTTCTTCTTTCCAAATACATTCGTTTTATGACAAATTCTCCAATACCAAATTCGAGATTTCGCCGTAAAACGAATGCATTTTGAAAGAAGAAAATTAACTTCGAATCTTAATGTCTTTATGCACTACATAATATCCTGTCGTAAGACTAATTTAATCGAAACTTGACTGTGAAATGTTTAAAATAATAATTCAATCGATTTAACTACACACTAAAGCAACATTACTAGAAAGAGATGAATATCCAGTATATCTGATACTTTTATAGTGAACCCATGTTGGTCTAATCTAGGTTCAGTAGAAAAAAATATTTCAGATTTATATTTAGCATCTTTACTTACAGGGAAAAGTGAACTACAATAGTGAAAATAATATAAATGATGGGGGAATAGTATTAACTTATTAATGTATATTAATTCAGATATCGTATGAGTTTTTCTCCCCACCTTATTAATATATATTAATTCATATATCGTATGAGTTTTTCTCCCCACCTTTCTCTCCACATATAGCCAACTATAATTGAGTGTCACCACCACTTTTCACTGTTCCTCAAGTATTATTTTTAGTCGCCGACTGATCTCGTCATGGTACTCTCTGTTATAACTGCATAGGATGTTGTAGGTACATTTCTTGGTTGTGTTTTTTTTTTAGAGTGGAGATTTTATTTGGATAATGAATCATTTGAATGGTTACTCCTGATGTTTTACAAACTGCATATACAGGGTGACCCCCAAAAAACGGGAATTTTTGAAGTGCGTATTGCCAGACATGAGCAAGTGGCAACACTGCGAGACAGTGACCTTGAGCAAGTAAACATTTCGCCATTTTAGTAACGAGAATGAAATTCACAGTATCCTAGCTGAGATGTTGCAGCAGTCAATGAGGAATCTCAACAGTAGATTTCAAGAATGCATTCGCACAGGACGTAATTTAAAAAAAATGAAAATTCCATAAGTGTTTCTTAAATGGCATGTTTTAAGGTTTCAATTACTATGAATTAAATATTTTTCTTCCATCACGCTTGGTTTTATTGGATTGTTAAAAAGTTCCCACTTTTTGGGTCACCCTGTCTTTCCTGCAATGCCTGACTGATGTTCGTTTTCGAGATGCGTTTCTCTGCTTCTGTTTCACCATGTTTTTAGGCTAACTGCTTCTTTCGAGGGTGCCCTTAATACTGGTCATAACATTTCATATCACGTTAATTAAATTACAGTAATTCCCTTCTTAAATACGCACGCAACGTGGGTAAATAGATTTACTTTTCTATTTGATAATTCTTAAAAATATTGAGTGTGTATACACGCACAAGTGCACGCTCTGTCTCCCACGTGCACGCATGGACATATGACTTAAAAATATATACGCATAATATATAAGACATGTCATTAAATAATGTTGCAGTTAATAATTAAAATATATCTGTCAATATTCTGTAATATAATAAACAATATTAAATTAATAAATAACTGACTACTTCTTCACTGTTTCTTTTTTCACTGTTTCTTTTTTTAATGTTTCTTTTTTCCTTTTCACTGGTAATTTTTCTATTTCTCTTTACTGAATCCTTCCGTCCTTTCTCTTTTGTTTATTTTTCCTCTCTACCACTTACCTTTAACCTTTTAGCCTCCATTTTTACACTTTTCTTTCTTTGATTTTCTTTCTCCTCCTTCCTTTTTTTCTTTCGATGCTTCGTTTCAATTGCTATTGATATTTTTCAAAACAACTGACGTTGAGTTTTATACAATGTTTCATTTTCATCACACTTGATTATTAAATCAGGATTCCTCTCAGACTTTTTCATTTAGCGATTTGTTTTTCAAAGCATTTATTTCTGAACTAATATTTTTATCTTTCGAATTAACATGCAAAAATAACCAAAAAATCAGACATAAACGATTAGAAAAGTGCCTTATTCATCGAACGCATGAAGGCAATGATTTTGCACAAAAAGGAAAAAGAATAAACATTTTCTCCAGATATATGATTTATAATTTGCCTCAGAACAATTTTACAGCAACACAGAGAGCGTCAATGATCAAGAGAACTTGAAAGAGAAAAAGTAAAAAGAAAAAGGAGTGTGGATCATTAACGAGTATGTTTCTTACTAACAAAATACAACCTGATAGATCGAGGGGAAAACTATCGATTTTCGGGTCTTTATCGTAAACTATGTGTGAATATCAGTAGAATGTGTATGTGCATTCACAAACACTTCTTAAATATACAATCAAACTGAAATTCACATGATATATATATATGTGAATTTCAGTTTGATTCAGTATGATATATATATATATATATATATATATATATATATATATATATATATATATATATATATGTGTGTGTGTGTGTGTGTGTGTATGTGTGTGTGTGTGTGTGCGTGTATGTATATACATAAATCTATATCTGAGATATAGATATCTGATTATATTAAAGTGTATATATATATATATATATATATATATATATATATATATATATATATATATATATATATATATATATATAATTACTGGTGAACCGGAAGTTATCCAAGATTGAACCATAAATTCCAATGAGGAGTCGCAGTGTGTGGTCGGATGTATGGAAAAAATTGTAGCTAACGGAAGGTACACAAGTCGATACCCGATCAGTATCGGCTGGGTCACCGTGGAGAGGGGGTATGAGGTCGAAACCGCTAATAAGACTCGGCTAGAAACATCACTGTAATTTATGTGTATAGTGTTATAATTTTTTGCAGTCCATGGGATAATATTACAAATATATACACACAAATCTATGCCAGTTTTTTAAACAACTATGCAGTATATCTATGTTAAAGAGTTCAGTCTGTAAGAATTAAATTAAAATGGAAATGACCTGGCATAGCAGGATGAATAAGTAATATGGATTTCTATACAAGGAAATCACCCATTTCTTATTTTATATTATAACTACCATACTAGTTACTATGAATTGAAAATTAGAACGAATACATTTATCCATCTTATCAAAGTCAACTTTGGCATCATTCATGAAGTAAGAAAGTAATATACATTTCTTAATTTCTCTTAATTTTGCAACTGGGAATAAATAACAATTTTTCTCGTAATCGAGTTTTAAAAATTATTTATTTTTATAAAGAAAAACTTCTGAGAAAAAATTTAGTTTTCCATTAGTCCTTATTTAAGTAACAGATTAATTAGTACATGTAGATTAAATCAATTCTTCCACTGCAGCGCACCTATTCTACGCATATAAGATTTGATTTAATTATATATTGGAATAGTTTTAATTGAATAGATATAATAGTTTTCAATATGTAAATTTTATATTCTATTTTGTATGGAAGATTCAACATCACTTGTAATGCATCCAGTTTTAAAAGGAATATAAAAAGAAAATTTCGTTCGCATCTGTAAAAAGTGAACTTTTATTTAATTGATTCTTTTGATGAATTTAGTAATTTTGTATAAATAGTAAGTATAAAAGAACAGTACATATTGAAAAGAAAGTTTTAGTATACATAGTAACTATATGACCACATTTCTTTTTCACATTAAAACTTCGAGAATTTAATCAACATTTGTAACAAGAAAAAAAAATCCCAGATTAAGTATTTCAGATATGGCCACTGAGCTTTATATTTAATGTTGCTTTGGTTTTAATTCCGCTAATCATTTTTGCATTTCTAACAAGAAAAGTAACAGAAATTATAAGAAATTATCTGGAACATTGATGGTTGGAAATTATCTGTTTAGATCAGTGTCAGTGCTAACTATTTGTAAAGCAGTTTTCGTCCTGCGTCATTTTGAAAGGAATGAATAGGAACATGATAAGAGAGTGAGAGATCGACATTTACAGACATTAAATACGGTTTGAGAATGAAATTATTTGTTATTAATAGCCAGTCGTCACCACCAATTATAACTACGCCGATCAATCTCAATGAAGTTTAAAATGCAAATCCTGCCTTAATAATAAGATACCATTTTCTGTTTTTTTTATTGTGTTAAAATTTTTTTAAACTCCTGACAGAGAGCAATCGATGTGTTGATCGATCAATTTATTTGATCTTTGTAACAAATGATTAACGTAATTCACGTGATGGTTAAAATCCCAGACGAAACAAATATAAATTTTCTTTAGCCGGATTTCAAATCATATTTCGAATAACAAATTCGAGGCAAATAATCGCATTGAAATCAGTTCTTATCATATATTAAATATAATAGATAGACACTGATTTCTATGTTTGACATATTAAAAAAGAAAGAAAATCGCTTCGACCATTTTGTATTTGGATAATTTTAGATATGGTTCGACTTCATTTTATCAAGAGGATCAAATGGAATTTTGTAACCATAAATCGTATCATAAATATGTTTAATGAAACAATTTTTGATTAATAGCTGTAAGAAAAAAAAAATTAGAATTATGTTATGCTCAAACATTTAAAGATATATATTTTTTACTTACAGTTCTTAATTTATTCAGTTTTTCTTCCACTTCCAGTTTCTAGAATTAAAAGGCCTTCTGCCACATTTCATTCCTGTGGAAGTTTAGTCAAATGCCGTCTTGTCCATACACAGAAAGATGTATAGAGGGTGGTATGAAACATTGTAGTGAGTATGAAAAATGTATTAATTTCACTGGTGTCAGCCGATATTATTTTTATGTGCTTATTGGTTAACTGCTATAACTGGGCAATGAAGGAGACAGCGTGAACACATATCTGAAAATTTCGTCATCGTTACTCAAATAAGTGCAACATAAAGATGGCGAAGTTATTATCAGTCGGTAAAAAGTGAGCCTATCACACTGAAATGACAGAAGCCTAACATTGGGACCCTTTTGGAAAAAACGAAATGGTAGGACATTAAGATCAAATGTTATAGAAGAAAGCTATAACAAAACTAATAAATAACAGATATAGTACATATTGATAAACACATTAATTAAAATTTGTAATTATATTACTTACACACACCGACATACAAATATTATATATATATATATATATATATATATATATATATATATATGGGAAAGGTTATAGTTGTTCCAACGAGAGAAAGGTATATATTTTAAAGAGAAGAGAGAAGCCGCAAAGTTTTTGGTTATGATTTGGATTTTTTAAATATAAATTATACTTTATTTTCCATACTTTTACTACACGTGTTTCGACCTTCATCAGCCGAAGAGTGGTTATTTCCATTAAAGGAATTAATTTTGCCTTATGTTTTCAGTTCTTTAACCATTGTCTTTTGTGTGTAGTAGTAATCCAAATTTTCTTGGACTTATGCAGCACACATTATATATATATATATATATATATATATATATATATATATATATATATATATATATAATGTGTGCTTCATAAGTCCATATATATATATATATATATATATATATATATATATATATATATATATATATATATATATTGTATGTGTGCTACTTGATCAAGATGTTTAATGGATGTCAGTTATCAGTTATCTCCTGTTAATTTCCCTCTGAAAGTTCTCCACTGCCTTAACCGGGTATTGAACTTACACTCTTTGGGTCCTGTCACTGGATCTAAATAACGCCTTTATCCACTAATGATTAAACATGGCACGTGGAACTAGAACAGTCTACCCCAGTGAGCGAAATAAAGGGTTCAGTTTGACATTCCAACGACCTGAAGAAGGCCGGGCGTACAACGGCCGAAACGTTGAAATAAATATGGCGACAAAGATGAGGACAATAGTCCGAATAATGTAAATAATGTTTATATTATTAAATATAACAGACAATGAATGTCTATTATGTCTGGTCATGAGCCGTTTTAATGTTCGAATGTTTGCTTTAATTTCTGGTGAAAATAAAGACAAAAACAAATGACCTCTAATGACCTCTAATGACCCTACAACCAAACAACTAAATACACTAGAAAAAACAATGTAGTGTATCATTTACATGTTCGTTCAGAGATTGCATCTCTGAAACTAATAATAAACCCGCTACATGTATTAGTTTTACTACAACCACGCTCTCCCGTAGACTTACCTGTAACCTTTCTGATAATAAAGAGAATTAACTATTAAGCAACATAGACATAGCCATGTACATAATATTATACAGATAACACAATAATACTCACACATACACCCAGTAAAAAGAACCTTTAGATATTGGAGGCCATCTACATTAAAACGAAGCAACCCACACTCAACAAAATTGTATTTCAAGCTAGTCATAACACATTACATTGTATCTAGACATTGCTTCTGTTGTAATACTTCGGTCTGTGGCATGATATGACCTCATAAAACCGCATCTTGAACTTACGATCTGCGTCTGCTATTCCGCGACCGTTAACGTCGCATAGCAATCTTCTATGTCAGAATAACAAAATATCATCTTTGACGGTGGATATCTTTCTTTCGTGTCTGTATAACCACTCCGAGGATGGCTTATGTGAGCTTTCAGCTCACATAAGCTTATTTATTATAAGCTTATTTATTATAAGTTTATTTATATAATCTCACATTTTTAAGCATCCCAAAAAAAATATTTATCGTATGTCATCCTTCTAATTTCTGGCTTAAAATAGTCTCGCATAAGAATTCATACGATTAAAATAAATGTGACATGTTTAATATGTATAAATCTTATGCTGACTTTTATTCATTTTTGCTTAAATTAACGAGACCCTTACAACCAAAATGAAGAAACGATATTTCGAATAAATCATAGTAATAATAATTTCTCCTCGTTGAAATTCAGACGGAAATTATCAGATGCAAGAATCGAGGCGATTAGAAGAACTCTGCCAAAATCTGGCACGAATGTCGAATTATCTTTCAGTCACCGGAAGCTGATTTCACTCGGATTAAATATCAAATAACTCGTCAACTTCAAAATTGCACGAACGAGTGCAAAACGAATAGCGGTTGTCCTCGTTAGGGAAGGAATCCATCAGAGTCTATGAAGGAAACGGCAATTACAGGGTGAATTCTCCAACGGAAAAATGTTCCTAGACTGATTGACATTGGATTTGAATATAAACAAAATACAGAAAGATATAGACAATTAGGAATTAGGAAGGGTCAAATTTCGTACGGATGAGTGCTTCGGGACAAATGAGAATAATGGTGTTTCTGTGAGGTACATACAAGTATCCTGATATAACAGAGATATAGACATTTTGCGTGCACAGTTAGTACTTGATATATATCAGTACCAATAAATGGCTATGGAATCGCTACTACTTTCAATGTTTGCAGAGATATACATAGGATATTTCAAAGAAATAGGTTTAGGTTTTATATTACTAAAACTAACTATTCAGCTAAGATGTATAAGGTACATACAACAAGTAATTCTCAGTGAACGGTAATACTAAAAAACAATTTTTGTCTAAATTTCTATCTGAATTCCTAACATTAATCTACTTTATTTAATTTACAAACTGTTCTCGTTCCATTTCCACGGAGTTAAAGTACACACTACCCGGCGCAAGGATTGAACTCACAGTTACTACGTCATCAAATTAACGAATTAACTCTTTAACTAGGCTATTGACCGTTAAGTTAACTGAATCAATATACACCTGATGAAGGTTGGAGGGCAAAATGACCTGAATGTTGTGATAACAACAACAAAGATGAGAACAATAGTCCTCATGTACATAGTTTAAAAACTGAAAAAAAAAACAACCCTTTATATTGGCTACAAACAACATATGATCTCATAACTCTTATATCCAATAAACAACAAAGCATATGCTTAGTTAAAGAAAAAATTTTTTTTAATGATAGTAATATTTCGAAATGTTTAATATACGTGAGTAACGTTAAAATCAGATTGTAAAACAATTTGCTGCTCGGCAGTTGATTATTGAAGGGAACGAATAAAAATGAGAGAAATTATCAATAAAGCGTGAACAATTAGACACATAATATTCATAATCAAACTAAAGGTCGGTTTTTGATTCAGAATAATATGCTTATTATACAATAGAGCTATGAAATATCTGAAATGTTTAGAGATCAAACTTTGTAACTGCACATTCTTACATGTGAAAACATGTTACCATCGACAAACTCGAAAAATAAGCATTTATTCTAATTTCTTGGAAATTTCCAGTCTTTAACAATAATATTATATTCAATGAGACAAAGGCTCACGTAATATGGAATTTTAAAAGTCAAAACAATTGGAATAATATAACTTAGTAAAGCAATCCCGAAAGAATTAGAAATTATCCCAGGATTCATTATTGGCGACCACAATCTCAACAATGTTAGACATGCAGATGACACAGTGGTCGATGGCAGATAAAGAAAGGAAACTACAAGAACCCCGACTGAAGCTAATACACAGAAGTAACAAGAAAGGACTAAACATAAATTCTAAGAAGACAGAATGTATAGTTGTCAGCAAAAGGGACAGCCCAACATGCGAATTACAAATTGGAGACACCAAAATCAAGCAAGTACAACAATCTAAATATCTTGGAAGTGTTTTAATGGAGGACGGAAAATGCAACATCGACATACGTAGGCGCATTGGGATAGCGAAATGTGCCTTCCAAAAGCTTACCCAAATATTAAGAAACAGAAAAATTTAGTTAGAAACAAAGAAAAGGGCTCTGAACTATATGAAAGTGAATGCTGAACAATCAAGCAACTTGAGGCAACAGAAATATTGTTCTACAGAAGGATGATGAAAATCACTAATTACATATATTTCAAATATGACACAAGAGAAAAAAGAAGGTAGCACTAGCAGTATAAATAAATAAGAAATGTTCAATAGTATTTGTTAAAATATTTAAGAAGAAGCGTTTTATACAGTCTTGATACTGTTCGGCCGCAATTACACACTGCATTTAATACTTACGTATGCTGCAGTTTTTCAGTACAACGTGTGCAATCATGCCGCACCACAATTTCTTTTTCTTTTGTTATTCTAAGTAACATTTTAATCCTTTACCACTCGTCCTTGGTTTTGCAGTACTTCCTTTTAACATCCATTCACTCGAACTCCTCAAATCGTTTACTCACACTCTCCCCTTGATTCTGTCGTCTTCAGTAGTGGGTGTTTCTTTACTCATAATGTGTACTACAAACTTCAACTGTCTGTTTCTGATTTTTATTAGAAGTTTCTTTGTATTTCTTCTTCTCCTTTAAACTTCCTCATTACTCACATAATCCGTCCATGGTATTCTCAGAATTCGTTGGTAGAACTCTATCTCTCTGTTTCAAGCTTGTTCGTCATTTATTATCAAACATTCACTGCCAAATGAGAGATTAGCTTTTACATAGCAGTTCAACACTAAATGCTTTTAACATATTTGAGTATGCAAACGTATATGTCATCGTTCTATTAAATTTTATGAAGATCATAATTAGGTTGCAGAAAATACTCTTCGACTAAAAAAGACGTTTATATATTTTTAAATCTCAGTGTTGTACTGGTGAGATGTAAAGATTACTCATGTTCATGCAATGAGTTTCATACTTCCGACTTTCATTGATTATCACAAAGTGTCTCTATTTTCGGTTAGTCGTGAGTTAGCAGTTCAAGGTCATTAAAGATTTGCATGTATGATTTACAGGATTTAATTGATCAAATTAGATGTTAGCATCAGAATAAAGTCATGAGGCTATCACTACTTTGCCCATGTTTAGTTTTAATGAAGCAACGTATGTTTTATATGTCGTTTTAAAATAAATAATTTCTTTTCAAAGGACATTTCCTTTATTTTATCTAATCAGCTTTCATCATAAATTTTCAATTTTTGCTGTTTTACTCGTTTTATATTTCTGTCATACATTTTAGATTTAGTTTTTATCAACATAACTGTTGCTGTGTTGTTGCAGTTACAGATTCACTACGATTCACTCAGTTTTATATAGCCAATTTGAAATTGTTAGCTTTTGTTCCTTTTGTTTATTTGACTGCATGGCGATAGGTATCAAATTGAAACGAACAAACTGGAATTTGAAACTGTCACCATCAGCTGATATAATTGCCTATGAAGTTTATAAAGAGCATTTTTCAATGTTATTAAAATTTACGAAAACAATTATGTGACTTAAGAGAGAGAAAATAATAAAATATAAAATATCTTTAATTACCACTTAAGAGTTGCCGATAAATTTGTAAGTAAATCATTTATAAATATTAAACAACTTGTATTCTGTGACAAGTAATATTACTACATCATTTGAATATTTGCTTAAAACATTTTAGATTTATATCTGGTATTTCATTCGACAATGAATTATTTTATCAACTCCATCTCTGATGATAATAAGAGAATTAGTTATGCTTAAATAGGTGTCCCAGACCAAGGAATTGAAGTGGGTGCAGAGATTATAATTATAACAGAATTATGGAACTATAAACAGGAGAGTAAGGGTCAAAATATATAAGAACAACGAGAGATTAAATTGTATAGTCATTTTAAAAACTATCAAATAATGTGTTCCTGAACTGTAACTAGAATGTTTTCAAATATCTAACGAAGCCCTCATATAGTGAATTTTGGTTGTGTTGACATTTTTTTTTACGACTAACTCCACTTATATAACAATTTTCAATTATTTACAAATGCAACAGCATTTATAATAGTCATAACAGAATACTAATTTTGTATATATGCGCTTTTCGAGGGATGCAAAATTTCGGAGTAATATAAGAAAACTGACTACCTATTATAGCATTTAAACAATGACGAATGGGATGGAGTCAAGCGCACAAATAATAGTTTTCTTTCGTCTCATTGCTGTCATATTTATAGGTTATTGATTCCCGTTGGTAAGAATAGATGCTTATTTTTCGAGTTTGTCGATGGTAACATGTTTTCACATGTAAAAATGTCCAGTTACAAAATTTGAACTGTAATCATTTCAGATATTCCATAGCTTTATTGTATAATAAACATTATTCTGAATCAAAAACCGACCTTTAGTTTGTTTATGAATATTATGTGTCTAATTTGCTACTCCTTTTATAGAGGGAGTTTATAATTCGAATCTGCTTAATTGAATAAAATCATCGTCAGTTTCATATAGAAAATATAGAATTTTTGCATATAGAAAATTAGATCAGATCGATTCCGTTATCCTTTCTATTAATATATTTTGTCTTGGTTACTTTCTATTTTTCTTCTAGCTGACGATCAAATAGAAAAGACAATTGATAAACTCTGAAACTATCGTTGCACAGAATGATCAATGTTGTTGATATAAACTACTATATAAATATAAGAGTTAACGTTTAACACAGATGAGAACATAGCTGCTGGTAAAAACTTTAACAGAATTGAAACAAGTTCACATCTCGTAGAAATTAACAAAGAATAAAATTTCTCGGTTCGACCAAGAAGCTCTTCCAAAAATAATTCTGATGTCGTTTTGACCAGATTTTGGTAACCGAGAACTGTTCTTGTAATTAAGCAACGAATTTTTTAATCAACTCCCGCATAAATGATTATATCTTTTCCATTCAGAGCAGCACACTCACTTTGCTTCTTATACTTACAACGTTTCGATCTTTGTACTCTCCGGCCTTCTACAGTGGGAGAAATGAACATGCTGCAGAAAGGTGAATGAATAGAGAAAACCGATACGAAATATACCTTATGCACGGAAAATATAATGAAAATAATCTGCCCTCAAGGATTGGCTTCAAAATTCCAAGAAGGTTACCAAATACGACAGATACACGAAGCAGGCCGGTGAGTACAACGGCCGAAACATTTTGACGATAACAAACATGAATACTAATCCGAATGAAAAGGCATATCATTTTGTAAGCGTGTTTATGAGAAGATTCTGATTTCATATTGCAATTAAACCATTTTAGTAATTCCTTTGAATTATTAATCAAATCAAGTTCTCGAATTACAAATAAAGATGCAAGCGTTTTTTTTTCCCGAAGAGCAAAAAGAGTTATAGATAATTTCATAAAGAATAAAAAATCTTTTCTAAATCATATTATTGCATAAACTTTTAAAACTCTTAGCAGTCTTTTTTATTGAACACATATCATATTATCATCTGAATTCCCAAACACAGTACATGGTGATTAATGTAATTATATTCCTAGATTACCGTATACAGGATTGAGTTACTATGCGAAGATGCGTCGAGGTGAGCGCGATTTCTTTTCACTGGATATATTTTCAAGCAGATAAGCGTGTAGCAATAAAGTAGCTAAAAGGTTGATTGATCTTGTATTTGATTTTAAGCATGTGCATATATATATTTGTAATACGCATATTTTATGTTTCAATTTACTTGTACGAATGTGTATGAGACATGATACACTGAATCTTTTTTGCAAATATTTAGCAATTCATTGCCTAATTGATTAAATAAAAACGCACAATTTATTTCTATCGACAAAGATTCATATCTTTGAAATTTAACAATAAAAATATGAGTAATATTAATATTTATTTGTTTCAGCGCTGATTTCCCGAATTCTTCCTACTTCAAATATTATCATGTCTGTTACCTAATTAGTATATCTTAATATATGATATCTCCCTAATTTTATTTATTATTATAATTGCCTGATTCGTTTGCCAATAATTTCATGACAGTGCATCCAATATCATTCGTATATGAATACATCTCCAAGATCTCCCCCTTTTCTAAAATATTTATAATAGATAACCATTACTGCTTCAGCACTAAATTTCTCACACATGATTTGTTTACAGCAAATAATTTATTGGGTCCAGAATTCGAC